>CM041780.1:156149825-156477216 GCA_023374045.1 Limonium bicolor
TCATGAGGCGTAACCCTTTTAAGGGGGGCAGAGCCTTTGGCATATTTAGTCGCTGCGTTGTTCTGTTGTGTTGTGTTATTTTTTTGGCATGTATGTGCTTAATGCACATGTGATGTGTGGTTATATGTATGTGCTCCAAGCACTTGTACGATTATGTACTTATGCCCTTCGGGACTTATGTTATATATATGTTGGTTTCGGATTGAACGAGACTTGTGGATGAATGGAATTGATAACACTTCGGGGAAGTGTCGAGACCTTAGAACTGATAGGCCGAATTAGTAGTGATCATTGAGGCTACATTGGGTAGTTATATTACCTAATTGATTAGATGACTTCGGGATGAAGTCCTTTTAAGGGGGTAGACTGAAATACCCCAAATATTTAGTACCTTAATTAGTAAGGATTATATTAAACCATGAGCATTAATGCTATGAATATTACCTGTATCAATATATACTCCAAACCTAGTTATGTTGTTTAAACACTAAAATAAGGTGTAGTAAGACTAAAAAGAGTCTTAGAAACATTAGTAAACAATTTAAACCATAGAAAACACAAACAAATGCCTTAAGGTCAATAAAGGCCAAAATGTGCTCTAAGCTTGGGATAAGCTTGGTTAAGACCTAATGAACTTACCAAGACCTCATTTGTATACTAATGAACATATTAAAGCCAATTACCAAAGAAAACCAAGTTTGAAAACAAGTTAAAACACAAATATGCTTTAAGGAGTCTTAAAGCACGTTTTTGAAAAATTGTCTTGTAAATGAGTGTTGAATGGCTAA
This sequence comes from Limonium bicolor, assembly GCA_023374045.1. Classification (NCBI taxonomy): domain Eukaryota; kingdom Viridiplantae; phylum Streptophyta; class Magnoliopsida; order Caryophyllales; family Plumbaginaceae; genus Limonium; species Limonium bicolor. Next base: position 156,150,614 of record CM041780.1, read on the forward strand.
ATGTCCATCATTACTCTTTAATTAATATGTGTACTACTTATTATCACATTTGGAAGTCTATATCAATGGGAAATCACAACTTTCACATCTATGTGCCTTTTAGTTAGTGAATAGTAACAAAATAAGCATTTTATAACATATGTCAATATAAGTAAGTTAATTGGTCAACAGAGACTAAAACACCCCTTAATACTTAATGGGGGCCGTTTTTATAAGGGTGAGTCATCTCCCCCTTGTTAGTTATCAAGTACGTAAATTAATAATAAATCAAATCACTATTTACTTTTTACTTTAAATAACAAAGACTAGTTACTTATCTTCATTCTCTTCTTTCCCTCTTCATTTCCCATGGTTCCAACCTCTCTTCTATATCTCCTTCTTGCTCTCCATTCACGGTTTTGCAATAGTACCACCACCATATATCATCTTCAACCTCTTGTAACTCCTAGCTCACTTTGCCAAATCAAAAACAAAGACCACCATTCTCTTAGTCTCATCAAGCTCTTCATTCCTATCTTCTCAAAATTCCAAGGGCTCCATTTCGGTGCCAAGAGGAATCTCCATGGGAGGAGCTTGAGCTCATCGTTTCACATATTGTTGTTCTCCTTTGCTTCTAGGTAAGGAAACTCAAAGAAAAATAACATTTCCTTCATGTTTGTATGTTGTCCGAAAAACACCATTAATGGTGCCCTTTACCTTGCTTGTTTTAGCTTCATTTGAATCTTTCAAGGGCTTGGAGGAGTCCTCTCTTGCTACATATCCAAACTCTCTTTCAAATCCAAGGTAAAACAATCATATAAATGTTCTAAGACAATATATATGTATCTAGGGTTTACAATGAGATGAAGCATAAAGCTTGTATACTCATTTCATTATTTGTATATTGTTTAGAAGTTGACAAGAAACCAAACACCCTTACCGATTTTAAACAAGGAAACAAGAAGAAGTTTGTGAGGAAAAGAGGTAAATATGCTAACCTAATGTAGCTTATAATGTCTTAGGAGAAATGAGCTTATATTGCTTATTAAAACTACTTAAGGAGCCAATGGTAAATGACTTAGAAAAATGCTCTCATGGGCTTAGTAAAAGGCATATGTGTTGTTGAGTGTATTTGCAGGTCAAAGGCAAATATATTGTGGAAATTCAGTGTTAAGGTTTATGCATCTTAAGGGCCTAAGTGCCAAGCAATTTAAATTATGCACTATATTGTGATGTAGTGTTAAATGAGTGAAGTTTTGTGTACAAGAATGTTCTTGATGGATTTTAGTGTTCTTGATTGTTAATGGTGAAAACAATGTGTTTTGGCTTAGTAATGTTCCAGGAGAGTTCATGTCAAAATTTAGGTAATGTACAAGAAGTTCTAAGTGTTTAAATAAGATCTGGTGAACTAGGAAGTGTTAGAAATGTTTAGGTGTTTTACTAGAGGAGAAGTAATGTCTTAGGTGTTCTAGGAAACAAAAGGACTTAGACATCAACTAGAAGTTTTGGTTAGGAAGAAAAGATGTTGGGAGATGATGTTGTAGTGGTGAGAAAACATTTGGGAATAGTGGAAGTTATAGGTATGAAACACCACATAGAAACTTAGTGAAAAACATTACAAGTGTAAACCTTTTTACAAGAATTTGTGTAATGCTTGAGGAGGATTTTGATGATTGATTTAAGGAGATTAATGGAGGTCTTAAGGTGCGTTTGAAGTGCCCAAATAAGGTTAGAACATACTAGGATATATGAGGTGAAGTTTGGATTTAAATGGGCAACTAATAACAAGGGTCTGGAGCAACCGACGACCTTGGGGACCGGACCTACAAGGTCGGTCGAGCCCAGTTTACCCTGCGAGAAATGGTCTCTGGAATGGACCGACCTTGGGGACTGACTTGCAAGGTCGGTCGGGCATGGATTTTTAGTACGGATTGAGTCTCTGGAATAGACCGACCTTGGGACCGGACTTACAAGGTCGGTCATGCCTAAATTTTTGTACGTAGTTGAGTCTCGGGAATCGACCGATCTTGCGATCGGACTTGCCAAGATCGGTCGGGCCTGAATTTTCAAAGGAAAGAAATTCTCGGGAATAGACCGAACTTGTGACCGAACATGCAAGGTCGGTCGGAGTAGAAATTTTGACGGTGATATGTTCTGGAATGGACCGACCTTGTGTAAGGTCGGTCGGTAAGTTCGGTCGGATCAAAATTTATATAAAAAAAAACAAACAAAATGTGGCTAAGTAGTTAACCCTAGGGGGTATAATGTAGGTAATCAAGGATAAGTTTGGACATTAAAAACATGTCATATAACCATGTAAAATGTTTAGTAAAATTTGAAGTTAAGTACATTTAATTAACCGACGTTACTAAATGTGTATAGGATTCTTCAAAGGTGGAAACCAGTCAAAGCAAGGACCAAGGTATGGTTTTCTTGCAGTCTGTTGCCTACCGGTTTACACCGGCTTGTGTGTTGTTTGTTTTTCTGTGTGTTTATGACCTTGTAAGACTTAAGTCATGTAATGAGTTTACTGTTGTTAAATATTATTGTATTGTTAAGTGTGACTCTCCCTTCCCTTGTGTGTGTCTAACAAGACTTAGCCAATTGTTAGTGATTCGTTTATTGAGTTCAATGTTGAACTTCTAACCAGTGCTAACGGGGGAAGTGAGGAGTCCGGTCTGTTCCGGCCACGCGTGTGAGTATGGGAGTCGATGTCAGAACCGGTTCATTCTCTTTGTATGTTATGGTTGTTTTCCAATTTGGTTTCCAACCTTCCCTTTAGCTTAACCAAGGCTATTTACTGACTCACGTCGGGCCACAGGGGCATACTATGTTTTGTTTCGGTGTGCTTGGATCACTATATCCGAGGCACCTTGTGTTAAGTTATTCGTTCAATCTAACAGGACGGTAACGAGTTATGTAACGAGCTTAGCATGAGTTTGGCAACAACCTCTAGGCTCTCCATGGGAACTAATTGTGTTGGTTCGTTTCCTAGAAGGATTCGTTCTTGTATGTTATGTGTGAAGTTGTTGTGCAATATTCTTGTTGTGATATATATATGTTGTATGTTTAAAATGAATGCCATGTCATTACGACAATTAGTTGCGCGTATCCCGGTAGCCGATGGGCTGCGCGTTTACCATACCAGCCAAGGGTTGCTGACCCCCTCGGGGGCTCCATATTTTTACTGCAGGATGAGGATCGAAGGAGCGGAATGGCTTTAGATTCTAGGATGCAGGATTACTTTTGATTATTTTTGGAGTTGTGCCCGGGATGCGCCTGTGCTCCCGTGGCGATATATTTTTGGTACCGTTGTAGTACAGTGACGGTCGTTGACAGTTTGTGGTGTACAGTTACAGTGTATGGATGTAGTTACAAACTCGGTATTATGTTAATGTATTAAAGGTTATTAGTTCTATGCTCGGGAGTTTGATCATCAGACCGATACGCTTGTATTTATTCCGCCTTGTTAACCACGTGGGTGGTTAACGGCGTTGTAACACCGAACCGTTTAGTTATTGTTTAGTTGTTATTTCCGCTACGATTTCATTTATTGTTAAGTGCGTAGTAGGGGTGTTACAAAATGGACATTAAACTATAACCAAATCTCTAACCAAAGAGAGAACATTATTAAGAAGAAATAACTCCTAAAACCAATACAACATGTAATACTTTTATGCACATACTAATGTCACAAATAAAGTGATAAAAATTACATGGAGAAAAATAATTACTCAAACCAAAAATGTAAATACAACAAATGCTTGTATATACACACTTAAAACATGAAACTATACATGTATCACCTAATACATAAATAAGTCACTGCTAACAGATAATTTATAGGGGAAAAGGATGTACAAAATGAATAAAATAATAAAATAAACCCTACAACTCTATACGGGTATCAAAAATTCCGGTCGGAGTATAGTGTGAGTAGATTATGACCGAGAGTATCGAACCCAAGAGACTTAATAGAAAATCAATCCTAATCCTGGTAATCGCCTATTCTAAAACAAGGGGGGGGGGGAATTAATAATAATTATGAATTAAGGAAACTAACTAAAACCTATCTAAATGCATGGTTCGGGACTAGATCAACCCTAGGTACCAATATGATCATTTATAATAACAACAAGTTTCTGAAATTACCCGAACAAATGAACGTGCCGGATGTCCTGCCGGATAGTGACACACGACATATTCAAAGACATTGAATATGCCAGACACACTAAGCCCGACATTTGACCCGACAAGAACAAAAATGCAAATTTTTATCCCAGCCTCAAACTCTGTAAACAAGGACTCATTACCCAATTTGAACCCAACAATCTCTCGTCAGTTTTCGACCGAATAACAAAAATGGATAAGGTAATTCCAACTCTTTCAGTGTTGCCATCTACACCTATGCATTTAACAACGGTAAAAGACCACTAAGACTCATTAACCAAAGCACTCTTGTCTTGTGAACCTCAAGTAGAATTTAGAAGATAGGAGAACAAGTTGCGATCTCATTCTGCCTTATAAGAAAATCTGAATCTTAGTAAAACTTGTAAAAATATATTGAATGATCAAAGTGTTTACAAGGAAGAAACTCATACGTAACCAAAACTAACAAGGAATTCCACTTCACTATCGACACAAACTACAATAAGAGAATGCAAAAGGAGAAGGAAATGGTCATAGCCTTAACCCGACAAGATCTTCTTCTTCTTCGCAAGGATGGATCTGCAGAATTTCCTTGGACACCAACAATGGAGTGGATACGGAAATGGAGATATGAATGGAGTGTATAGGGGTGTTGAGGTGTATCAATAAGTGCAGCCCCTCGGCCTATTTATAGGCAACAAAATCTCCATGTGTCGGGTGGCATGCCGGGTCCAGGTCATCCGACCCCACGTGTTAAATGTGAGTAATCGTTAACGGTCAAAACTGTCAGGCGAAACATTGCATGTGCCGGACACCCGGCATCAGTTGGATCCGTCAATTGTAAATAACTGCCACCGTTTGGTCAACCGTGACGACTTTTCACATATAAATGGGAAGTACCTGGCACTGGATCCGGCAAAGGTTCTTTTCTGCTCCATGCTTGTGCCATGCAGGAGGCGTTCGACATCTTATCCGGCATCACTCAAACTTTTGCCTAGGAATTCGTTCCTTGGATAAAAAGCTTATAAAACATAAGTCTGTACAACTAAAACACTTTAATACATAATTTAACATAAATACTATCCATTTACCCTTATTTAAACTAATATACTCCTTAATCTAATACAAAAAAATATGATAAGTTTGCGGCTTATCTAGGCCCTACACTTACCTTTTGCTAGTCCTCGAGTAAAATTAGATTAGAAAGAAGTAATTGCTCATGCACAAAATAGATAAACTCTAGAATGACAATTAGATAAATTTCCAACTGCCTGACTATTTCAAAGTATCACTTAATCTTCCTTATCTATCAAAAAACATACTAATGGGTATAAAATTAAAAGAATTTCAAAACCGATCAAAAACCTTTGGGCTATTTTGCATAAGGGATTTTGTAATCTCTCATTTTTTCCGATTTCCACCATTCAGCCCTCATTTTTCAAGAGTTACTGAATGTGGCCAAGACCCTCATCATGGGTTTTTATGGTTCAGCCCTATTTTGCAAGAGTTTCTGAATCAACCATGTTTTTTTGCATTAAAGAACAGGGAATTTAGGAGAAAAACAAAACAAAAAACTCTCGTTTGTTGCTTTTATTCTGAGGCAATTTATACAACCTCAAGGAATATAATGCTTTTCCTTTGGAAGAAGATTATTTTTCTTTCTTTTTCCATAAAAAACCCTTTTTAAGATTTTCAACTAAAAGACTTTTCATAGTTTGAAAAAGAAAAGAACATATTACCTAGAAGTAAATAAAGGAACGAATTAAAAGAAAGATCATATACTCATGTTTAAATAAAAAGAATCAAGATGTTAAAAAAAGGAATCTACAAGTCATTAGAAAGCTTACCTCTTGAGAGAACAAGCATTTATTCATTCCTAATCTCATTTCAATCAAAAACATGCAAAAAACTAGTAAGACAATGATAAAATTTCAACCAATCATATTATTTATAAACACATATGATTCTTTATTTAATTTTTTTAAGGGGGATCCCTGCCCGACACTTGGCAGGAACACTGTCCCCAGTGTTCTAACTGAAAAGAAAATTGGATTTTTTTTTACTTAACAAAATTAAAAGAACAACTTAGCATGAACCAAATAATAAGAAGACAAATAAATAAAAGAAAAACAATAAAGGAAAAAGAGTAAAGAAAGAGAAACTCCACTGTGGTGAAAGATATGAATGCGTGAGGAGGGCCCACTCTACACTTAGCCTTTTTGCTACTTGGCATTGTCAGAGATCTTAGACAGGATGGTGACCGAATTCGCATGCTCCCTTGGATTAGTTTGAGTTTGAGACAAGAGTTGACCTGGTAGTCGAGGTTGTGCTAGAAGTTGCTGTAATTGCCACTACAATGTTTTGTGCTCCTTGTGAATGGTCAAGATCTCGTTGTGAGCATCTTGGGTCTTGTTCATCAGGGCCGACATCATGTCGCGCAATTCAGCCATCTCGGCCTCTGATGAAGATGTAGGTGGGGAAGGTCAGTCAGAAGGGACTCCTCCGTAAGGAGTCTACATGTATTGCCTCTGACATCCCAGGTAGCCGGATTGACTTTGGAAGTTTTGAGGGGGTTGGTTCCTGCTGCCACGGCTGCCTATACCCTTGATTGCTCACATGATTGACTTCCTCAGCATTCTGAAAGTCTTGCTATTCAGGGCCGTGAGCGTGTCGTGTGGTCGTGCCTAACCATATTTGCCTGCTGAGGAAGGTTATTCATTGCTATTTGCTCCACCACCTTCTATATAGCACTAACCTTCATAGACGTTTGAGCATTGCTCTCCAACAACTGCTCATGACTTTTCATTAATTTTTCAAATTTGGCATCTCCCTCGCCCACTTGATATAGACCAGCGGTACCTCCCCTGGATCCACCTGTGGCCCAATCTCTAATCTCATCACAAAGAGATTCAATCCCATTAAGGAATTGATCTTCAGGCTTCTTCTGTATGTCTGCACCAAGGGAGGATAGGATCATCGTCTGCATTGGTTGACCACTCTTTGTAGAACAACAGAGATAGTTCTTCCTTGGTGAGGCCGTGATGGGGACACGTTCGGAGCAACCCCTTGAATCTGTCCCAAGTTTCACAGATGTTCTCCGAGCCAGGTTGTCTGAAGTGTATATCTCAGCGATCATCTCCAGGTGTGACTTGGCGGCAGGAACTTGTCATTGAACTTGGTTGCCATGCCCTCCCATATGAAATAGTACTGGAGTTCAGACTATGGTACTTCCACTGATAAGTGTGAAATTGATGTAGTTTTGTAGGTATTAAATCCTTATTTTGTGTAACTTTTTACGCACTTTCTCACACTTATCCTATGCTTTTCATGACTCCTACTTTGAGCTAGAACTGATGCAATTTATATGATTAAATCAGGAAATGATGGTGGAAATGCATAGTTCTCCTCACAGCTTTTCAACGCTGCAAACCGGGAACAAATCGGAGCTCAAATGAAGAATCTGGGACAATTAGAAGATAATAAAATAAGGAAGCTTTTCAAAAGGAAAAAAAATAAAATAAAATAAAAAATGAATTATGAACGTCTGCGAACGTTCACATGAAAAAAAAAAAAAAAAAAAAATCAAAATCAATCAGCCGCCGAAGACTTTCATTTCAAAAAAAAAAAAAAAAAAAAAAATCATCAATCTGTACGCGTGATGTTTTGAAAAAAAAAAAAAATATAAAAAAATCGATCAGCAAACGTGATCAAAAAAAAAAAAAAAAAAAAATGAAAATCAAAACTGTACGCGTGATGATATCAAATCAAAAAAAAAAAAAAATCAAAATCAAAAACAAAAGTGATGAACGATGTGTGTGCAGACAAAGACAAAAAAAAAAAAATTAAAAAATCAAAAAGGAAAAGAAGTTTGCTTTTGCAGACTTCTAAATTGTGGGCGCGTGTAATTTTTACAGATTCCAACACGAGAATCAGAATGAAGATTTCTTTTCGGTGCCGCCATATGACTCAAATCTCCCCCGATTCACTCACCTGCCACCTATTATTATATTCACTTCTCCCTCCTTTTTCAGTCTATAAAAACCCACATCTGCTCCAATTTTGAACACAATCGATCAACAGAGGAGCAGACCACTCCCTCCCCCACATCACTTCCTTTTCACTTTCTCCACTTCCATTCCATTTCTCTACGTAACACACTTCCCATCTTATTTATTTTCAATTCCACAACACTTTTACTTTATTCTCCATTCCACCTCATTCATCTCTCACAACTTTCATATATTTACATATCCTCCACAAATATTATCCATTTTATCCACCTCTAGTCCGTGTATTAAATAGCAGAGCAAATTCAGGAGTCCACTACAGATGATTTCTTCTACTCTTATATCTGTCTATTTATTTAATATGTCAGGCTAGAATATTATACTCTGGGGAATGGTTATTATTAGTTTGTTTTAATTATGCAATTTATTTTACCGGTTTAAATTAATTATAATTTGATACAATTAATGTTATTATCTCGCTTTACAATAAATTACATGAGTTTATTGAATTGCCTTACGAAATCTATTTTGATCAGGTCCGTGATAAATAGGTAGGTCATATTAATTGTTATGTCTGTGGAAAAGCTTATTCTGGTTGAATAAATCTAGTATTTCAGATGCAAAATTATATTCCTTTTAACTAGCCGTTTACATGTTTTTGCCTGAGTTTAGATCAAACCTTGCATGTTCTGGTAAACGAGGTCATTAGAATTTAGGATTTAAATCTAAAGACTATAAAAGGAATTTTGCCAATTTATTCTTAATTAAACCGGTAGAATAGCATAATTAATCAAACGAGTAAAACCTGAACCCAGAGTCCGTTCTTCCATATTCACAACCACTTTTAATATTCTGTTATTTTAATTATTAGTTGTTATTTAAATTCTTGTTGTTTTATTATAATTCACAGTTTAGAACAAAACAAAATTCCCCCTCAATTTATAACCTTTGCTAAGTCTAGATAATTATCACATAGTCCCACGGTTCGATACCTGGTTCCCATAAACTCTACTACAATAACCAGGATTTTTGCAACCTGACGGTTTTCTGATTTATTATTCTCTAAGATTATTTCTTGGTATTTAATAGGTCAAATTTATCGTTTGCAAATTGGCGCCGTTGCCGGGGACTAGATTCTTGTCTAGTCCTTAGCTTGGGTTAAAAATTTGATTTACTACTGTTATTTAATTTATTTTTTACTATTATTATTTCTATCTATTTTTATTTTTATTTTACTCTACTTTTTAAACTTTTGTGGATCTATTTTTCTCTTTTGCAGACAGTTGATGGTGTACACCCGTTCTTGGTCAGACACTCATCTCGATTGGGACAAAATCCTTGACCCAGAAATCGAGCGTACCTCTCAGCTAGCTAGACGCCAACAAAGGTTCCAAAGAGAATACAAATGGCAACTCCTACGAACGGTGGTCAAGCAATGAGGCAATTTAACAGACCAGCGGCCATCCCTAGAAGAAGCCCAGTAGCTCTTCCTACGCTAACACCCGACTTAGTAAAGGAATGGAAGGATCTGAAGCCTTCACATCAGAACAAGGTCATACGGGATATGCCCTGTGGCACATTTGACGGCTCCGACCCCAACGACGCCCTAGATCATGTCAACCGATTTCTAATTAATGTTGATCAAATTGGGTGCTCCGATAGTCTCCTGGAGTATGCTAGAATGAGTTTATTCCCTAGCAGCCTCACTGGTGAAGCGATGAAATGGTTCTACTGTCTTCCTTCTGGTATTATCACTACTTGGGGGGAGATGACAACCAGGTTCTATGAAAAGTATTATCCGATTTCTAGAACTATGAATTTGGTTGCTACCTTACTTGCTTTCAAACAGGGAAATGCAGAGACTATTTGTGAAGCATGGGATCGTTTTAAAGAGATGCTCCGACAGTGTCCTCATCACGGACAGGACCTCACTTGTATTGCTATGACATTCTTTCATGGATTACAGCATATACATAAGGCCGAGGTTAGATCAGCTTTGGGAGGAAACATCCTCAACCGATCTGGTACTGATTTCATGGCGGCCATGGAGACGTATATTGAAGAGGTTCGTCAGTGGGGCACCGAGGGAGGCAGGGACTATGACAATGGGTGCTAAAGGTGCTAAGAATATGGATCCTTGGATGGAGCAAATAGCAGAGTCTCAGGCTCAGCAGTCGACATTGGTAAGCTCACTGGTAAAAAGGTTTGATGATTTTTTAATTAATGGTCAACCTTCTCAGCAGGTAAAGAGGATAGCTTCCTCATCTTCATCTGAGCCTCTTTGTTCTCATTGTGGTGGTGACCACTCATTTGAAATATGCCCTCATCTGGAGGAAATACGGATTGCTGAAGAAGCAAACTTTTTGGGACAAGGAATTACCAACAACCCTGGAACCGGAATCAACACCAGAATCTCAGGTATGGTAATCCCAACAATGCTTTAAATTCTAACCTTTTACAAAGTAATATGCAGGGTCCCCCAGGCTTCTCTAGGCAACCATACAACCAAGCCCGTCCTCAGATGCAGATGGGACAAGGCCAGAATTCCTACCAGCCACCCGTTAAGTCAGCTTCTGATGAAAAGATGGAACAACTCCAGGATATAATTTCTTCGATGGCTACCACCCAGAAGGAGCAACAGACTCTTAACCAATCCTTGATGAATAGTCAAAGAAATTTAGAGCAGCAGATGAACCAGATACTTACCAACCAACAGCAAAGGCAGCCTGGCTCGTTTCCATCTCAACCTCAGCAGAATCCGAGGGAGACAGCCAAGGCCTTGAAGATCTGCAACTGTGGTGTTTCTTCGGAGGACCAATCTGAGGGTGAGTTCAGTGCAGCTGTGACGTTAAGAAGTGGGAAGCAGTTGGGAAACTATCATCAAAATCAAGTGGCTGTAGATCAAACTGGTGAAAAGATCACCCCTTCTCTTCAAACATACCATCAGGGCCTACAGTCCCACCTGTGGTAGTTTCTGAGGAGATACAGGCTCCTAATCTTCCACCCTCTTCTCCCTCCCCCTCTACTATTCATGTTGATGTGCCTTCTTCTACTCCTAAGCAAGTAGAACTTCCATTTCCAAATAGGATGAAAAAGAAGCATTTAGACGAACAGTTTACTAAATTTTTAAGTATTTTTAAGAAACTGACTCTTGACATTCCTCTTATTGATGCTCTACAGGAGATGCCAAATTATGCAAAATTTCTGAAGGATCTCCTCACTCAAAAGAAGAAAAAGAAGGACAAAGAGACTGTCCACCTGACTGAGGAATGCTCTGCCGCTTTACTTCGAGCACTTCCTCCTAAGCAGAAAGATCCGGGCAATCCCATTGTTCCTTGCTTTATTGGGGATGTAGACTGCGGCAGTGGTCTGTGTGACCTGGGTGCGAGTATCAACATTATGCCTTATGCCACCTTCTTGAAGGTGAGAGGAGGAGAGCTACACCCGGTCCCTTTCAAGCTCCAGCTGGCCGACAGATCCGAGATTAAACCAATGGGGATTGTGCGAGATCTCGTGGTGGGGGTTGACCGCTTCATCTTTCCTGCAGACTTTGTGGTTCTCGACATGGATGACGATGTAGAGGTTCCGCTCATTCTGGGACGTCCTTTCCTAAGTACTGCCAAGGCTATCATTGACGTTCATGATGGTAAAATCACCTTGCGGTATGAGGACGAAAAGATTGAATTTGATATGAAAAAGATGATGAAGTCCAGCTCCACCTCAGCTCATTCGGTTAGGTCGGTAAGTCTCCTAGATGAGGATGGCGAGGTATGTGAACTTTCTGCTGATGAGGAGGTTTATTCTATACCTTCTTCCCCTTTTTCTGATTTTGAGCCCTTGGAGCATGTTCTTGTCTCTTCTGTTGAAAATAAGACTTTTAATATGGATGTTAATACAGCTCTAGCTCATGTCGAAAGGGGAAAGACAGGTTTTCAAGCCTATCGCCCTCCTTTGGAGAAGCTTGATAGAGATATTCAACAACCTATTCCTTCTATAGAGCAGCCTCCAGTACTTGAGCTTAAGGAGCTGCCCTCTAATCTCAAATATGCTTTTCTTGCTGATAACAATTCTTTGCCTGTCATTGTCTCTTCTACTTTGACTTCTGGGCAGGAGACTAGGTTGCTAGAGGTGCTCAGGAAGCATAAGAGAGCCATTGGATGGACCTTGGCTGATATCAAAGGGATTGATCCAGCCTTCTGCACTCATCATATCTATATGGAGGAGGATTACAAGCAGGTCAGACAGCCCCAGCGTCGACTGAACCCTAACATGAAGGAAGTTGTCAAGACAGAGGTGTTGAAGCTTTTAGATGGGAATCATTTACCCCATATCGGACAGCCCATGGGTGAGTCCTGTACAGGTAGTCCTAAGAAAGGGGGTTTTGAAGCTGTTCTGAACGACAAAGGTGAGTCTATTCCTCAGAGAAAGATCACTGGATGGCGTATGTGCATAGATTATAGGCGTTTGAATTGTGCTACAAGGAAAGATCATTTCCCTCTCCCTTTTATTGATCAAATGCTTGAGAGGTTGGCTGGGCAGGAATATATTGCTTTTAGATGGTTTTTCAGGGTACTTTCAAATTCCTATTGCACCTAAGGACCAGGACAAGACTACTTTCACTTGTCCATATGGTACCTTTGCATATAAACGAATGCCCTTTGGATTATGCAATGCCCCTGCCACTTTCCAGCGTTGCATGCAGGCTATCTTTGCAGACTTCATTGAGCAGAGTATAGAGGTATTTATGGATGATTTTTCTGTCTATGGTTCTGACTTTGATGTTTGTCTGGCTCAGCTTGACCGTATCCTTGGACGTTGCGAAGAGACCAACCTGGTTCTAAACTGGAGAAATGTCAATTCATGGTAAAGGATGGGATCGTGCTTGGCCACAAGGTGTCTGGCAAAGGGATTGAGGTGGATAGAGCTAAAGTAGAAGTTATAGAGAAGCTGCCAGCGCCTACTTGTGTAAAGGATATAAGAGCTTTTCTTGGGCATGCTGGTTTCTATCGACGGTTTATTCAAGACTTCTCTAAAATAGCTAAACCGTTGACTGATTTGCTTATGAAAGATGTCCCTTTTATCTTCTCTGAAAATTGTCTAGACGCTTTCAATTTGATTAAGCAAAAGTTGGTAGTTGCTCCTATTGTTGTTTCTCTCCTGACTGGTCATTGCCATTTGAAATTATGTGTGACGCTAGTGATTTTGCAGTAGGTGCAGCCCTGTGCCAAAAGAAAGATAAGGTGTTAAGAGTTATTGCTTATGCGAGTAAAACTCTTAATGACGCTCAGAGAAACTACACCACCACTGAGAAAGAGCTCCTAGCTGTGGTCTTCTCCTTAGATAGATTCAGATCATATTTATGGGGAAGTAAAGTAATTATCCACACTGACCACTCTGCTCTTAAATATTTGTTTGCCAAGAAAGAGGCCAAGCCTCGCTTGCTACGTTGGATTCTTCTTTTACAGGAATTCGATATAGAAGTGAGGGACAAGAGTGGTAAACTGAATGTTGTTGCTGACCATCTCTCTAGGATGGTAACTCCTGACGACGGTATTCCTATTAATGATTTTTTTCCCGATGAAACCGTCTTCAGTTTGAAAAAGGTGCAAGAGCCATGGTATGCTGATATGGCTAATTTTCTTGTTTCTGGAGTTGTACCTCATGATTTATCATATACCCAGAAAAAGAAATTCCTTTCTGATTCCCGCCATTATATCTGGGAAGATCCTCACTTGTTTCGAGTGTGCATAGCTTAATTCGCAGGTGTCTCCCTGATGATGAGGTACCCAGTGTTCTAGAGTTTTGTCACTCCAGAGAAGCTGGAGGCCATCATGGATCCCATCGGACGGCAGCCAAGGTTTGGAGTCCGGATTTTATTGGCCCACACTCCATAAAGACTGCCAAACCTTTGTGGCTAGTTGTGATAGCTGTCAGCGCATGGGCAATACTTCAAGACAACATGAGATGCCTCAGCAAAGCATTTTGGAGGTCGAACTTTTTTGACTGTTGGGTATCGATTTTATGGGGCCATTTCCTTCTTCATTAGGTTATCAATACATTCTTGTGGCAATGGACTACGTGTCCAAAGTGGGTTGAAGCCATACCATGCCAGAATGCTGATTCAAAGACCGTGGTCAAGTTTATCAAAAAGCACATCTTCACTCGCTTCGGAGTTCCACGAGCAATTATCAGTGATGGGGGATCACATTTTTGCAACCGTTCATTCGATGCCTTGCTGGCTAAGTACGGAGTACGTCATAAGGTTGCACTACCGTATCACCCACAAACAAATGGACAAGCTGAAATATCCAATCGAGAGTTGAAGTGGATTCTCCAAAAGACAGTAAACTCTTCAAGGAAGGACTGGTCTCTACGGTTAGATGACGCTCTCTGGGCCTACAGGACAGCATTCAAGACACCCATCGGGATGTCTCCTTTTAGGCTGGTATATGGGAAATCTTGCCATCTACCTGTTGAGTTGGAGCATAAGGCGTACTGGGCACTTAAGGCCCTGAACTTTGACTTACTTGCTGCTGGTGAGAAACGCAAATTTCAGCTTTCAGAGCTTGAAGAACTCAGAGATCAAGCTTACAACAGTGCTCGAATCTACAAGGAGCGCACCAAGAAACTCCACGATCAAATGATCAAGAAACGTGACTTCAAAGTTGGAGATTGGGTGCTCCTCTACAACTCCAGATTGAAGATCTTTCCAGGAAAGCTTAAATCTCACTGGGCAGGACCATTTAAGGTGGTAGGGGTTACTTCATTTGGAGCCTACGAACTGCAGAACAAGAAGGGTGAAACCTTCAAAGTTAATGGGGCCCGTCTGAAGAGGTATACTTGTCCTGCTATTTTTCTACTGACTTGCTTGGAGTTTCTTTTGTCCAGGTACAGCAGGATCTTTCTTCCCCTGTTTCGGAGTCGGCGCCACCTAGAAAGAAGTCTCTCCCATGGCGGTTAAAAAATAAGTTCCGAAAGCTGCGCAACTTAGTTCTAGGAAGTTGTGGGACCCCTTCCCACTCCTCTTCCTCTTTCTACTAATCAGACTGATGAGTCTAGCTTGAGACTATAAAACAGAGCAGCTTGGTGGGAGGCAACCCACCACTTATTTTCAATTTACAGGAAGAATTCTCTACCCTATTTCTTGAACTTACATTTCTTTAAGAATTATGTGTGCTTAAATAATATGTTTAGTCAAAAAAAAAATAATGATTTATCTATTTTTCTTATATATCTTTATTAGGGCGCGGTCGCGCACAAGGTGCAATAACTTGAGTTCTTCTGGCTGTTTAGAATATTCTTTCCAGGCACATCTTGCGCGATTCTACAGCAGAACTCAAGTGTGGGGTGAGCCGTGCAGCACACCCTGAGCGGACTCTGGGGAGTATTCTTACCTTTTCCTCTCTTGAATATTTTATATGCTCCCTATGAACTGTTATGTGTAATTTTGTTTCCCCGTTGGATTGCTTGCACAATGTTAATTCTTCCTAAGCAATGAGGACATTGCTTCACTCTAAGTGTGGGGTGGGGTAAGCTCCTTCGCCGCTTACTTTTTGTGTGCCTTTGAGCTCTATTCTCTTGCATTTGTTTAAGTCTTGCTGTGTTGCTCAACTTGGAAGGAAGCCATAGAGGAGATATAATTGGTTAGCTGATCTTGGGGTGCAAAATTTTTAAATTTTTCTGGTTTTAATTGATTAAAATGAAGTCTATGTTCTGTGAATGCTATAATGATTGAGAATACTCACCATCTGAACCCTGTTTTTAGCCTTGAGCCTTGGAATGTCTGGATTGAAATGGTTGGAAAAAGAACAAGGCAAGGTACTCCGCTGATCCTGAGCATGCTTAATTTTAATTCTGATCCAAAATCGGGCCTCGTCCACTTGGTTATTAAGTCCTTTGGGGTGCCTCATCACCTAGCTACCTAAGGTCCTTGTGATCTGGGATAGTTGACCCAAAGCCGTTACATGGGTGGAGAGAAAAGTCTGTGGTGAAAGAAATTAAAAGCGCTTAAAAAAAAATGTGCAATCGCTGAGCTGAATGAAAATTTAATTCTCTTCATGGATCAAGAGTATGTGGCATTGAAAGGTATGATGGAATAAGATCTTACTTCATGCCCCTTGTCGTTCTAACGGTTTGAGAATGAAAAGGTGGATTGGCTCATTGCTAAAGGCGAGGTTCTAATGGTTTTGTTTCTCTATTGTTAGCTTTGAATGACTTCTTGTTCTATAAAAAAAAATGAATTGTGCTTAATAAACTAAATTGCCCCTTGATTGGTAAAACTAGTAGTGTCCTTCTGTGCTCTTCCTTTTGAGTTGAGTTTCATTAGCTTGGCTTGGATTTGTGTTTGAGAGTTTTGCTTGAGGACAAGCAAAAAGCTAAGTGTGGGGTGATTTGATAAGTGTGAAATTGATGTAGTTTTGTAGGTATTAAATCCTTATTTTGTGTAACTTTTTACGCACTTTCTCACACTTATCCTATGCTTTTCATGACTCTTACTTTGAGCTAGAACTGATGCAATTTATATGATTAAATCAGGAAATGATGGTGGAAATGCATAGTTCTCCTCACAAGCTTTTCAACGCTGCAAACCGGGAACAAATCGGAGCTCAATGAAGAATCTGGGACAGTTAGATAATAAAATAGGAAGCTTTTCAAAAGGAAAAAATAATAAAATAAAATGAATTGTGAACGTCTGCGACGTTCACATGAAAAAAAAAAAATTAAAAAAAATCAAAATCAATCAGCCGCCGAAGACTTTCAATTTCAAAAAAAAAAAAAAATCAATCAATCTGTACGCGTTGTTTTAAAAAAAAAAAAAAAAAATCAAATATAAAAAAATCGATCAGAACGCGTGATCAAAAAAAAAAAAAAAAAAATGAAAATCAAAACTGTACGCGTGATGATATCAAATCAAAAAAAAAAAAAAAATCAAAATCAAAAACAAATGATGAACGATGTGTGTGCAGACAAAGACAAAAAAAAATATAATTAAAAAATCAAAAGGAAAGAATTTGCTTTTGCAGACTTCTTAAATTGTGGGCGCGTGTAATTTTTACAGATTCCAACACGAGAATCAGAAAATGAAGATTTCTTTTCGGTGCCGCCTATGACTCAAATCTCCCCCGATTCACTCACCTGCCACCTATTATTATATTCTACACTACTCCTCCTTTTTCAGTCTATAAAACCCACATCTGCTCCATTTTTGAACACATCGATCAACAGAGGAGCAGACCACATACTCCCCACCATCACTTCCTTTCACTTTCTCCACTTCCATTCCATTTCTCTACGTACACACTTCTTCTCCATCTTATTTATTTTCAATTCCACACACACTTTTACTTTATTCTCCATTCCACCTCACAACTTTCATATATTTACATATCCTCCACAAATATTATCCATTTTATCCAACCTCTAGTCCGGTGTATTAAATAGCAGAGCAAATTCAGGAGTCCACTACAGATGATTTCTTCTACTCTTATATCTGTCTATTTATTTAATATGTCAGGCTAGAATATTATACTCTGGGGAATGGTTATTATTAGTTTGTTTTAATTATGCAATTTATTTTACCGGTTTAAATTAATTATAATTTGATACAATTAATGTTATTATCTCGCTTTACAATAAATTACATGAGTTTATTGAATTGCCTTACGAAATCTATTTTGATCAGGTCCGTGATAAATAGGTAGGTCATATTAATTGTTATGTCTGTGGAAAAGCTTATTCTGGTTGAATAAATCTAGTATTTCAGATGCAAAATTATATTCCTTTTAACTAGCCGTTTACATGTGTTTTGCCTGAGTTTAGATCAAACCTTGCATGTTCTGGTAAACGAGGTCATTAGAATTTAGGATTTAAATCTAAAGACTATAAAAGGAATTTTGCCAAATTATTCTTAATTAAACCGGTAGAATAGCATAATTAATCAAACGAGTAAAACCTGAACCCAGAGTCCGTTCTTCCATATTCACAACCACTTTTACTATTCTGTTATTTTAATTATTAGTTGTTATTTAAATTCTTGTTGTCTTTATTATAATTCACAGTTTAGAACAAAACAATTCCCCCAATTTATAACCTTTGCTAAGTCTAGATAATTATCACATAGTCCCACGGTTCGATACCTGGTTCCCATAAACTCTACTACAATAACCAGGATTTTTGCAACCTGACGGTTTTTTTTTCTGATTTTATTCTCTAAGATTATTTCTTGGTATTTAATAGGTCAAATTTATCGTTTGCATCCTTCCTTCTATTCCTTAGGTCAAACTAGGTGGCGACTCTAGTCAATTCCGCCTATAGAGGCATAAGTCCGCGTGGGGCCCATCGAGAGCGGGTGTAGTGTTCACTTACACTCCCCTTATGCTTTCTGGGAAAGACGGACGATTCAGTAGGTATTTGAGGGTTGCCAGAATAACGGGTTTCCACCCTCCACAGAATGGCAATTTCTAGGATCTAGGCTTTTAGTCAGACCATATTTAGATAGACCCCCCTCATACCGAAAAATCACCCTCCACAACAACATACCAAGGTTTGGGGTATTTCAATCTACCCCCTTAAAAGAACTTCGTCCTCGAAGTTCACATTTCCTCGCTTCATTGGATTAGAATACGGGAATTACTTATAGCCATAAAACTTCCATTACCAACCACCCTTTACATCCAACCTCGGACTTAAGGTCCGGGCAACATATCCACATTATACATAAAATATCATACTCACATGGTAACCTCGGACTTAATGGTCCGGGTACCTTCACCACACTTGCACCTACATAATATCCCTCAGACTCTTAGGTCTGGGTGACATAACCACATTGGACTCGTAGGCCCGGGTAACACAATCAATTCAGAACCCACCCACATTAGAACTCAAGGTCTAAAATAATATTTATTACTTATTCCACACAACATGTCTTAGCATGTATATCAAACAGAAATACCTTTCCCATCTCTCCATGGGTTCGAATCCCACGTTGAGTACATATACACTGTGATCCCGCAGAACCCGGTCGCGATGGACACCTTCTGGTCCCCGTTCCTTTGGGAGATCAAAACATTCACTTAACTTTTAACATATATACTTCTCATGTCACCGGTCCGAAGACAAAGGCTCATACGTCCTCAGCTCGTGAGCAAGTACTACAAAAATATTCTTTACTAGGTTAAGTATAAGAAGATCTTTTATTCAAAATATTAATCGATTGTTTGAAAACACCAATTGAAAATCCTTTTGAAAACACCACACAACTCCAAGTCCAATTTATGCTCCTTGTATTTTTCTTAACATGGTTGTTTGTGACCACTTACAGGGAGCTTCAAGAGTCATCCAACCCTGATGTGATCAGCATCAGTGTTGAACTATCTTTCCACCCCAATTTGTGTTCGGCTTCCCTTGATCTCATGATAATCAAGTTTCACCTCCCACCTCTTTTTCAACCAACAACTAATTCAAGCATATCCCATTTTCTATCTTTGAATCCTTCTAGTCATAATCATAACATCTCCAAAGGATAGAACTCGTCTATCAATCATCATCCAAATCCAACTTAATTCAAGTTACCTAGGGAATTTAATTCTCACTAGGTTCTATGTCGGTCTCATAACCCTTCATAAATCACAACACTGTATATATAACATATATTTTTTTTTTATCAAATACAATACATGGTTTACATTATGCACCGTCGGGGTTTTAGTTCCCCGGGAGTTTCTTTACTCCCTTCCACCTGTACTCTCACACACCACTGTTAACAAAATAAACACACTTCCCACAATGGTATTCGCATCTTCTGTGCGCAATTACCACAATTTTAACCATAAATGAGTGCGTATGTTTGTATAACACACGCGCCAACCATCATAACAAATCATTTTGTGCTATGCACAACCCAGTTCACGTACACTTGTACGGTAAAACATACTAAGTGGTTTTGCGCTCTACCCCCCTTAAAAGGGATTACGCCCACGTAATCAATCACTAAACCTTGGCTAAAAATGTTCTGCCGTCGTGAAGTGTTTTGACTTCCACGCGGTCTATTACACAATGGGTTCTGATTTGAGGATCTTAACCATATTGGCGGTTTAGTCCCTAAACCCAAATTCGCATTGGAGTTCTAACTCATAACCGGTTTCGGTCCTGCCCTGTGAGGCTTTTAGGCATTGATAACTAGCCATTTATTCATATTCACCATGTACATTCAGTATCTGGTGTATGGGCTCCCTGGCCTCTGTTGCGCAACTCTGGTAATCATAGATCTAGTTTGCCCCATTCGTTACTGTTACTGTATTATACATCTCTAATGTATTACCCTTATCTAGGTAACAATGGTTTCTCAACCGACGCATGGCATCTCTTACCCTGAGCGAATTCGGTGAGTTTCACAACTTTCCATCCACTTCTCCAATAGCTTACTACGTAAACTGCACAATGTTTGACTTGCTTCTACCGACTTATTGTCGGTTGAGATTGAGCTACTACCTAATGTGTAGTGCTCTCTCGGTTATTTCCCACACCTGAGGTATATTTCATACCGACTTTGGTATTCAGTGCCACTGTTATCACTTATTCTTAATCATACCTCCATATCTGGTTTCGTACAAGTACTCTTCCATGGTATGACCTTGCATTTCTTATGCATTGGTCATTATAGTATCATAGGTTTCTTTCTACATCCACCACAATTAACATTTCCCAAATCCTAGCTATCCCACTCGATCATTACTGCGCAAATGCAATACCAAAACACTCAGTCATACAGAGTGCAGAGGCGTAAACTCTTGACAGTAATCTCTTATGCGATTGCAATAGGAGTTTACACTTCTGTGTTTACTGGAATTCTTATCACATACCACTTGCTTCCTTACGGCTTACTGCTCGGTTCCTTTGCTATTACTTACCGTTGTACCTCCACTGGGGTTAGCTCATAGCTCTGCTCACTCACCATTTTATCATCTAACAATACTCATACAACGGTCGCTTATTACGCACCGTATCCTACTCATTATACAATATCAACTTATACTGCATCCGCTATTATATTAGCCTCCGCCATTACACTAGGTTTATCTGGCCACTTATTTGGCTGATTTTTGAATATACTACTATTTTTCCCTGAGCGTTGTTCGCTACACATTTAGCTTCACACTCCTATGGTGATTGCTATCAACTTATCACTTTCCTGTCTACACAACTGGTACAAACATTTCCTTTCGTATTAGTCTCATTCAAATCACTCCTGGGTAACAATAATATGGTTAATCCCTGGCATATCTCTTGAACTTGGTTCACCTAACTACCGCTCCTGCGGTTTCACAATATCGAGAGGTATCCCCACTCTTAATGGAGTGGTTCGTTCTCCGCTCTATTTCTTGTACCACATAAACTTCTACAATTAACTCAAATTTACATAACATATCTTGTTTGTGGCTTATAAGCCTTGCTGCCTTGAGCTCCGCTCATTGTAGGCTGTCCACACACATGTACTTCTCTATACCATGTTAACTGGTTAGAGGTTGTATTGGCATCCATGACAAGGTTGTTGCATCACATTTCCTTTCATGGGATGTCCCTTAGGATTGCCAGTCCGTCTCCTGACAACTTATGTCTAAACTGGGTGTTAATTTCAACCCTTGTTTTTCAATTATATTGCTTCATCCAACAATGTTTAATCCAAATACCCCTCAGGATTGCTCCTGGGTGTTACTAACATATGCCATTACATCTGGCTTGCACTCATGGGTACATTCCGTTAGCCACGCCTTTTGCGTTCTTCACTGGTTATTATCTTCTCTTAAAGGTCAACATTCCAGATAGTGTAGGTACTGATTCTGGGAGTTTCATCCCGTTCATTGCACATTAATGTGTCCACATTAGGCTGGGTCACCATTCCAGCTATCACGTTTATCCCTGAGGATCCTTAAGTCATATAAGATGTCTTTACATCATTTAGTGCACTTGCACCTCCTGACTCTTAAACATTTCCTTGAAGGATTTCACTAATTCCTTTAGTCTCGTTAACTTAACTGAGTTCCTTAACTTCAACCATTCCTTGTAATATCTAGCTCTCGTTTGATTTCTACTGCTGACGTAGACGGAGTCGACTACTTCCCGTGTTTCGGACTCTACTCGTATACATATATGGGGTATCATACTGATACATTACTACTTACCCAACTAACCTATAAGTAGGTCTGTCAGGCCACAAGCTTCTATCGGAGTGCGGTCAATCCCACAATTCAGTTGGTACACTTGTAGTGTCGTCACACGCCTAGGTGAAGTATTCTGCTGTCAACTCCCTTATATTGTCCCGTGACAATATTCATTCCTCGCTTCCCGAACTTAATCGAGGGAAGGTTATCCACTGTGTATCCTTGTCAATTGCTCCTGGTTTCACTGGTTTGGTTTTAAAGAAGGTCGGAAAGAAGTGTTGGTTTGAAGAAAATCTGGTTTTGAAAAGAAAGGGTTTGAGTAAATCTGAGTTTGAAAGAAAATTTCCTGGTTTCACAACATCTTCTTACCTTAACCAAGTCTAGCTTCTTGCTGACTGGTGTATTTACAATTACGGGGGTTAGGCTAACAGGCCTTTTCCACGGTTATAATGACACACTTAACTTCATGGTACTTTACTAAGTCTTTGTAAATGGTGTTGTAGTTTCCCGAACAGCCCAGTTATAGCAGCACTTGCTATGGCAAGGGTGCGCCATGCTAACTGGCTATTGGTTCAACACACACCGGTTGTGGTATTGTTTTTGCCCGCACTATCATCAGTGGCCTTGTTGGCCCTTATTGTCTTACGGTCTCGACAATAACCTTTGGTAACTTCTCACTGTATTCACGCTATAGTTAGCAACTGGGGTGTCTCCCATTTTGGAGTCCCCTTTTTACTTAGCATTATTTTCTCTTTGTAGCCCGTTCCACGCATCGTCGTGGTTACTGAGACTTGTCTCTTGTTTGGGCACTACGTCATGGTTCCTTAGTTGGTTGGTATACCGTTGGTGTATTACTTACCAACTGTGGTCCCATAGACATTCGTCTCGGGTTTCATTAATCCACTTCTTGCTTGTTGCACGGTCAGTGCATTGCAAGCCGGTTGTTCTCGACTGCTCGGCATGTCGACCCAGGTTGCTGAAAATTCTATTCTTCTATACATAAGATTCTTCATTCCTCGCTATTAAATGCGGTTAACATTGTTCAGATGGAGACCGTCTCCGGGATTTCCAGTTTTCGGGATCTACCGTATGACAGGTCTTCCGTACTTAAAGGTATTTAATAGCAGCCAGATCGGGTATTCCCGAGTAAGAGTGGACTTCCATCTCTCTGGCGTCCTTTCCCAAGTTATAAAACAGGGATTGTGGAGGGCGGGAAGGATATAGTAGGTTTCCAGTATTCACTGGTAGTTCCTTACTAGCGTATCTCTCACGCTATCACTCAACCCTTAACCCAGAGTACTAAAATCCTAACTCGGTACTTCCTAAGCTCGGAAATTCAGTCATCAGAGCGATACTTCGCTCTGATACCACTTTTTGTAACACCCCACCTACCACCGTACACATAACATCAAATTGTAGCGGAAAATTCAACTCATCACATTACTTAATTCAATGGTGTTACACGCCGTTAACCACCCACGTGGCTAACAGGCTAATACATGTACATTGTATCGGTCTGATGGACCAGATTTCCGAGCAACTACACAATACCATCCTTATTCCGTTTCCAACATTTATTATTACATACATTCCCAATGTACCGAGTATTTACAACTAATGCCGATAACAATTTCGGTCTTACTACGCCTACAATGCTTACGCCATTAAATGGCTACCCATGTATAAACATCTACCCCGTCCTCTCTCGAACGGCTTCCAGCTCCTTGTGCCTGAAATAGAAAGGAGAGAAAGGGTGGCCCCCAAGGGGCTCAGCACCTTTGCTGGTATGGTAATCCCGCAGCCCACATGCTACCGGGCCACGCACAACTAATTGTCGTCTTAGCATGCAGTTGATTATATTAAAATCACGCATACAAACCATAAACACACAACACTTTGCATACACCCAACGATAGGGCTCAACATATATCCAACACATCCACACTTAACAAACCATCCAATGATTCCTTTAACCTTAGAGTGGCTCTCCTCTAAAACGGAGCTACTTCCTTAATGAACGCCACGTACCCATTGATCGGGTTATCCTTAAACGCCTCTTGTCACAAACTGGGATTCATTTCCATGATCCACACACTCCATATCATACAACATATCTCATTTCTCACATAATAAAACATAACAACACCTCTCTTGTTTCGACGTACACATGATGACATCGCATTCATTAAAACATCCAATATATATATGTACCATAGCATAGCAAGGGAATTTGCATAGCACCATAACATTACATAACACCACAAAATCGGTTCTCACAAGGAACCTTCCACCATAGTTAGTATACCATGTGAGCCTAGGGATTTTTGCCAATCCCATGTTAAGCTCGTTACCAACCTCGTTACCGTCCAGTTATATAGAACGGTTAACTTATACCTAAGGTGTGTCGGATATAGTGATCCCAAGCACACCGAAATAACATTCGTATGCCCCTGTGGCCCGACGTGAGTCAGTAACTAGCTTTGGATAAGCTAAGGGAAGGTAGAAACCAAATTGGAATACCACCTATACATACACCCAAGAGGCCGAACCGGATATGATATCGACTCCGTCCATCACATCACACGCGTGGCCGGAACAACCGGACTCCTCACCCCCCATTAGTACATATACACTTATAAATAAGTAGTTAGAGATCCATTATGGAGCCTACCACATCCACACACCATACGGTATCATAACCGAGTTAAGCACACAAGGGAGGTTCACACACTTGCATACAACAACAATATCCAACTAACTCACATAGCCGTGGTTAGCACGTTCCCAAGGTTTGGGCCGTCAACTCCGAATACCGATCACTCATGTGTTCCTAGTTTTGGTTAGCTAAGGTTTAACACATATTTGAGGTTAATGGTATCGGAGGCCAAATTCGCCACATAAATGAATTACTATAAACTCATTACATGTTTTAATCTTACAAGGTGGCAAACACTCAGAAAAACATATTGGCATACAAGCCGGTGTAATCCGTAGGACACAGGTTGCAAGAAACCATACCTGTCACCGGAGTCCACTTTACCACGTCCACTTATGTTCCTCGAGCAATTCTCGAACAACTGTTAACATCACATGTGTTTTTATTAACATTGGGGTTGCTTGATTATTTAATGTCTAATGCTATAATTTCTTCCCGTTAACTTAATGACATGACCTCACATTTTAACTTGTTTTACTTTCACATTGTAACACAACCTTTCACCCACTCAATCATCATTATAACTCACTTAACATGTCCTTAAAAACCTCATGACATCTTTAACCATCAATCCCCATCATTACACATCATTTCCATACCTTAAACAATGTTTTTGGTCCATACAGCGCCTTGTCCGAACTTGTGTCCGGACTTCCCAATTTCGGACACTGTTCGAACTTATGGGTGCAAACTGGTGAATGTCGAACTGGCGTCCGGACTTTTCTGTCCGATCGCGCTTCCCAGTTCGACGCTGTTCGAGGCCAAACCAGAGAAGTAAATAGGTGTGTCCGAACTTCCCATGTTCGGACGGTAGTTCGGACATCAGTCGAAGATCAGAAAACCTACGCGTACACAGAGCACGTCCGAACGTCCAAGTTCGGACGGTAGTTCGGACGGGCCAGAACTTCACTTTCCAAGTCTTGTTTCACCTCTTATCTTCATCCATTGATTACCCAAGCTTCATACATGAACTTAGGCATATCCTAATACTAAATCTCACTTTGATTCACCTTAAAACATGGTCCAACTTGTTACTCAATCTTCTTATCAAATCTCTTAACACTTGTAACATTTCCTTTTGGTTTTCTAAGTGGTGTTTCACCTTAAATGACCACTACACTAAAATGCTTCCTCACCTTCCTAACATCATCTCCCAAGCATCTCCTCTTACTAACCAAATCCTCTTTTCACAACTTCTTGAATTCCTTTCTCAAAACCTTACATAAACATCATTCCCTCCTTATTCATCCACATTACCTAAACCTTAAACAAACTTCTCCAAGACTTCATTACATCCTAAAACACTCATTGGATTTCTATAACTTCCAAGACAATGCCTAAATCCTTATAGCACCTTAGAACACCTTAATGCATGTTTTCTTCCTTAGTGAAGCATGTATCCATTCCTAACAATTCCTAGTTCACCCACAAGTTCACTTAAGCACTTAAAACTCCTTGTACATTTTACAAATTTTGCCATAGGTTCTCTTAGCACATCATCATTCCAAAGCTCATAGTTTTCACCATTAAGCACTCAAGAACACCTAAAATCCATCAAACACATTTTATACACAAACTTCACCCATTTAGCACTACATCGCAATATAGTGCATAACTTAAATTGCTTGGCACTTAGGCCCTTAAATAACATGGCTCTTAGGCCCTTAAATTGCATAAACCTTAAACACTGAATTTCCCACATAGTTTAATGCCTTTGACCTGCAAATACACTCAACATTACATGAGTCCTTTTACTAGTCTCCTTGAGAACTTTTCTCTAAGTCCTTTACCATTAGCTCCTTAGGTAGTTTTAACAAGCATTATAAGCTCATTCCTCCTAAGGCATTTAAACCACATTGAGATAGCATATTTACCTCTCTTTCCACCCAACTTCTTTCTTGTTTCCTTGTAAAACCGGTGGGGTGTTTAGTTGTTTGCCCACTTCTATACAATGTACCAATAATAGAATGAGTATTCAAGCATTATGCTTCATCTCATTATAAACCTAGTTACATATATTGTTTTAAACACATTAGGGTAATTGTTTTACCTTGGAATTGGAAGAGAGCTTGAATAAGTATCAAGAGAGGACTCCTCCTACCCTTGGAAGATTCAAATGAAGCTAAAACAAAGCAAGGTAAATACACCTTAGTGTGATTTTCGGTCAACATGAAAACATGGAGGAAACATGATTTTCTTTGAGTTTCCTTACCTTGAAGCAAAGGAGAACAATAATATGTGAAAAATATAGCTCAAGCTCCTTCAATGGTGAACTCCATGGCACCGAAGTGGTGGTCTTGAAGTTTTGAGAAGGTAGGAATGAAGAGCTTGATGAGAGGAAGAGAATGGTGGTGTTTGTTCTTGATTTGGTTAAGTGAGCTAAGAATTATTGCCAATGGAAGGTGGAGCTTTGGTGAGCACTATTCCAAACCGTGAATGGAAGAAAGAAGAGAGGTTGAGGGAGCCTTGAAACCGTGGGAAATGAAGAAGGAAGGGAGAATGAAGATAAGTTTTTTTTAGTTTAGATATTTAAGTAAAGTAAATAGTGTTTTACTTTATCAATTTCTATCTTATCAATTTAACAAAGGGATGACTCATTCCCTTATGAGAAACCGGCCCCCAAATAGTAGCAAGGGGTATTTTAGACTTTTTTGCCAATTTAATTACTTATGATCACATATATTACAAACTAACTTATAAAAGTTACTATTCATGAAAACAAGGCACATTGTTGTGAAATTTTTGATTTCCCATTGATATAGACTTCCAAATGTGATACTATATAGTAAACATGTTAATTAAAGAGTAATGATGGACATCTAGCCATACAAAACTCATTTACAAGACAATTTTTCAAAAACGTGCTTTAAGACTCCTTAAAGCACATTTTGTGTTTTAACTTGTTTTCAAGCTTGGTTTTCTTGGTAATTGATTTAATATGTTCATTAACATATTTATAAGGTATAGGTATGACCATTAGGTCTTATAAAAATTTATCCCAAGCTTAGAGCACATTTTAGCCCATATTGACCTTAAGGTATTTATTTGTGTTTTGTTTGGTTTCATTGTCTACCAAAGTTTCCTAAGGACTTAATTAGCCTTATAAAGTCATAATTAAATATTATCAAGTCTTGGTAGGCTCTTTGGGTCCTAACCAAGTTCACTCCAAGCTTAGAGCATGTTTTTGCTCAAACCGTGTCTTAGTGTTTTATTGTGTTTTACCATAGTTTAAATGGTTCATTTATGTTTCTAAGGCACTTTTTAGCCTTTAATACCATAGTTTAACATTTACACAACATACCAAGGTTTGGGGTATTTCAATAGGTAATAATCCAGAGTCAATTAACGGTTCTTAGAACCCTTCTCCTCCCTTCCTAGTTCCTTAGGTCAAACTAGGTGGCGACTCTAGTCAACTCCGCCTAATAGAGACATAAGTCCGCGTGGAGCCCATCGAGAGCGGGTGTAGTGCACACTTGCACTCCCTTTTATGCTTTCTGGGAAATACAGACGATTTAGTAGGTATTTGAGGGATGCCATAATACAGGTTTTCACCCTCCACAGAATGGCAATTTCTAGGATCTCGGCTTTTCAGTCATATCATATTTAGATAGATGCCCTCATACCAAAAAATCTCCCTCCACACCTATTTTCTTTGCTAATTCATAAAATGCCCATTTTTGCTAACGACCGTCAAATGCTCTCCGTTAACCCCCCTGGAAAATGACTATTTTGCCCCTAACCTGTTTTTTTTTTTGTTGAAAAATTCGCGATTTCGTTCTAGTATATTATGAACTTTAAAATTTTCAAAAAAAAGGGAAAATTCACAATACCCCTATTTTCTTTCGTAATTCACAATATACCTCTTTTTTGAAACTTTGTCACAAGATACCCCTGTTTTCTTTGCTAATTCACAAAATACCCCTTTTTAAAAACAGCGTCAAATATTCCGTTAACCTCCCCTGGAAAATGACTATTTTGCCCCTGACCCATTTTTTCTTTTTTTTTTTAAAGGGAAAATTCACGAGATACCCCTGTTTTCTTTCGTAATTCACAATATACCCCTGTGATTTTCGTAATTTAACTTTAAACATGCTTAAATGTTGTCCAAAATTGATGAAACTTTACATGGACGATGCTAAAGTGTTATATTTTGGTCCAATATCAAATTTGAAGTTTTTTAAGCTCACATGTGACATGTGGGACCCAATAAACAGTCACATATTCATTGGGTCCCACAGGTCACATGTGAGCTTAAAAAGCTTCAAAATTGATATTGGACCAAAATATAACACTTTAGCATCGTCCATGTAAAGTTTCATCAATTTTGGACAACATTTAAGCATGTTTAAAGTTAAATTACAAAAATCACAGGGGTATATTGTGAATTACGAAAGAAGACAGGGGTATCTCGTGAATTTTCCCTTTTAAAAAAATTCACAGTTTTTTTTGCTACTTTTTTTTTGGAAATTTTTAAATTTTATAATATACCTCTATTTAAGTTTGTTGTTCACAAAATACCCATGTTTATGTTTTGAAGTTCACAAGATACCCCTGGTTATGTTTTGTAGTTCACAAAATACCCTTATCACCCTGATGCCCTGGTAAAGCATCGCCTAGTTTTCTCTTGTTTTTCAAGTGCCTTCAACCTCTTCATAATCCCAGGACAAATGTTGTTTGCATTCCAGTTCTCTGAGGTTTCTTGTCTCTCGGAATGTCTCACCAATAGCTGAGTACGAATCCCTGTCATTCACAATTAGACACAATTATAATATATGACCAGAGACAAACATGTATAACATGGATTATTTTCATAGTTAGGTAAATACCTTCAAGTAAAGAGTAGATTGATTTAGTCTTGTGGACAAACAATAATGTCACAGGCATTGGGTTTAAAATGGCTACCTCTTGGTCAAACTCAGTAGCGGACCAGAACTTTTGTTTAGGGGGGGTCAAAAAAACTTTTAACACTATTGTTCTTTAAAACATTATGTTATTTTGTATTTTTTAAAAATTTATAAGAGCATTTTACAAATTTCAAAAGTTTTTTTTTTTGGGGGGGGGGGGGTGGCCATTAGGGAGATGGATTTTGGTGCATTCAAATATCTTAGTGATATCCCATTAGAGTGCTTGGCACACACACAAGTTTGACCAGGGGCAGACACAAAGGGGGAAGGGCCGCACCCCCCCCCCCGAAACCTTAGAGAACTGGAATGCAAACAACATTTGTTCTGGGATTATGAAGAGGCTGAAGGCACTTGAAAAACAAGAGAAAACTAGGCGATGCTTTACCAAGGCATCAGGGTGATAAGGGTATTTCGTGAACTACAAAACATAAACAGGGGTATCTTGTGAACTTCAAAACATAAACAGGGGTATTTCATGAACAACAAACTTAAATAGGGGTATATTATAAAATTTAAAAAAATTCAAAAAAAAGTAGCCAAAAAATGCGAATTTTTCAAAAAAAATAAAAAACAGGTCAGGGGCAAAATAGTCATTTTCCAGGGGAGGTTAACGGAATATTTGACGCCGTTTTTAAAAGGGGTATTTTGTGAATTAGCAAAGAAAACAGGGGTATCTTGTGACAACGTTTCAAAAAAGGGGTATATTGTGAATTACGAAAGAAAACAGGGGTATATTGTGAATTTTCCCAAAAAAAAAGTAGCCATTCCAGAACGAAACAATGATTTTTTCAAAAAAGAAAAAGAAAAAAAGGGGTCAGGGGCAAATAGTCATTTTCGAGGGTGGTTAACGAAGCTTTGACGGCCGTTAGCAAAAAAGGGCATTTTGTGAATTAGCAAAGAAAACAGGGGTATCTTGTGACACAGTTTCAAAAAAGGGGTACATCGTGAATTATGAAAGAAAACAGGGATATATTGTGAATTTTCCCTTATTTGAATTATTGATTTGTAAAAGGGTGTGCCCACAACCTCAACCATCTGATATTTTACCATCTTGTCCCAGATTTTTCGGTAAAAAGCTTACGACCCTTTCTCTATTTTTATATTTTTTTTATACACCAAAACTTAGGGTTAGACCTGAAAAAATGGGTTAAACCCGCCAATCCGACCCAAAACCAACCCATTTATAGCGGGCTGGGTTGAGTTTTTCAACCCCTTTGATAAATGGGTTGGGTTAGGATTGAGAAATTTTAAATGAATTGGGTTAGGGTTGAGATAGTCCAATCCGCCAACCCATATCTTTTCAATTATATCTATACATTTTTTGTGTGTAAATGTAGTATTCTGTTACATTATTAATGGGTCATATACAATAATAATTTTTTTAAAATATAACTCATTCACTTTTTACTACTATTTTCACAAGATATACAACTAATTTGGTTTTAATTATCAATTAAGTTTGAATTTAATCTTATTATGTATTAAGCTTTATGTATGAACTTTTAGTATAAGCTTTCCTGTTTCAACACATGAAATCACTTATTTTTGTATTATAGTTAATTATGTATTAACTTGTAACATGTTTTTATGTATATAAAAGATTATTTATTTATGTAGAAAGCTTAAAGGGTTATCCATGTGTAAATACGCGGGTTGATGGATTGAGTTAGGGTTGAAATTTTGAATCCGTTTAACTAAATGGGTTGGATTAGGATTGACTCTTTTCTAAATGGGTTGGGGTTGGATTGAGGCTAACCCGACCCGTCAACCCGTTTTGCCAGGTCTACTTAGGGTCCATTTGGTTTTAAGAATAAAAAAACATTTATAAATTGTTGTTTTATGAGTATAAAGTGAGACTTGAAATAGAAGTGAACAGTTTACTTGTGAAGCAGACACAAGTCAAGTAAAGATAATAAAAATATTTTTAATTAGGCTCATTTTTTATAAGTTTATAACTTACATTCGTGTGTAGGATACCTTTGTAATTGTTTATCTATTTAATAAGACTACAACCCTGTATATATTTTATTCACAACATTAAACTATTTATATTTTTTTAGTATATTACACTTATGTGAGAACATTTTATACTGGTGATAATAATATAGTTTTGCATTCCGAACAGTACATGAAAAAGTATATTAATATTTTTACTGAGTAATAGCACATTAGTTATTGACTACAAGTAGCTTTATGAGGCTCGATTGATTCTCTCCTATTTAAAATATAAGTTTTAAGGTTTAGAACTTTATTAAAAAATATAAGTCGTTTTGTATTTTTTGTATTCATCATTCTACTTTTGCTCAAAATTATTATATTAATTTCACCCTACTTATCTTTTCCCAATAAATTACACTCACTACAAGAAAAATGCTAGTTTGCTACTGACACAATTGGTAGCGATAATAGTAAAATTTGTAGCCAAATAGAACGGGCTACCACTTTGTTAATTTGCTTCCAAAGTTTGGCGGTGGGTAAACCCTTAGTGGTGAAATTGGTTTTCGCTACCGTTTTCTGGTTGGTAGCAATTTGCTGCTACATCGCCACTACTCTTTCTTCTGGTAGCAATTTTGCCACCGCTCTTTCTTCTAGTAGCAATTTTACTACCAATTATGTGCGGTAGCTTAGTTTGCTACCAAAAAAATTCAGTAACATAAAACTTTAATGGTTGCATTTTAAAATTTTACCACCGAGAGTGTGATAGGTATTACATGCACATGTGTGGCCGGGGCATGCATCAAGGATTGAACCCGCGACGTATGGAGATATCAACTCTGACCACCTTTGGCATAATTAATTCACATCAGGAATCGATCTTGCAACGTGTGGGCTGGATCCTGGATAAATATTACATTAACCATTGGGTCATAATAGTTATTTGCGATGTATATACATACTACATGTATATATTGAATGTTTGATACTCTAAATATAAATGAAATTTTTTGGGGAGATATGGTTGAACATTGGATATGTAAAAATTAATAAAATAGATATAGGTTTGACTAAGCCACATTGATATTTTAATTTACATAATATTACAATATAAATTTTGTCTGTTCATAATATTAAAAATAAAAGTATAAGTTGGCTTAAAATTTTATAAATAAAAAAACATATACATCATTTACAAAAACTTTAAATATCTATAAATTTTTTATATAGCTTGTATTTATTTTGCATATTTTAACCAACTCGTCAACTAATTTGAATTGTTATTATTTATTATATTTTATTAAGTTATGTGATTTTTGTAAAATTAAAGAATTATATAGTAAAATGTATAAAACTACACAAAATTTAAAATTTATGCATATATATATCATTTACTTATTTAATTTATATTGATAACTAGTTTATAATTTTGTAAATTTTAACCAATATATGTACTAGTTTAAATTATTATTACACGTACTATATTTTATAATTTATTAATATGTGTGATACTTTGAAAATTAAAAATATTATAAGAATAAAAAATATATTATGTTACATATATCTTATATGATAAATAATTTCTTGTAGTGGTACGTAGTTTTAATTCATTTTCATGAATTAGAAAATTTTTGTTTATTTTAAGTTCTTTTAAAATTTCAATAGCTAAAAGGTAAGAAGTAAAATACACTAAAAGTACTATATTAAAAATATTTATGTAAGAAGATAATATATCCACTATGGCAGTAGCAATATAGGTTAGCAGTCGGTCGATTGTGCAGGCCGTTCGTACACGATACTGCACGGGTAGGTGTTGTGCTAGTCCAGTCACTGGATTGTTTATGTGGGGGTATATGTAAGAGTAATATTTGTATTAACTTTACATAATTGTAACTTTTAAAATATAAGTACAAAATTAAAAAAAATTGCACCATTGTTCATCTAAATTCACGCTCTTTAAAACAAGATCTATCATGAGTATATTTTGATAATTTTAAAAATTTATGTTAGTTACATGGACATATCAACATATATCAACGACACTTATGATTCACCACATACAGATTAAAATACACCATATAACATTAATAATACACCACAAAACAATATTGATTCAGTATTTGTTCAGAAATTTGTTATCTAATTCACCACTTATTAGTTAATGAATCATAATACTAATTTCAATGAATCATAATATCAAATTTAATGAATCATAACATCATTTTAGTATATCATCGGTAACATATAAAAATAAAAAGGGAAAATTCACGAGATACCCCTGTTTTCTTTCGTAATTCACAATATACCCCTGTGGTTTTAGTAATTCAACTTTTAACATGCTTAAATGTTGTCCAAAATTGATGAAACTTTACATGGACGATGCAAAAGTGTTATATTTTGGTCCAATATCAAATTTGAAGTTTTTTGAGCTCACATGTGACCTGTGGGACCCAATGAATATGTGACTGTTCATTGAGTCCCACAGGTCACATGTGAGCATAAAAAACTTCAAATTTGATATTGGACCAAAATATAACAATTTAACATCGTCCATGTAAAGTTTCATCAATTTTGGACAACATTTAAGCATGTTTAAAGTTGAATTACGAAAATCACAGGGGTATGTTGTGAATTACGAAAGAAAACAGGGGTATATCGTGAATTTTCCCAAATAAAAATTTTAAACAATGATACAACCCAAAAAAATATTTGATGCGTAAGAAAAATACATGATTCATCATATAAGGTTTAAAAAATATCATACAACAATAATAATGCATTACAAAACAATAATGATTTTATCGGTCCGGAGTTTGTTATACAATTTACCACTTATTAGTTAATGAATCACACTATCAATTTTAATGAATCATAATATTAAAGTTGTAAAAACATATCCATGACTGGTCTTGTTTTAAAGAGATTGAATTTATATGAACAATGATATACGTTTTTTTCATTTTGGACTTATATTTTAAAAGTTATAACCAATTGAAGTTAATATAGTAAAAAGGCAGCCCAGTCAGCAAAACAGTCCAGTCCACTGCTGACTGGACTGCCAAATGGACAAGCCCGTACCATATTGGACACGGACTACCCGCTGCGTCGGATCTGCGATAGGTTAGTATTCTGAATTATATACTAATCACACATTTAAGTTATAAACAATAAGGGTGTGTTCACTTGGAAGCGAGGAAGCAGAATGAAATCGGGAAAGGAAATGGAAAGGAAAGGGAAGGGATTCTCCCGAATCAAGAAGTCTTTTTTATTCTAACACGGAAACAGAATAGAATTCTCAATGATTGTCTTTGTTGTTGTTTGGTTCCAAACAGAGAAGTGTTAATACTTAATTACATTATGAATAATATATATTATTATTAATCAAAATTTTATGTGACATATACTAATATTTATATAAATTATATAGCATACATTGTAACACCCCTCTCAATAATCACGATATAATCTCTCACGTAGCAATAAATAAAACGTCTCGCAGCGGAAAAACAAATAACCATTACAAAACTCACTCGGGTGTCACCGGCCGTTACTCGCCCATGCGAGCAACGCAGCCAAACTACCTCCAACTTCCAATACAAATAAACTGCTAACCGCAGTGATAACGAGCAACTCCTATACATCATACTAAATCCATAAGTCATAAACATCGACAAGTGAGCATCTACCCAATCTTAAAAATACACAACCTTACCATAAGACCATACACCATCTTCATTGCTATACAACATCTCCAACTACCCTGTTCCTGCTCTTCAGCTCCGACAATGATCAACAACCTGTAATGGTGTAGTATCAGCGATAGACGCTGAGTATGCCGGGCCTGGACCCTAATGGTCACTTGTCATTTTAACCATCTTATTATTAGATTGGTTTATGCTTTTCCCTTTTACAGTTATAATCAAAACTGAAGCATAAATGTATAATATACATAATCAACCATCCAAATATCCATAAACATTTAACCATCCATCCAATCCAAACATTCATTTATTATTCCATACAACATTTTATATCGAACGTATCGAGTAATAACAATATAATGTACAATGTACATTCGCCGTAGCGTACAGTTTTCATATTTAATTTACCTTAGCCTTGTAGGCTCCATCCAACCATCAACACACAATAAAATAACCACAAGTATAACCAATGAACAACAAAGCGAAACAACGAGAATAATAAACAAGTATTAAGTCTCGTCCATAGTATTGTTCGCCACTGTATAAGTCTCAATTGTTTTAGTTGTTCAGTTATACCTAGTGACAATGTCTCGTTAAAACGACATGTCTCTAGTTACCCATATATTATGGCGGGTCACCCACGGCAGTAGCCACTCCAACGGTAGAGTCTCCGACCAACGAGCCATTCTAGCTCACGGGAAATTTTCTTGATACTTACGGACCCGTACGCGGACATCCTGGTATCGTTTTTGTGATCACAGCGCGCACCAAGAGCCACATCCTCTTGGCTTTACTTCCATCCCATTAATTAATTAATTATACCATCGCATCGCATTACCAAATTTTCTAACACAGCAGACTAAGGTCATTAGTCCAATCCGGAGTCTGTAAACTCGGGATCCAGTGCTAGATACAAGAGCGGCGTATAGAAAGGCCAATGCTCCGTATAAAAGTCTCAGATAATATGTATATGTTATTAACATAGTGCTACAACGTTTTACTTACGTTCCTTATATTTCATATAAGATAGCACCACAGCCGCTAGTTCTTTTTATATATATAGGTTCATATATACGAACCAATACTGTTAACTCAACAATAGTAAATAATAAGCAGCTATAAATATACAATTCATGCATATTAATTAACACATTCAGACAAACGATCTTATCACGGATCACACAGAAGCCTGAACTGAGGAAGTCCTCAGAGACAACCAGAGACACATAACAACATACAAGTTATATCAACCAAATCCGAGCCCAAGGAGCAACCTTAGGTCAACTCGGCAAACCCCTTTACATACCGTTCACCCTGACTGTATTACGGTGGAGTATGAATCAGCAAGATCCTACGCTCCGTGTAGTCCGTTAGCTCGTCAAGCGTCCTTGTCAGAAGTATACTCTAAACGGTAATAAAACTATAAGTCAGTCTCCATGACTAACTACATCCGGTATTTCCGAATAATAAGTAACCCCGACAGTTCACCCCTGTTTTCTACAGTTGTTGTTACGGGTTTCTCTAAAACATACGGTCTTGTTACGTAAAACTCATACGTCATACTTTTCAACTGTTAAGTTTAATTCGTCGTATTTCTTTTAAATCTTATCCACCATCTAGTTTAGGTATATAACCTATAGTTGCATGTATGCATGCATGATTGTAGTATATTATTATTTTTTTGTATTGTATCCAAAACTCATAACTTATAGTTCATGACTATATACATTTTTTTAAATAATCACCACCATTAAATCATATGGTTTCCAACCAAAAGACATATCCACCTTATACATTATCCTTGTGTATGTATATATTTACCACGTAGGTAATTCCCATGAGTTTCATAAACTCTTGTATTTATGTTACATTTTATCATCTTTTATTGGATGATTATTCCCATTAGTTGTATTATATTATACACTTATATTAAGATTATTATCCTAATATCATGTAACATCTTATGTTGTATAATTACAACTCCTAAGGTTTATTCCATAAACACCTTAGTTTATAAATCTCATTTATTTATAGTTTGTCACATTATTTTATGTGAGTACCCTTCCTTATATTAATTCCATCTAAACCATATTGTCATAACATTTATAACATTATAGACCTTAGTCTAAAATTCATCTCTCAACTCTTATTAACTCAGTATAGCCCTTAACTTAATTTAAATTCCGTTTTGACCACATAACATTATGTAATGTTATACCATATACTAATACCATACTATGTGATATTTTTATTCCCTTTAACTTATAACCTATAGTCTTTATACAAAACTATTTATTATTGCCTCTTAGGCACCATAAGAAAATCTTATTCTTTTCCATAAACCATAGTTTCCTTTATTTACAAAATCACCCCTTTCGTTTTACCATGTTATATATACCATTTAATATAACCTTTCTAACTTATAAAAGAGTATAACCTATGGTTATTTTTTGTAAATTCCGAACAGCCCTTGTGCTATTCTATAATTGCCATTTGGCCCTATTTATAACATATAGTTCTTCCATATCATTAAAACCATATTTATCACATATCTTAATAAATTCTCTTAATAATTCTAAAAATCACCAAATTCCACCAAAGGGTTATAAATATCCTTATTAACCCATATACTTTCAATATTTACCATTCCACCATCTATTTTTCTCCAAAGTGTCATAATGACAAAATAACTCTATATTATACATATATAGTTTATTTTAATTCCAAAAACATTCCAATAAATTCCTAAAATTCCTAATAGCCCATGGGTGTTTAAAATACCATTGTACACCCTTTATTTTCGGTAATAACATATTTACCACATATGTTATAAAAATATTACCATAAGATACTTATCTCCTTATACAACCTTAAATAAGTTATTTAACTTATCTAATTTGGTCAAAACCTATCATATGGTCACGGTTGACCACCTTAATATTTCCTTGACCACCAATCCCTTATAATTACGGTTTAGTACCCAAACTTTCTAAAATTCACCATTTAACCCCAAAACTTATAAAATCTTATAAGCTTTATTTTAACTCCTTTTTTTAACTCTAATTTTCGGCCTTATTATTCTAAAGCCCCCAAATTTAATTTAATTACATCTAAGACCCACTTCTTTTCGGTAATAATAGAATATCACCTAAACTTAAATAAAAACTTGTAAATGCATAAATAAAATGGCCTAAAATACATGGCCTTATTACAAACATTTGCTCACAAAATAAATTACACATAAATGTCCCAAAATACATATAAATTTTCGGCCTCACCATAGATTCTTTGTTTAATTACCAAACTTCCACATAATGTCTTAAATTTGACACTTATGCTTGTTTAATTAGTTATAAATTTATTAAACCATTCCTTAAACATTTTAAGGTTAAACAAGACCTTATTTCACCTCTTCACTCACGGCAATTAATTAGGAATAACTTAAACTTGTATTAATGTAACAAGTTAAGGTTTTAAGTAATTTATACCTTGATTTAACCTAGATAGAACCTTGTTTGGTTCGGCCACCTTAAGTAGAAATTCTCCACAGCTTGTTTTACATGTTTTCAAACAGAGAACAAGGCCTAGTTAGTCTCCAAGCAAGATCTAACCATAAGAAGTAATTTAATGTAAGATTTAAGGCAAAAATCACCTTAAGAATGCAAGGAGAGTTCAAGATGGTTTCGGCCTGAATCAAACACACCACAAGGTGTTAGATCCATCATATTGACATAGGAAATAGCTAGATCTCAACAAACTACCTTGTTATTAGGTTTTACCTTGGAAAAATGCCTTAAAAGAGGGTATTTCCTTTGGATCTCGGCCACCTTTGCTCCAAATGGCTAACCAACAGATTCCACATGAAAAGGAGAAGAAGATGAGGCTATGACCAAAGTTTCACAGCTGAACTTGAAGGGAATCAAAAGTTATGAGCTTAAAGCACATTTTTACCTTAAATGGTCAAGACTTGAACTTTCCTCCTTAGATCTGGTTATGTACGAAACCAACACTTCCTCTAACCTTCAAATCACTCTACATAGATGTATAGAAAAGGTTGGAGTGTAGATCAATCGAAAAAGGAAAGAAAGATGAAGAAAATGGGCATTTTTATGCCTTAAGAGCTTACCTAGAGCTTGAGCTCTCATCAATGGAGCTTGGGAACCTTACCTACGGTGGAGGGGAGCCAAAGAGAGCTCATGGACAGAGAAAACTTGGCTCAAGAGAAGAAATGAAGGAGAATGACCTATTATTGCCTTAAAGCACTTTTTTTGAATATTTTAGGTCATTATTGGTTTGATGACTCATCATTCATTGATTGATGATGATAATTGAAGGGGAATTCGGTGGATATAAGGCAAGGAGGCAGCCGAACTTGATTGGCAAAGGTAGGGCATGATTGGAGCCAATTTTGAATGAAAATGGAGATAAATAATGTTACTTTAGTTCATTTATTGTAAGGTGACTCATCTCTTGTCTTGTACCAGCTTGGAGCCACGAAATACAAGGGGGAAAAGGCTCCAAAAATCGCTGGCTCACATGGGTAAGGTGAGTGTAGACAATTTGTTTTTGTTTTATTAGGTAAAGTATTCTTTTTCTTATTTTTTTATGTAAAAGTAAAGGACTATATTTAATTGTCACATGTCTCTTGTCTCTTGGTCTGTTAAGAGACTTAATTATCTGATTTCATGTGGTCCATTTCGTGGTCAATGGTCAACATTGACCAACTTAGTCAATGTTGACCCAAACGGGCCCCACTTTAGGGTTTTATTAATATTTTAATATTAAATTTGTAAAAATTCGTAAATTTCTGGAATTAAATTCCTAATATCATATAATATGATATTTTATATTTAAAGGTATTTATAACCTTTTAGCTCATTTAAAACCAATTTAGAAGGCGATTACACAAAAACGTGCTTTAAGGAGTTTTAGTGCACATTTTGTGTCACAAGGTGTTTCTGAGCTTGGTTTTCTTTGAAAACGGTTTTGTTGTGTCCCTTACATGATATTTGATCATGGTATCCAATTTTATATCATTTAGAGGTCATTTGATTTTTAAGGTTTTCCTAGAGCACCTTTTGCCCTTTTTGACCTTGAAGCATGTAAATGCTTTTTCTTGTGTTGGAGTGTTGTCCAACGTTATAATTGTTTAGTAATGTGTTATGCTTAGGACAAAATTTTCTTGAGGTCCTATTAGTTCATTGGGTATTTGTTTACCCTTAAAAATCAAAGGGTGCAACATCTTGTTTGTGTTGACCACTATTGTTCTCAGTTGACTTTTAAGGCATGTTTAGGCCTTAATTAATGTAATTAAATATTTAATCCATGTTTAATAAGTTAGGGGTATTTCATACATAAATAGTTTTTTAAAATTACAAAAGATATATTTAATATTTATATATATATATATATATATATACAAATATATTAAGATTTATATATCTAGTATATAACATCTTTAGAAATTTGTCTACATATAATATATTAATTTTATAGTATTGACGTTATAAATAATATTTATTAATAATATTATATAATAATTTATTTAAATTGTAAATAATATAAATAATTTTATTATTAATATAAATATATATTAATTTTTTTTAAATTTTATATTATTTAAATTTTAAATGATAATATTATTTTAAAATATTTAATTAAACTGTAAATAATATATATAAATATTTTCATATATTAAATGATATATATATAAATATTTTTAACTTTATAAACAATATATATAAATATTTTTTATCTTTATAGCATTTAAAGTATAAATAATATTTATTAATATTAATATATATTATATATCATGGTTGTTCATATTTATTTAAATTATAACTAATATGTAGAAATGATTATATATATTATTTATTTAAATTTATTAATAATATATATTATTATTTTTGAATTTTATTGTAGTTAAATTATAAATAATATTTATATATATTATATAATATTTGTTCATTTTTTCAAATATAAATAATATATAATAATATTTATTTTAAATTATAAATTTCAAATGATATATATTAAATATTTATACAATATACAATATATAATATTCATATCTATATTTATATTTATATAAATCATAAATAAAATATATTTATATTTCTATTAGATATAAATATTGTATATTAATATTTATTAAAATCATGTATCATATATTAGTATTTATATTAATTATATACCATATATATTAATATTTGTTTATGTAAAAGATGATAATAGGGGTAGCAGGGAGGAAAGGAAATACTTTTCCCTACGACTTTGAGGGGAATCACTAAAAAGGGATATAGGGGGTTTTCGAAACTTGAAATGAGGGAAACAAAATCACTAAAAATACAAAATAAGCAACCACAAAG
Source organism: Limonium bicolor (assembly GCA_023374045.1). Lineage (NCBI taxonomy): Eukaryota > Viridiplantae > Streptophyta > Magnoliopsida > Caryophyllales > Plumbaginaceae > Limonium > Limonium bicolor. The sequence continues at coordinate 156,192,535 of CM041780.1, forward strand.
AGTATTCTGTTTCCCTTTGCTGAATACCCTGAAGTGAACGCACCCTAATCATTTATTAACACTTACGAATATTAGCTATCATTTCTTATATTCTAGCACAATATCAACTAAAATTTCATCAGCATTATTAGTCGGTAGCAGTTCGAAACTTAAGATAGTAACAATTTAGCTACTTGTTAACAAATATTTGCTATCATAGCCAAAATGGTAGCACAATAGCAACTTAATCAAATGTTCGTAGCAATTTCATAATTTTGCTTATCTACATGATCATAACAACTTTTAAGATAGTAGCTAGTTAGCTATTGATTAGAATATTTTTGCTACCGTTGTTCAAATAGTAGCATAATAGCTACCATGATTGAATTAGCATCAACCAAGTAGTAGTAATTCATTAATTTCGCTACCGATACTGGTAGCAAAAATACTTTTACTAAAACTACTGGAATGAAAAATAAAATAGCTACTATTGATGGTAGCAATCTTGTAAGGCGGTAGACATTTAGCTACTGGCTAAAAGTTTAGCTACCATTGTCGTTATGGTAGCACAAAAGCAACCACTTTTTTAATAACATCAAAAATGAGTAGCAATTTTCCAATTTAGATACCAATATATGTGTAGTAGCAATTTATCGGTAGTAGCTAAAACATCTTTTTCTTGCAGTGACTTACTTTTTTGTATATTATCTTTCTCTGGTGATGAAAAACATTTACACAAACCTTTAATCGTTTCCATGACTATTATAAAAAAGGTGATAGTAAATGTTATATCTTCTTTTTGTTGTTATGTATAAGAATATTTCTTTGCATTTATCAGTGTAGAGAGTATAACTGATTGATAAACCTAAAAACTATAAATGTTTGGAAATGATGAACTGAGTTTTTGGAGTCAGATTTACGTATTCTTCTAACCTTGGGTTTTACGTATCCACGATATTTTATAAATGTTTCCACTAATTATTAGAAATTTTTACACAACTTTCTACAATCGTTTTCATCACTATTATATAAAAGATGACACTAACTGTTATATATCTTTTTCTTTGGCATCTCATCGAATAATTGTGTATAATAATATTTTCTTAACATTTATCAGTTTACTGGCTGACTGACAGGGCCAACTAACAGCCTGTTTCATGGGGCCCCCAATCTTGGGGGCCCAATTTTTTTTATTTCCTCTTATATAATTTTGTCATAAAAATTATGTGAAGATCTGGAAAATGAAAATTTCAGGGCATAATTGAATCATACGCCCAAAACTTTTCCTCTTCTCTGCACAGAAGTTGAAGAGCTTCGTTATTTTTTTTCTTCTAATTTCTTTTCGCTTCAACCTCTCCCCCACACCTTCTCCTCTGCTCGATCTTCCTTTATTGTCTCCATGTTCAGACCTTGACGAGCTTCAGAGGAACCGCCGTATGGTTTGGAAATACATCAACCTTCCACTTCCAGTCACACTACACAGTGAACACCTTCACTTTCGCCTCTCGTCATTACAAACCATAAGACAAACTTTATAGCTGTTGGGGTGAAAGAGAAGAAGTCGAGAAGGAGGAGGTGAACGCCTGACCTGACCAACTACTATACAATTCAATTTGGAAAATAATTTAGACCTTTATAATTTGGTTGTTGTCTGCATATGATGAATATATCTTCACTGTGCTACATATAATATAGGGAAAATTCACAATATACCCCTGTTTTCATTCGTAATTCACAATATACCCCTTTTTTCAAACTTTGTCACAAGATATCCCTGTTTTCTTTCATAATTCACAAAATACCCCTTTTTTGAAACGGACGTCAAATGCTCCGTTAACCCCCCACGTGAATTGACTATTTTGCCCCTGACAGACGTTTTTTTTAAAAACTCGCGGTTTCGTTCTCTAACGGCTACTTTTTTTTTGAAAGTTTCAAAAGTTCATAATATACCCCTTAAATTGAAAAAGTTCACAAAATACCCCTTTTCCCCCAACTTCCTGTAACGGCTAGTTTTGCTATCCAACGGCTATTTTCAGTCTAACAACTCTTTTTTCACCTATATAAGCACCCATATTTCATAACAATTGAACACAAACCTCATACCAAAGCTATGGCCATATTTACAACAACAATCAATGAAAAATCCAAACCATTCATTATAGATGTGGAATTCCAGCAACTTTGTCTCTCTCTTGCAACCCAAATTCAGTAGGAAGGGCGTACTACAATTGCTGGATTTGTAATTTCTTCCAATGGTGGGCACCGGTGATGCAGGACCGCCACAACCCTTATTCAAAGCCAAGGCGAGGTGGTGGTGACAGCTCATACTCAAGCATGGCAGGATCTTCTTTTAGTGCTGCCTCTGCTCTTTCTAAAGCTCAGAATCAGGAGAGAATTAGAGCTGATGTGCTTCTCATGAACAGAATGAGGGAAGAAATAAAGAAGGAAGTCAAAGAAGAAATGAAACAGAGCATGAAGATGTGGTTTCTTTGGGGTTTAGTTGTAGTTGCTTTTGCAATTTTTATCCGCAAAATATAATGTAATTTCCATTGCTAATGCAGAACTAGTATCTTTCATTGTTGTTCCTACTACTGCCACAATATGACATTACAAATAGAACCGATAGTCAACTACCAAATATACCAAATATACCAAAATAGGGCCAACAAACCCACGCCATGAAGTACCAGAAAATCCACCAAAAGTATAGCGCCCTAATCAGATATCACCCTAACAGATATCAACACCAGAAAATCCACCAAAAGTACAATGGATTTAGGGTTTCTGGTTCTGTAGGGGGAGACAGATTTAGGGTTTTTGGTGAAGGATCGTTAAGTATTTCAATGTTCGTAACTTTTGTTATAACCCATAGTTCATACGTTATATTATGCCCAGTTTATATTGTTGTATCTAAGTGGATTAATTATTTGCTACCAGTCGGGACGTCAGCGGCGTTATCTTAATTGCCAGGGCAAGGAGGTCTTTCGGTTAATTAATTAAGGTAATAGATTATTCTGATTATAAGGAAAGGGCTTCCTTATTTTTATATTCATTTTCTAATCTTGGTAATCACGTCAGTCATATCGTGGAGCATTGGCAGTTTCCTGAAGTTTGAACGAGCGCCTCTCTTCCTCTCTTCTCCTTCGATCTTCCTTGCTGGGTGCTGTGTGTTGCTGTCAGAGTTGGATCGAAGACCGTCATTGGTGAATTCTCCTCTCGTCGTCATCAGGTTTGTCCGGCAGAATCGTGGATTTTATTGGCCTCCTTCTTCCTTTCGAGTTTCTGATTTCTGGATCTTCTTCGTGATTGAATCATTGGTTGTGTTTAGCGTTAATTGGAGGACCGATCGGGTCTGTTGGGGACTGTTGTCTTGCGAGTTCGGGACTGTCAAATTCAGGTTTGTGTTGTATGGATCAGTGGTGGTGAATCCGTGTCTGGTTGGTGGAATTGTTTGGGCTTCGTCTACCGCTACAGATTGTCAGTGTCTACACAGATTAAACGAGGTAGGTGGTTGCTTGATTCGGTTTGGAAGTTCAGCCATGGGGATTGCATTGTTTATTGTCTGATTCGGGTGCGAATTCTGATTGTGTTGTCTGTTTGATTGCGTTTTTGGAATGGTTAAAACCCCATGGTCTTCTGTATTTATGGATGATTTGGTGTGCGTACTGGCTTGGCAATTCGTAGTGTCGAATTGCATTGTTTTCCTGCTCTGTTCGTCTTCTGGAAACTGCTGTTTTCGCACTGTCCAAACTTCTGTCCGAGCTTTGAAGTTTGGACAGTGTGTTTTACGTTTCTGATTTTCAAAGTTCGGGGTATGTCCGAACATCAGTCAGAGCATTGATGTTCGGACACTCCCTTGGTTTCCCCTCTGATTTTAGTTCGACCTGTGTCCAAATGTCGATGTCCGGACACAAGGTCAGACCTTCCGCGTAACTTTTCTCGTAAAACCCGTCTGAAAATCTGTCCGAACTTTGATATTCGGAGATGCTAAAATTTTCTGTCTGATTTCAAATCGACTTGTGTCCGAACATTGATGTCCGGACACAAGTTCAGACATTTGGCAATTCTGGTTTCTGAGTCTCGACTTGCGTCCGAACTTCGACGTCCGGACCCAAGTTTGGACACTGTACTGTTTTCCGCATAACTTCTCCGTCTGAACTCCGATTTGAGTTCCGTCTGTGGCGTTGGACTCCTTTTAGTCTCTACTACTGAATTATAAGTGTTTTGGCATGTTTTCATGCAAGGTTGCTTATGTTTTTGCAAACCATCTGTTTTGGGACACTTTACTTTGTTTCTGAGATGTGAATGGCTGGGTCGAGCTATTCCGTGGTATACCATGTAGAAGTCATTCTGAGTGTGGGTCATTCCCTTTCTGTTCTGTGGGGTTGACGAACCCTTTGGCTCTTTTGAGTCATTTCTGCGTTGCCGAGAGATCTGTTATGATCTATGGGTCAACGACCCTTCTGAGTGTGTGCATTGTACTGTGTCCCCCATCTGTTTGTGAACTCTAGTTATTTCTGAACTGGGAACTCTGGTGTTCCATTCTGTATTCGTTTCAGTAATGCTCAAAAATAGTCAGAGCATTACTGAAAGGAATACAGATTGGAACACCAGAGTTCTCAGTTCAGAAATAACCAGAGTTCACAAACAGATGGGGGACACAGTACAATGCACACACTCAGAAGGGTCGTAGACCCATAGATCAAAACAGATCTCTCGGCAACACAGAAATGACTCGAAAGAGCCAAAAGGTTCGATAACCCCACAGAACAGAAAGGCAATGACCCATACTCAGAATGACGTCTACATGGTATACCACGGAATAGCTCGACCCAGCCATTCATGACTTATAAACAAAGTAAAGTGTCCCAAAACAGAAGGTTTGCAAAAACATAAGCAACCTTGCTTGAAAACATGCCAAAACACTTATAATTCAAAAGTAAAGACTTAGAGGAGTCCAACACCACAGACGACACTCAAATCGGAGTTCAGATGGAGAAGTTATGCGGAAAACAATACAGTGTCCGGACGTCGAAGTTCGGACGTAAGTCGAGACTCAGAAACCAGAATTGCCAAATGTCCGAACTTGTGTCCGGACATCAATGTTCGGACACAAGTCGATTTGAAATCAGACAGAAAATTTCATCATGTCCGAACATCAAAGTTCGGACAGATGTTTGGACGGGTTTTACGAGAAAAGTTACGCGGAAGGTCCAACATTGTGTCCGGACGTCGAAGTTCGGACACAGGTCGAACTAAAATCAGAGGGGAAACCAAGGGAGTGTCCGAACATCAATGCTCGGACTGATGTTCGGACATACCCCGAACTTTGAAAATCAGAAACGCAAAACACACTGTCCGAACTTCAAAGCTCGGACAGAAATTCGGACAGTGCGAAAACAGCAGTTTCCAGAAGACGAACAGAGCAGGAAAACAATGCAATTCGACACTACGAATTGCCAAGCCAGTACGCACACCAAATCAGCCATAAATACAGAAGACCATGGGGTTTTAACCATTCCAAAAACGCAATCAAATAGACAATACAATCATAATTCGCACCCGAATCAGACAATAAACAATGCAATCCCCATGACTGAACTTCCAAACCGAATCAAGCAACCACCTACCTCGTTTAATCTGTGTAGACACTGACAATCTGTAGCGGTAGACGAAGCCCAAACAATTCCACCAACCTGACACGGATTCACCACCACTGATCCATACAATTGACATTCTAAAACCAGGTAACGACAAGGGAAACCTAAGTCATTGAACTCTCAAAATCTGCAACACAAACCTGAATTCGACAGTCCCGAACTCGTAAGACAACAGTCCCCAACAGACCCTATCGGTCCTCCAATTAACGCTAAACACGACCACTGATTCAATCACGAAGAAGATCCAGAAATCAGAAACTCGAAAGGAAGAAGGAGGCCAATAAAATCCACGATTCTGCCGGACAAACCTGATGACGACGAGAGGAGAATTCAGCAACGACGGTCTTCGATCCGACTCTGACAACAACACACAGCACCCAGCAAGGAAGATCGAAGGAGAAGAGAGGAAGAGAGGCGCTCGTTCAAACTTCAGGAAACTGCCAACGCTCCACGATATGACTGACGTGATTACCAAGATCAGAAAATGAATATAAAAAGAAGGAAGCCCTTTCCTTATAATCAGAATAATCTATTACCTTAATTAATTAACCGAAAGACCTCCTTGTCCCTGGCAATTAAGATAACACCGCTGACGTCCCGACTGGTAGCAAATAATTAATCCACTTAGATACAACAATATAAACCGGACATAATATAAGGTATGAACTATGGGTTATAACATCACCTCCCCCTTAAAAGAATTTCGTCCTCGAAATTGACTTACCTTACTGCTCGAATAGGGAGGGAAACTTGGCACGCAGCTCGTCCTCGAGCTCCCAAGTCGCTTCGCTTACAGACTGGTCAGACCACTGGACCTTGACCACAGGGAGGGTCTTACTACAAAGCCGACGAACGTCTCTGGCTAGAATGCGGGTAGGCACCGCCTCGAAACTGAGGTCCTCCCTCAGCTGAAGCTGACTGTGGTCGATCACATGGGATGGATCATGCAGGTACTTCCTCAACATCGAAACATGTAAGACATTACGCACAGCTGACAAAGATGGAGGCAAGGCTAGACGGTATGCCACAGGGCCAATCCGCTCCAAGATCTCAAATGGTCCTACAAACCTCGGGCTAAGCTTCCCACGCTTCCCAAACCAGACAACTCCCCTGACTGGAGAAACTCTCAAAAAGACATGGTCACCAACGTCGAACTCAAGCGGTCTGCGCCTCTGGTCTGCATAACACTTCTGTCTACTCTGAGCAACAAGTAGACGCTCCCGAATCATTATGATTTTCTCTACTGCACCCTGCACCAGCTCGGGTCCAACCAAGACCCTCTCCTTCAGGTCATCCCAACAGATGGGAGACCTGCACCTCCTACCATACAACGCTTCAAACGTAGCCATACCGATGCTCGCCTGAAAGCTGTTGTTGTAAGCAAACTCGATCAGAGTCACGTGCTGATCCCAGCTACCTCCAAAATCTAGGACACATGCGCGAAGCATGTCCTCTAGGACCTGATTAGTCCTCTCTGTCTGGCCATCCGACTGAGGATGGTAGGCTGAACTGAAGGCTTGATTCGTGCCCAAGGCCTTATGCAAACTGCGCCAGAACCTCGAAACAAAGCACGGATCACGATCAGAAACTATAGTAGTAGGCACACCATGCAGCCTCACTATCTCATCGAGTTACAAACGAGCCAAACGCTCCAAACTGAAAGTCTTCTTCATCGGCAGAAAATGGGCGGACTTCGTCAGTCGATCGACTATCACCCACACAGCGTCACAGCCTGAAGGAGTCTTAGGCAACCCCGTGACGAAGTCCATCCCCACACTCTCCCATTTCCATTCAGGAATGGGAAGGGGCTGAAGCAAACCCGCTGGCCTCTGGTGCTCAGCCTTCACCTGCTGACAGGTCTGGCACTTTGAAACAAACTCAGAGATGTCACGTTTCATCCCAGACCACCAGAATGACTCCTTGAGATCCCGATACATCTTCATCCCTCTAGGGTGAACTGAGTATGGCGCTCCATGAGCCTCCTGAAGGATCTCTCTACGCAGAACTGCATCGTCTGGCACACACACTCGGCCACTGAAACGCAGACAACCATCACTGGAGACACTGAAGTCTGAACTCTGCTATGAAGACAGCCCCTCTCTGATCCAACACAAAGCTGAGTTTGCCTCCTGACCAACCCTGATCTTGTCGACCAACGAAGACTAGACCTGAAGCGCTGCTATCATACTGGCACTGTCTGGTCTGACTACCCAAACACCCATATGCTGAAGCTCTATAGCTGACCTCTGAACTCCTGTCAAGGCACAAGCTACACCTGGAGCACCTCTCCGACTCAAAGCATCTGCCACAACGTTCGCTCTACCCGGGTGGTAGAGGATCTCTAAATCGTAGTCATGAAGTAGCTCCAACCACATCCTCTGTCTCAAGTTCAGCTCCTTCTGAGTGAACAAATACTTGAGACTCTTGTGGCCCGTGTACACCTTACACGACGCTCCATACAGATAATGCCTCCAAATCTTAAGCGCAAATACCACTGCTGCCAACTCCAGATCGTGGGTAGGGTAGTTCTTCTGATAAGACTTAAGCTGCCGAGAGCCATATGCCACTACCTTACCCTGCAGCATCAAAACACATCCTAGTCCCTTATGGGACGCATCACAGAAGACCTCGAATCCCTCGGTCCCAGAAGGCAAAGTCAGAATTGGTGCGGTCGTCAACCTCTTTTTAATCTCTAGGAAGCTCTGCTCGCAAGCCTCACTCCACTCATACTTGATCTCCTTCCTCAACAGACTGGTCTGCGGGGATACGATCTTAGAAAATCCCTCTACAAACTTCCTGTAGTACCAAGCTAACCCAAGGAAGCTACGGATCTCTGCAACATTCGTGGGCCTTGCCCACTCCATCACTGCTCTAATCTTCTCAGGGTTCACTGAGATACCGTCCTTCGAGACTACATGTCCCAAGAACATTACACGGTCGAGCCAGAAGTCACACTTCTTCAGCTTAGCATAAAGCTCCCGCTCCTTCAGCGTCTGCAAAACGATCCTCAGATGTTCCTCGTGCTCCTCCGCACTCTTAGAATATACCAAAATGTCGTCTATAAAGACAACCATAAACTGATCCAGATAGGGTTTGAAAACCCAGTTCATCATATCCATGAAGACTGAGGGAGCATTAGTCAATCCAAATGGCATAACTAGGAACTCGTAATGCCCATAACGAGTCCTAAAAGCAGACTTAGGCACGTCCTCGGCCTTAATCCTCAACTGATGGTATCCTGAACGAAGATCTATCTTCGGGAAAACTGTGGCGCCCGCCAACTGGTCAAACAAGTCGTCAATGCGAGGAAGGGGATAGCGATTCTTGATGGTCACCTTATTTAGCTCCCTGTAGTCGATGCATAGCCTGAAGGTTTCATCCTTCTTCTTCACAAATAGCACTGGCGCTCCCCAAGGTGAAACACTAGGGCGAATGAAGCCCTTATCCAGCAACTCCTGTAGCTGAACCTTCAGCTCCTTCAACTCCGCTGGACTCATACGGTAGGGGGCTCTAGAGATGGGCTAAGTCTCTAGCGCTAAATCAATGGTGAACTCCACCTCCCTCTCTGGTGGAAGTCCGGGTACGTCATCCTGAAACACCTCAGGGAACTCCCTGACAATCGGGATGCTCTCCAAGCTAGCTCCCTCACGTACCTCCGGCAGGTAGCACAAAAAGCCCTGGCAACCCTTCCTCAAGAAGTTGGCTGCCTGCATCGCTGACACAACCACAGGCGCACATGGAACTACATTCCCAGAGAAAACAAAGCGAGTCCCATCTGGCAAATCAAATATCACCCTCCTAGCTGCACAGTCTATGTGGGCATGGTGCTCTGCTAGCCAGTCCATGCCCAAGATCACATCAAAACAGGCCATCCGCATCGGGATGAGGTCAGCATAAAAAGTCTTGTCCCTAACTACTATGGGACAAGTCTTACACACAGAATTTAGCACACAAGGGGCAACCCCACCTACTGGACTATTCACACACAGGTCTACCTCACTAGGCATAGCAGTCAGTCCAAGGTCACCCAACAAATCACAGCAGATAAAGGAGTACGTAGCTCCAGAGTCAAACAGGCAACATACATCCTGAGAATGGATCTGGAGGATACCTGAGACGACGCGATCACCAGCTCGATCACGCTCCCCCGCCATAGCATAAACTCGGGCCTGAGTCTGAGGCTTCTTCTGGTCGGACCTCGCCCTTGAATCTGAACCGGTGCCTCTATCTCCTGCGCCTCTACCGGATGCCTGAGGGCACTGAGCAATCCGGTGCTCCCTCGACCCGCACTTAAAGCAGGCACCAGTCTTCTTGTAGCACTCCCTACCAGGATGGGAGTGACCACAAGACCCACACTTCGCCCAAGCTGACGAAGATGAAGAAGCTCCCCGGCGATCCCCATAAGACTGCTTCTTCTGAGGAGGAGCAGCCTCCTTCTTCTGAGACTCTTCAGCACGTCTCTTCCCTTTGTGGTCTTTACCGGCCTGTCTACCCTTGATGTCGGCCTCTACCAGCAGAGCGACATCCGCCACATCTCTGAAGATCCGGTGACGAAGAGGTGTCACAGCGGACCTGATATCTGGTCTGAGCCTGCTCTCGAACTTACGGGCCTTCCTATGCTCATCTGGCTCCGGAGCATACTTTGAGAGAGTCACGAACTTCCTCACGTACTCCTCAACTGACATGTCTCTCCCCTGACGCAGCTGATTGTACTCGTTGATCTTCTGGTCCTTATAAACGTCAGGGTAGAACTGCTTGTTGAACTCCAAGCAGAACTGATCCCAGGTCCAAGGCTGGGGATGCCTACCCATCCCCATACACCACCACTCCTTCGCCTCCCCCTTAAAGAGGAACGTGGCGAAGTCCACCTTCTGATCGTCCTATGAACCCATCACTCGGAGCAGGTCCTCCACCTCAGTAATCCAGTGGCTCGCCTCTTGAGGGTCGCCACAACCGTCGAAGGAAGCCGGCTTTAGCTTCATGAACTCCTGGAGCGCCCTAACTCGGCCTCCCACAGCATTCGCCCCAGCTGGGCCTGCACCACCAGCTCCCCCAGTAGCTGCAGCCATTGTCTGCATGAGTTGTGCCACAAACTACTGCACTGCCTCTGTAGCATCTCCCTGAGGGGTCACTGGTGTCCTACGAGGAGGCATTCTGAGATACACAAATCCAAAACTTGTTAGAACTGACTCAGACTTCAAGAAGTTGTCACAACTGATCCCCACACAAGCGAACACACCCACAGACACCAAAGAAAGCCAAACATGGCTCTAATACCACTAAATGTAACACCCCTAAAACCGGCCTAAGAGTTAGAGGCATTACATGCCGCGTATTACTACCTAATAACGCAAGGCTCTAAAGCTAACATTCGCAAACAAGGCCCGGAATAACACCTCTATTAATACCCATAAAATAATTGTACTAAATACATTAAACCATAAGGTAATCCTCAAAACCGAAATTAAACGTCAAAAGGAAGTAAGGCCCGAGGGCTACAGTCATACAATCGAATGTCTAACAAAAGAATGTCCAATAAGTCAAAGCTCCAGATACTAAGATGATCCTCGCTGATCAATCTGCAAAAATGATAAGAGTAGGGGAATGAGCACACAACTATGCCCAGTAAGCAGCGACCGTCATCAGTGAGGTCGCTCAAAACAATTGAAAACAGAAGAAAAACAGAGGTCAGCACGAAACCATAGTTCTCAAAAATAGTCAAAGCATTACTGAAACGAATACAGAATGGAACACCAGAGTTCCCAGTTCAGAAATAACCAGAGTTCACAAACAGATGGGGGACACAGTACAATGCACACACTCAGAAGGGTCGTAGACCCATAGATCATAACAGATCTCTCGGTAACGCAGAAATGACTCGAAAGAGCCAAAGGGTTCGTCAACCCCACATAACGGAAAGGGAATGACCCACACTAAGAATGGTGTCTATATGGTATACCACGGAATAGCTCGACCCAGCCATTCACGGCTCAGAAACAAAGTAAAGTGTCCCAAAACAGAAGGTTTGCAAAAACATAAGCAACCTTGCATGAAAACATGTCAAAACACTTGAAATTCAGTAGTAGAGACTTAGAGGAGTCCAACGCCACAGACGGCACTCAAATCGGAGTTCAGACATAGAAGTTATGCGGAAAACAGTACAGTGTCCGAACATGGGTCCAGACATCGAAGTTCGGACGCAAGTCGAGACTCAGAAACCAGAATTGCCAAATGTCCGAACTTGTGTCTGGACATCAATGTTCGGACACAAGTCGATTTGAAATCAGACAGAAAATTTCAGCATCTCCGAACATCAAAGTTCGGACAGATGTTCGGACGGGTTTTACGAGAAAAGTTACGCGGAAGGTCCGACCTTGTGTCCGGACGTCGAAGTTCGGACACAGGTCGAACTAAAATAAGAGGGGAAACCAAGGGAGTGTCCGAACATCAATGCTCAGACTGATGTTTGGACATACCCTGAACTTTGAAAATCAGAAATGCAAAACACACTGTCCGAACTTCAAAGCTCGGACAGAAGTTCGGACAGTGCGAAAACAGTAGTTTCCAGAAGACGAACAGAGCAGGAAAACAATGCAATTCGACACTACGAATTGCCAAGCCAGTACGCACACCAAATCAGCCATAAATACAAAAGACCATGGGGTTTTAGCCATTCCAAAAATGCAATCAAACAGACAACACAATCAGAATTCGCACCCAAATCAGACAATAAACAATGCAATCCCCATGACTGAACTTCCAAACCGAATCAAGCAACCACCTACCTCGTTTAATCTGTGTAGACACTGACAATCTGTAGCGGTAGACGAAGCCCAAACAATTCCACCAACCAGGCACGGATTCACCACCACTGATCCATACAATTGACATTCTAAAAACAGGTAACGACAAGGGAAACCTAAGTCATTGAACTCTCAAAATCTGCAACACAAACCTGAATTCGACAGTCCCAAACTCGCAAGACAACAGTCCCCAACAGACCCGATCGGTCCTCCAATTAACACTAAACACGACCAATGATTCAATCACAAAGAAGATCCAGAAATCAGAAACTCGAAAGGAAGAAGGAGGCCAATAAAATCCATGATTCTGCCGGACAAACCTGATGACGACGAGAGGAGAATTCAGCAACGACGGTCTTCGATCCGACTCTGACAACAACACACAGCACCCATCAAGGAAGATAAAAGGAGAAGAGAGGAAGAGAGGCGCTCGTTCAAACTTCAGGAAACTGCCAACGCTCCACGATATGACTGACGTGATTACCAAGATCAGAAAATGAATATAAAAATAAGGAAGCCCTTTCCTTATAATCAGAATATCTATACCTTAATTAATTATACCCGAAAGACCTCCTTGTCCCTGGCAATTAAGATAATGCCGCTGACGTCTCGACTGGTAGCAAATAATTATCCACTTAGATACAACAATATAAACCGGACATAATATAAGGTATGAACTATGGGTTAGAACATCACCTCCCCCTTAAAAGAATTTCGTTCTCGAATTGACTTACCTTACTGCTCTAATAGGGAGGGAAACTTGGCACGCAGCTCGTCCTCGAGCTCCCAAGTCGCTTCGCTTACAGACTGGTCAGACCACTGGACCTTGACCATAGGGAGGGTCTTACTCTACGAAGCCGACGAACGTCTCTGGCTAGAATGCGGGTAAGCACCGCCTCAAAACTAAGGTCCTCGCTCACCTGAAGCTGATTGTGGTCGATCACATAGATGGATCATGCGGTACTTCCTCAACATCGAAACATGGAAGACATTATGCACAACTGACAAAGATGGAGGCAAGGCTAGACGGTATGCCACAGGGCCAATCCGCTCCAAGATCTCAAATGGTCCTACAAACCTCGGGCTAAGCTTGCCCACGCTTCCCAAACCGGACAACTCCCCTGACTGGAGAAACTCTCAGAAGACAGTCACCAACGTCGAACTCAAGCGGTATGCGCCCCTGGTCTGCTAACACTTCTGTCTATTCTGAGCAACAAGTAGACGCTCCTAAATCATTCTGATTTTCTCTACTGCACCCTGCACCAGCTCGGGTCCAACCAAGACCCTCTCCTTTAGGTCATCCCAACAGATGGGAGACCTGCACTGATTGGGAGGGATTATCTGTATGGAGCGTCGTGTAAGGTGTACACGGACCACAAGAGTCTCAAGTATTTGTTCACTCAGAAGAGCTGAACTTGAGATAAAGGAGGTGGTTGGAGCTACTTCATGACTACGATTTAGAGATCCTCTCCCCCCAGGTAGAGCGAACGTTGTGGCAGAGCTTTGAGTCAGAGAGGTGCTCCTGGGTAGCTTGTGCCTTACAGGAGTTCAGAGGTCAGCTATAGAGCTTCAGCGTATGGGTGTTTGGGTAGTTAGACCAGACAGTGCCCGTATGATAGCAGCGCTTCAGGTCCAGTCTTCGTTGGTCGACAGGATTAGGTTTGGTCAGGAGGCAGACTCAGCTCTGTGTCGGATCAGAGAGGGGTTGTCTTCATAGCAGAGTTCAGACTTCAGTGTCTCCAGTGATGGTTGTCTGCGTTTCAGAGGCCGATGTGTGTGCCAGACGATGTAGTTCTTCGTAGAGAGATCCTTCAGGAGGCTCATGGAGCACCATACTCAGTTCACCCTGGAGGGGTGAAGATGTATCGGGATCTCAAGGAGCCCTTCTGGTGGTCTGGGATGAAACATGACATCTCTAAGTTTGTTTCGAAGTGTCAGACCTGTCAGTAGGTGAAAGATGAGCACCAGAGGCCAGCGGGTTTGCTTCAGCCCCTTCCCATTCCTGAGTGGAAGTGGGAGAGTGTGGGGATGGACTTCGTCATGGGTTTGCCTAAGACTCCTCCAGGCTGTGACGCTGTGTGGGTGATAGTCGATCAACTGACGAAGTTTGCCCATTTTCTGGCTGTGAAGAAGACTTTAGTTTGGAGCGTTTGGCTCGTCTGTATCTCGATGAGATAGTGAGGCTGCATGGTGTGCCTACTATAGATCTATTCGGATCATCAATCCGTGCTTTGTTTCGAGGTTCTGGCGCAGTTTGCATAAGGCCTTGGGCACGAATCTAGCCTTTAGTTCAGCCTACCATCCTCAGTTGGATGGCCAGACAGAGAGGACTAATCAGGTCCTGGAGGACATGCTTCACGCATGTGTCCTAGATTTTGGAGGTAGCTGGGATCAGCACGTGACTCTGATCAAGTTTGCTTACAACAACAGCTTTCATTCAGGCGAGCATTAGTATGGCTCCATTTGAAGCATTGTATGGTAGGGAGGTGCAGGTCTCCCATCTGTTGGGATGACCTGAAGGAGAGGGTCTTGGTTGGACCCGAGCTGGTGGCAGGGTGCAGTAGAGAAATCATAATGATTCGGGAGCATCTACTTATTCCTTAGAGTAGACAGAAGTGTTATGCAGACCAGAGGCGCAGACCTCTTGAGTTCGACGTTGGTGACCATGTCTTCTTGAGAGTTTTTCTCCAGTCAGGGAGTTGTCCGGTTTAGGAAGCGTGGGAAGCTTAGCCCGAGGTTTGTGGACCATTTGAGATCTTGGAGCGGATTGGCCCTGTGGCATACCATCTAGCCTTGCCTCCATCTTTGTCAGCTGTGCATAATGTCTTCCATGTTTCGATGTTGAGGAAGTACCTGCATGATCCATCCCATGTGATCGACCACAGTCAGCTTCAGCTGAGGGAGGACCTCAATTTCGAGGCGGTGCCTACCCGCATTCTAGCAAGAGACGTTCGTCGGCTTCATAGTAAGACCCTCCCTATGGTCAGGTCCAGTGGTCTGACCAGTCTGTAAGCGAAGCGACTTGGGAGCTCGAGGACGAGCTGCGTGCCAAGTTTCCCTCCCTATTCGAGCAGTAAGGTAAGTCAATTTCGAGGACGAAATTCTTTAAGGGGGAGGTGATGTTATAACCCATAGTACATACCTTATATTATGTCCGGTTTATATTGTTGTATCTAAGTGGATTAATTATTTGCTACCAGTCGGGACGTCAGCGGCGTTATCTTAATTGCCAGGGACAAGGAGGTCTTTCGGTTAATTAATTAAGGTAATAGATTATTCTGATTATAAGGAAAGGGCTTCCTTATTTTTATATTCATTTTCTGATCTTGGTAATCACGTCAGTCATATCGTGGAGCGTTGGCAGTAACCTGAAGTTTGAACGAGCACCTCTCTTCCTCTTTTCTCCTTCGATCTTCCTTGCTGGGTGCTGTGTGTTGCTGTCAGAGTCGGATCGAAGACCGTCGTTGCTGAATTCTCCTCTCGTCGTCATCATCAGGTTTGTCCGGCAGAATCGTGGATTTTAATTGCCTCCTTCTTCCTTTCGAGTTTCTGATTTCTGGATCTTCTTCGTGATTGAATCAGTGGTCGTGTTTAGCGTTAATTGGAGGACCGATCGGGTCTGTTGGGGACTGTTGTCTTGCGAGTTCGGGACTGTCGAATTCAGGTTTGTGTTGTAGATTTTGAGAGTTCAATGACTTAGGTTTCCCTTGTCGTTACCTGTTTTTTAGAATGTCAATTGTATGGATCAGTGGTGGTGAATCCGTGTCTGGTTGGTGGAATTGTTTGGGCTTCGTCTACCGCTACAGATTGTCAGTGTCTACACAGAGTTAAACGAGGTAGGTGGTTGCTTGATTCGGTTTGGAAGTTCAGCCATGGGGATTGCATTGTTTTTGTCTGATTCGGGTGCGAATTCTGATTGTGTTGTCTGTTTTGATTGCGTTTTTGGAATGGTTAAAACCCCATGGTCTTCTGTATTTATGGCTGTTTTGGTGTGCGTACTGGCTTGGCAATTCGTAGTGTCGAATTGCATTGTTTTCCTGCTCTGTTCGTCTTCTGGAAATGCTGTTTTCGCACTGTCCGAGCTTTGAAGTTCGGACAGTGTGTTTTGCGTTTCTGATTTTCAAAGTTCGGGGTATGTCCGAACATCAGTCCGAGCATTGCTGTTCGGACACTTCCACTCCCTTGGTTTCCCACTCTGATTTTAGTTTGACTTGTGTCCGAACTTCGATGTCCGGACACAAGGTCGGACCTTCCGCGTAACTTTTCTCGTAAAACCCCGTCCGAACATCTGTTCGAACTTTGATGTTCGGACATGCTGAAATTTTCTGTCTGATTTCAAATCGACTTGTGTCCGAACATTGATGTCCGGACACAAGTTCGGACATTTGGCAATTCTGGTTTCTGAGTCTCGACTTGCGTCCGAACTTCGACGTCCGGACCCAAGTTCGGACACTGTACTGTTTTCCGCATAACTTCTCTCGTTTGAACTCCGATTTGAGTGCCGTCTGTGGCGTTGGACTCCTCTAAGTCTCTACTACTGAATTATAAGTGTTTTGGCATGTTTTCATACAAGGTTGCTTATGTTTTTGCAAACCTTCTGTTTTGGGATAATTTACTTTGTTTCTGAGCCGTGAATGGCTGGGTCGAGCTGTTCCGTGGTATACCATGTAGACGTCATTCTGAGTGTGGGTCATTCCCTTTCTGTTCTATGGGTTGACGAACCCTTTGGCTCTTTCGAGTCATTTCTGCGTTGCGAGAGATCTGTTATGATCTATGGTCTACGACCCTTCTGAGTGGTGCATTGTACTGTGTCCCCCATCTGTTTTGTGAACTCTGGTTATTTCGAACTGGACTCTGGTGTTCCATTCTGTATTCGTTTCAGTAATGCTCTGACTATTTTTGAGAACTATGTTTTCGTGCTGACCTCTGCTTCTCTTCTGTTTTCAATTGTTTTGAGCGACCTCACTGATGATGGTCGCTGCTTACTGGGCATAGTTGTGTGTTCATTCCCCTACTTTTATCATTTTTGCAGATTGATCAGCGAGGATCATCTTAGTCTAGAGCTTTGACTTTTGGACATTCTTTTGTTAGACATCGATTGTATGACTATAGCCCTCGGCCTTACTTCCTTTTGACGTTTAATTTCGGTTTTGAGGATTACCTTATGGTTTAATGTATTCAGTACAATTATTTTATGGGTATTAATAGAGGTGTTATTTCGGGCCTTGTTTGCGAATGTTAGCTTTAGAGCCTTGCGTTATTAGGTAGTAATACGCGGCGTGTAATGCCCACTAACTCTTAGCCGGTTTTAGGGTGTTACATTTAGTGGTATCAGAGCCAGGTTTGGCTTTCTTTGGTGTCTGTGGGTGTGTTCGCTTGTGTGGGGATCAGTTGTGACAACTTCTTGAAGTCTGAGTCAGTTCTAACAAGTTTTGGATTTGTGTATCTCAGAATGCCTCCTCATAGGACACCAGTGACCCCTCAGGAGGAGATGCTACAGAGGCAGTGCAGCAGTTTGTGGTGCAGCTCATGCAGACAATGGCTGCAACTGCTGAGGAGCTGGTGGAGGAGCTGGTGGTGCAGGCCCAGCTGGGGCGAATGCTGTGGGAGGCCGAGTTAGGGCGCTCCAGGAGTTCATGAATCTAAGCCGCCTTCCTTCGACGGTTGTGGCGACCCTCAGGAGATGAGCCACTGGATTACTGAGGTGGAGGACCTGCTCCGAGTGATGGTTTAGAGGACGATCAGAAGGTGGACTTCGCCACGTTCCTCTTTAAGGGGGAGGCGAAGGAGTGGTGGCGTATGGTGATGGTTAGGCATCCCCAGCCTTGGACCTGGGATCGGTTCTTCTTGGAGTTCAACAAGCAGTTCTAACGTTTACAAGGACCAGAAGATCAACGAGTACAATCGGCTGCATCAGGGGAGAGACATGTCAGTTGAGGAGTACGTGAGGAAGTTCGTGACTCTCTCGAAGTATGCTCCAGAGCCAGATGAGCATAGAATGGCCCGTAAGTTCAAGAGCGGGCTCAGACCAGATATCAGGTCCGCTGTGACACCTCTTCGTCACCGGACCTTCATAGATGTGGCGGATGTCGCTCTGCTGGAAGAGGCCGACATCAAGGGTAGGCAGCCGGTAAAGACCACAAAGGGAAGAGACATGCTGAAGAGTCTCGGAAGAAGGATGCTGCTCCTTCTCAGAAGAAGTAGTCTTATGGGGATTGACGGGGAGCTTCTTCTTCTTCGTCAATTGGGGCGAAGTGTGGGTCTTGTGGTCACTCCCATCCTGGTAGGGAGTGCTACAAGAAGACTGGTGCCTGCTTTAAGTGCGGGTCAAGGGAGCACCGGATTGCTCAGTGCCCTCAGGCATCCGGTAGAGGCGCAGAGATAGAGCACCGGTTCAGATTCAGGGGCGAGGTCCGACCAGAAGAAGCCTCAGACTCAGGCCCGAGTTTATGCTATGGCGGGGGAGCGTGATCGAGCTGGTGATCGCGTCGTCTCAAGTATCCTCCAGATCCATTCTCAGGATGTATTTTGCCTGTTTGACTCTGGAGCTACACACTCCTTTATCTGCTGTGATTTGTTGGGTGACCTTGGACTGACTGCTATGCCTAGTGAGGTAGACCTGTGTGTGAATAGTCCAGTAGGTGGGGTTGCCCCTTGTGTGCTAAATTCTGTGTGTAAGACTTGTCCCATAGCAGTTAGGGACAAGACTTTTTATGCTGACCTCATCCCGATGCGGATGGCCTGTTTTGATGTGATCTTGGGCATGGACTGGCTAGCAGAGCACCATGCCCACATAGACTGTGCAGCTAGGAGGGTGATATTTGATTTGCTAGATGGGACTCGCTTTTTTTCTCTGGGTATGCAGTTCCATGTGCGCCTGTGGTTGTGTCATCAGCGATGCAGACAGCCAGCTTCTTGAGGAAGTGCCAGGGCTTTTTGTGCTACTGCCGCCGGCAGGTACGTGAGGGAGCTAGCTTGGAGAGCATCCCGATTGTCAGGGAGTTCCCTGAGGTGTTTCAGGATGACGTACCCGGACTTCCACCAGAGAGGGAGGTGGAGTTCACCATTGATTTAGCGCCAGAGACTCAGCCCATCTCTAGAGCCCCCTACCATATTATGTCCAGTGGACTTGAAGGAGCAGAAGGTTCAGCTACAGGAGTTGCTGGATAAGGGCTTCATTCGCCCTAGTGTTTCGCCTTGGGGAGCGCTAATGCTATTTGTGAAGAAGAAGGATGGAACCTTCAGGCTATGCATCGACTACAGGGAGCTAAATAAGGTGACCATCAAGAATCGCTATCCCCCTTCCTCGCATTGACGACTTGTTTGACCATTTGGCGGGCCACCAGTTTTCTCGAAGATAGATCTTCGTTCAGGATACCATCAGTTGAGGATTAAGGCCGAGGATGTGCTAGTCTGCTTTTAGGACTCGTTATGGGCATTACGAGTTCCTAGTTATGCCATTTGGATTGACTAATGCTCCCTCAGTCTTCATGGATATGATGAACCGGTTTTTCAAACCCTATCTGGATCAGTTTGTGGTTGTCTTTATAGACGACATTTTGGTATATTCTAAGAGTGCGGAGGAGCACGAGGAACATCCGAGGATCGTTTTGTAGACGCTGAAGGAGCGGAGCTTTATGCTAAGCTGAAGAAGTGTGACTTCTGGCTCGACCGTGTAGTGTTCTTGGACATGTAGTCTCGAAGGACGGTATCTCATCTCAGTGGACCCTGAGAAGATTAGAGCAGTAATGGAGTGGGCGAGGCCCACGAATGTTGGCAGAGATCCGTAGCTTCCTTGGGTTAGCTGGGTACTACAGAAGTTTGTAGAGGGATTTTCTAAGATCGTATCCCCCCGCAGACCCGTTGTGAGGAAGGAGGATCAAGTAAGAGTGGAGTGAGGCTTGCGAGCAGAGCTTCTTGGAGATTAAAAAGAGGTTGTCACTGTTGTGCATATCAACATTTGTGTGTCATGTATTTCATCTGCGAGTGGGTTTTGCTTGCCACTTTCCACTTGCCACTTTTGAGCTGTAAATCTTTTGATGCTAATTAAATATACATCTAGTGTTGTATAGATACTTACCAATGGATGGAACTATAATATTTTATTTATTTATGCTTGCTATTAAATGGCCACTAAAATGTATTATTGTTATCATGTTAATAGTTAAACTCGCTAAACCACTTTTTTTTGCATGTTCAATTAATTTTGTGCTTAGTATAAGCACATATTAACAAATATATCTTTTATTTTTTAAGAGATTTTTCTTTGTTATATAGATGATCTAAAAATATATAAATAAACAACTATCACCTCTAATATTTTGAATGAAAGTATATTAAATGATGATTGTATTCTCTATTATTTGATTAGTTAAAAATTATTTAACTTCATTATAATTTTTTTTTTCTTTTACCCCGCTATTTTACTTTGAATAGCAGAAGGATCTTGTGAAGCTTATTGTAATCAAGAACAACGAAGAAGGAAGTAGAGATATTATCAATTGTTAAAATCAGGTTGTACCATCTTCTTATCTATCTAATACTATTTTGTTATCTCGACTAAAAGTAGAAAGTATCATTCCGGATGTGAAAAGCGTAAGAAAGAAAGAAGATTAAAGAATTACTACATTCTCAAAGGGGGGGGGGGGGGCTCTTGATAAGTTTATTGTTAATGAATCTCAAGTTCCATATGATGATCATGAAAATATGGTGTGCCTTCAAATGTTGAAACTCTTCCTAAAGATCACGTTGAGCCTCTTTTTTGATGATGATGATGATGACTAAAATTGATATTGTTTGTGCCTTCATTAGTTGAACTCTCCTATCGTCCTAGTATCATGTTGAGACTCTTGGGATCCAAGAGTTTTTACGATTTTGCTTCAAAGAATCATACAAGAATGAGTATTTTTAAGTGAATATTTTGTAGTAATCTAAATCGGTATGAGATACATTCAAATATTGTAAACATGACCATCGTGAATGCGTAATTTAATTTAGTATTTTTTATATTTTACATAATTTAATTTGATAAAGGCCTCATTTTAGATTTTAGCACAGGGTATCCAAAATCATCAAGACGGCCCTCCTGGCTGATAAACTTTAAGGCAATTATTAACGTTTGGAAACAATAAATTGAGTTGTTGAAGTCAATTTTACATGTTCATACATTAGTTTTTATGTACCCAAGATAATTTGTAAACGTCCATTGATGATTAGAAACATGTACACATCTCTATAATCGTTTTCATCACGATTTAGAAATAGATGACACTAATTTTATATAATTTTCTTTTGTTCGTTCTTATCGAATCATTATGTATACAAATATTTTCTTACCATTTATCTATTTATAGAGCTTGAGTGATATTGATAACCTGAAGGATATAACATTTAAAAATGATATATGAGTTGTTGGTGTCAATTTACGCATTCTTTTAACTTTGTTTTTTTACGTATTCACAATAATTTATAAACGTTTCCACTGATGATTAAAAACATGTACACAACCATCTATAATCGTTTTCATCACTTTAATGGAAAAGATGACTATAACTGTTAATATCTTTCCTTCGGCCCTTATAATTGAATCATAGTGTATAAGAATGTTTTCTTCATTTATCAGTTTATAGAGCTAGAATGATTAATTAACGTGAAGATAATACACATTTGAAAATGATAAAATGAGTTGTTAGATTCAATTTTACGTATTCGTTAACCTTGGCTTCGTACATACAGTAATAGTCAGTCTGAATCCCAATGGCAAAAATCGTCAAGAACCGCAAGGAAGGATTCGATAATACACTGCTACAACATAATGATGAAGTTGGGAATGTTGATAGTAATAATGAAGTGGGAGAAGGGGAGTCGGACGTCCAAGAGACACTGCAAGCGATCGCCGCCTCGGGGGAAAATCCTCGAGTTCAATCTCAAAAATAATTGATTTGGTGCGAGAAAATGTGGCAGGCGTGAGTTACCCGACACAACAGCAGATTGTAGGAGAGTGGTCAGTTGAACTGTCTCCCAAAAGTAGCGACTCGCATGGGGAAGGCATCAAGACAGGCGCGCCTTTTGAGGTTATCAAAAGCGCCGATATAGGGCAAGCGACGGGAATAGTTATTCCAACGTCACAAGAGGTGCGTGTCTCCTCGGGTGAAAATCCCTTCCCGTGGGACTTGTCTACTCAGAGTCCAGTCACAAGCCCCGAGGCTCTAAAATGTAAGGCGCGGATCCCAGGAGAGACAAAAAATGTGTAGGGTCCTGAGAGCGTCGTGGGAAAAGTGCAGACGCTACCTGAAAATAATTTGGGAGGCGGCAAAAAGGTGTGGGACCCATAACAAGTGCATCAATTTGGACAGTCACCCGAAGATATGGAAGGCTTAGGCCTTGTTGTAGAATTATTCATAATACCCCATCTCCGAATCAGTCAAAGAATACAAGACCGGCTAGAAATGAAAAAATAAAATCATAAATCCAGATGTAAAGGCAGATGAATGTATCGATCTCTTAAGACAGTCAGGATGCCAGGTGCCGAATCCAACCCAAAAAAAAGTAAATTATCAGTCTAATCTAAACTCAGCTAAGTAACTAGGAGGCCAAGTTGGCGGTTGGTGACCCACATATCAATTGGGCCCACAATAGTCAAGCTCGTTCAGGGCGGTAGCTGTTATCTAGGATTACGAAGAGATAGGGGCTCAAAGCAAAGAAGGAAGCAAGAGGAATGACGTTTGGCCCAGGGTGACAGGTGTTATTTGGTGATTAGTGGTGATGCAAAGTTTTTTCCTTTATCATGGATAATGTTTAGGTGATGCATTCCATTAGCAGTGCATATGGCTTGATAGGTTGTATCGGCTAGTTCTTGGCTATTTCGGCCGGACTAGCCTTGGTTCTTATTTCTTAGCTCGCAAGTTTCTAGACTTGTATCTGGATGCGGCGGATACTCTTTTTTCTCTATAAGTTTTTTTCCCCATTGGGTTTTACTTGGAGAGGTTTTAACGAGGCCCAGTTTCTCATCCACCTGGACTTCCAGGCATTTCTCTAATATAATACAACGGCTTTAAGCTCAAATTATAAAAAAAACGTATCTGTTGTAACTTATAAATGTTTCCACCGATGATTATAAACATGTACCAAACCTTCTATAATCATTTCATCACTATAATAAGAAAGATATCATGCACTGTTATATATCTTTTCTTTTGACGGTTCTTATCGAATCGTAGTATATGTGAATATTTTTTTAGCATTTATCAATTTACAGAGCTTGATTGATTAATAAATCAAAAGGTTATAAACGTTTGAAAACAATAAACAGAGTTGTTGGAGTCAGTTTTCATATTTATTAACCTTTGGTTTATATGTATGCACGATAACATAAAGGCTAATATTTTTACATTTAATACTTTTTAAAAGCATATGCCACTTTTTAATGTAAAAAAAAATCTAAATATTATCTTAGTGTTTTTTATATTAGCAATTAAAAAAATTGATGATGAGGGCATGTATTTTAAATTGATATATGCTCCATTTTCTTACGTATTTAAACAATAAATATTATAGGATTCAAAAACTACGTACTGTACGATAGCCACATATATGTGTACATTGTCATGTAAAAGTTTTGTATAATTGATGAATTATTCTATAAGGATGATAACTAGTTATGTTATTAAGTTAATGTAAAAGAACCAAAAATATAAAGAGTACCACACTTAATTTTTAAGTACATTTCTTTTGACTTTACAATGTAAAAAAATTGAAGCACCAATGGAAAGTGCAAGCTGATGAATTGGTGCATCTAAACTCACCAACATATTACATTTTCCAAGTCTATCCATCATCCATGTTCTGCTTTTACCTCTATTTCCACTTTTTGGTGTCCATCAAGGATGATTTTTTTGTTTCCTCACTAACACTAAAATAACAATTCAACGTTTTAAATGTCATAGGGTGGTTCTTTTAGGTATATACTACATGATACACATTTTTTGTTTTTTGCATGTATAATTGTCATTTTAAATGTGACAATATTAAGAAAACACAAGCCTAGCAGATGATAGTTTGTAGATGATAAGTAAATTAATTAAGGTATTGTGTGTTATTGTATATAACTGAAATTACATAATTAAGAAGTTTAACTAACAGACTACCGGTTGTTAATACGTATATGTCAAACTAAAACCCTTGATTTCATTTTAGTATGCACCTAAATTATACTAGTAATACTACTACAATAGTATAACATAAGTAAAGTTATTAATTATTATTATATATATCAAGACTGACTTCTTAACTATCTAGATCGGTGACCGATGTATTTAAATAGTGAAGTCTAAGCTCAAGTTTTGAGTTTGATATGAAGAGTACACAAAATGATCGAGCCCACAACGAGCACATTAAAAAAAGGGAATTTTCATGAGATGCCCCTGAGGTTTGACCGAATTTCACCAAATACCCCTACCTTTTCAGAATTACGATGAGATACCCCTGAGATTTAGTTTTTAATACCAGATACCCTTCCGTCTATTTTCTCAGTAAACGTCCGTTAACTTTTTCAATTTCTTCCCATTTTACCCTTAATCCAATTTTTCATGAGATACCCCACATATTTGTAACGACTACTTTCACCAGATACCCTTGAATGTTTCAAATGGCTAGTTTCACCAGATACCCCTGTAATGGGTACTTTCACCAGATACCCCTGTAACGGGTACTTTCACCAGATACCCTGTAACGGGTATTTTCACCAGACACCCCTGCAACATAAAACAGCTAGTTCTGGTCTATAAAATCAGAAAAAACATAACATTTTGACATTATAGTTTTCATAATGTGACAATGTCTTCCTCACAATCAAGTTACTCGGTCACTACTGTTGCTGAAGGTAGAAGATGCAATTGTGGAAGAGAAGCTGAAGTCCTTGTTTCAAGAAAAAACACTTCATCCGGAGTATTTGGTGAAATTCGGTCAAACCTCAGGGCATCTCATGAAAATTCCCAAATTTTTATTCAAAAATGTTCTTATTACCGAACAACACCTATTTTTTCTTAAGTTTTACAAAATCCACCACATAATTAATATAAGTTATATTATAGTTATATAACATATATTATGATATTTATGTCTTTAAAACAATTATAACCTATAGTTATAAATTGTTACAAATTACCAAACAGCCCTTATACTCTCGGCTTTCACTATATTCCACAATACTTCCATAAATTACAAATCAACCCTAAATATATTCATTGTTACACCTATAATATATACCTTATATTAATCCTTTAACCTTAATATAATTATAACCTATAATTTTAAATGGTTATAATTACCGAACAGACCCTAGGGTCTGTTTTAATTTAATTCCCACCACCTAAATTTATATATTTTACCAAATCTCCCCAATTATATTACATAGTTTCCTAATGTCATTAAAACTATACATTATACATATATCTTTATAAAACCTTATATATAACTCCAAAAATTACCAAACTATACCAAAAGGTTATAATAAATCATTCCTAACCTTATACTTTCTATAATTCTCGGTTTAATACACATATGTTACCCATTTGTAACAATGTTATAAAATATCATATATTATACTTATACAATTCAATAAATTCCAAATTTAGCCAAATAAACTTCTAAAAATTCCTAATAACTTAAGGTCTGTACTAAATCCCTTTTAGTACCCCAAGTTTCGGAAATCACAATATAACCCCATCTCTTATAAATCTTTTACAATTTAATAACATTCTTCGGATGAAGTGTTTTTTCTTGAAACAAGGACTTCAACTTCTCTTCCACAATTGCATCTTCTACCTTCAGCAACAGTAGTGACCGAGTAACTTGATTGTGAGGAAGACATTGTCACATTATGAAAACTATAATGTCAAAATGTTATGTTTTTTCTGATTTTATAGGCCAGAACTAGCTTTTTATGTTGCAGCAGGGGTGTCTGGTGAAAGTACCCGTTACAGGGGTATCTGGTGAAAGTACCCGTTACAGGGGTATCTGGTGAAAGTACCCGTTACAGGGGTATCTGGTGAAACTAGCCATTTGAAACATGCAAGGGTATCTGGTGAAAGTAGTCGTTACAAATATGTGGGGGTATCTCATGAAAATTGGATTAAGGGTAAAATGGGAAGACGTGGAAAAAGTTAACGGACGTTTACTGAGAAAATAGATGGAAGGGTATCTCGTATTAAAAAACTAAATCTCAGGGGTATCTCATAGTAATTCTGAAAAGGTAGGGGTATTTGGTGAAATTCGGTCAAACCTCAGGGCATCTCATGAAAATTCCCTAAAAAAAAATAGGATAGTTATTTCCGTCCACGGCGGAGATTCAGAGTCCGTGACACAATCCATTCCCCGATGCGAGATGCCAACATGCACGTATCTGCAAATTATAGGCATTAAATAACAGAGCGGAGACCCTGGCGCTAGCGCTTGGGTATAGTGTGGTTTCTGCCACGTGTCAACAATTTATTGGAGAAGAAATGAGGGGAAAAAAGAGAAAAAATATGTAGGGGGGGGGGGGGGCTGATTTTCAAAATGTTATAATTTACAAAATATAAGTGCAATTTTTTTTACCATTGTTCATCTTAATTTGTACTCTTAAAAACAAGATGCATCATGGATATGTTTTGGTAAACTTAAAATTTTATGTTTTAGAAGGAGTATATATTACGTATTTTATAGTGAATCATATTCATTAACAAAATGAATCTTATTTTCGACCAAAAAAATGAATCTTATTTAATTAATAATATAACCTATTCATTAACAAAATCAATCTTCTTTAACATTTACTTTTCTTAAAATTAAAATCCGCCTTTAGAAAAACAAAGGATTCACATTATTTAAAGTGAAAGGTTAACTTTTCTTAAATATAAGATTCATTTTTCCTTCAACGAAATATTCACTTCTAAATAGATGAAAGGTTCATATTGTTCTTGTATAAATTTGTGGTAAGATTTACTTTTCTTAAACATTTGATTCACTATTTTTAAACAAAATATTCACTTTTCTTAAACGAATGATTCATATTGTTCTTGCATAAGTTTGTGATATGATTCATTTTTCTTAAACATAAGATTCATTTTCTTAAATAAAAGATTCACTTTATGAAACATGTGATTCATTTTTTAACGAAATATTCACTTTTCAATAAACCTTAACCACAACCCTAAAAGATTGTCGAGTCGGTGACGACAATATATAAGTGTAGAACTAATGCCAAAAAGATTACCCTACCCCCCCCCCCCCCCCCAACCCCTAAAAACCACCTTAAGATTGCTAAAAACGTTAGACCCTAAACCCAAAACCACAACCCTAAAAAACTCTCGAGTCAATGACGAGAATATAAAGTGTAGTACTAATGCCAAAAGATTACCCTACCCCGCCCCCAACACCTTAAAAACCACCCTAGGATTGCTAAAAACATCGAAGGCTTATTTAGGGTTTGTAGTGCAGGAATTAGGGTCTAACGACTTTAAACCCTATAAAACTGACAACACAGTGACGACAATATAAAGTGTAGAACTAATGACAAAAAGATATACCCTATCCCCCCCCCCCCCCACACCCTAAAAATGACCCTAGGAAAGCTAAAAACGTCGAAGGCATTTTAGGGTTTTGTAGTGCGGGTTTTGGGTCTAACGACCTCTCGTTCACTTTTTAACAACCTTTAATTCACTTTTTAACAACCTTTGATTCACCCTTTAACAATCTTTGATTCACTTCTCTCACTGGTGGAACGGAAGCCTTTAATGACGCCTGATTATTCATGGCTTAAACACAGATTGTGATTAATAGGAGGGCTGAATTAATGACGTTTATAGAAATAACCGTAAGCAATAATTGATCGGAGGTAGGTGCGTGTTTTTTTTACAACGGTCTTTAGACCACGGTTATCAGTAAACCGTAATTTAAAGTCCCTGTGTAGACGCGTGCTTTGACGATCAATGGACTTTAGATTACCGTTTACTGATAACCGTGATCTAAAGTCCCCGTCCACTGATGGTCAATAACGTTGTTTTAACCTGACGCCAAATATTTCCCGCACTATTTGATTTTTTCGACGTCGCTTTAAACACGCGTAATCTAAATGACAGGGAACAACGTTGTTTTACCAACTTATTTTAACTTAAATATATATATATATATTAGAAATGCAAATGAAATGTTATATTAATAAATATGTTACGTAACATTGATTGAATAAGACTCATGGCCCAGTGGTTGCGGGTACATAAGTCAATACCATTGATCTTTTTTTCGAAACCCAGCATAGGCCAATTTTTTTAACCATAATCTAAAGTCCTTTTACCTGAAATTTGCCCGTTTACTCTTCACACTTACAGTAACCTCTAACACTTCTCTCTCGCGCTACTTCCTTGCTGAAATCGCCTCATCCCTCCAGCCACCTTAGTAACCCGTCGCCGCCGTCGCTCCCCCCACCTTAGTAACGCCCATCGCCGCCATTCACCGCCTACTCGAACGCCTTCAGTAACCTCTAGCAATGGCCGTCGCCGTCGACTCTCTCTAACTTGGTATGTGATCGATTTCTGAAAATTTGTATGTGTATATGTATCCATGTCGATTTCTGAAAATGTTTACCCTGTTCATATATTTCTACCCAAATTCACAGTTGGAACCTGTTTTGTGGGCTGATTCCCGAAGCGCGCGTTGCCAATTTCTGATAATTGTTGTTGTGCGCTTCGCTTACTGACGATAACTTTGCAAACCAAAATGTTAAACGTTGTAGTTAATTATATTTCTTTGTTTATTGTTTTGAAGAGTAAATTTGATTTTGTTATTCTTAGCATTTAGTTTCAGACAATAATATAGTAGTATAGTTTTAAAATATGAAATTAGTTTATAAGTAATTTTGATTTAGTTATTATTTTTATTAGTGCTATGTTTGTAAGTATTGTTTACATCTTGTATATGCCACGTGGATTTTCTGATGGTGTGAATTTGATGTTGATAAAAGTGATTTCGAAATGTTAGAAAATTAAGGGAGATGTTGTCGCATTTTTTCCACGGTTTAGCTAGCATTTTAACTTTTATTTTGTTGATGAAGTCTAATGTTGTCGTTTCTTTGTTTGTGCATCAGGACTACAACATTATTTTGGCTTCCGACCTCAATTGTCTTATCATCGGCTAATCGTCTACTAGATCAGGTAATATTTACATATATTTACCAGATTTAGTATTTGAAAGCTATCGAACATAGTTATCTGCCTAGAGGTATATCTTGGGCAGTCCTTGTCGGGAATGTCCATGATTGTTAAATCTCACACCTAGGGTGTGAATGTATTTTTGATATGTAGTTTAATGATTATTTCAGCAGTATCTCTTTATTGTTCTTCGGGTGCATATATTATTGATTAATATCGTAATATCGTGCATTTGAAGAGCTGTAGGGAGATGCTGCCGAAATTTTCAATAAATTGCATATTAAAAACACGTTCACCGGTGGGATTTAATACTTATGGATGGATTTAGGTTGATAAGATACAAAAATTTACAGACTTAGTCATAGGTGACGGTATGAAATGGCTGCGTTCACATATATAGCTAGAAGGAGATGGAACATTGTGGATTTACAGCGGCAATTTGGACAACAATTTTTAGAAGGAGTCGATAAGTTTTGCACGGTGTTGGCGAACAATTTGAATCCTTCAGACAAGGGATACATATTTTGCCCATGTATTGACTGCCAAAACAATTTGAGATATAGCGGGGTTAAAACATCTAAGGAACATCTGATCCACCGCGGTTTTACAAAGGATTACCAAGACATAATCCAATGGCATGGTCAGAGCGTGGTTGATGTTATTAAGCCCGATGAAGGGGATAATGCATGGTCAGGCAAACACAGAAACAAAACTCAGAGATGATACTGTTGCGGGTGATCAGGAAGACGCTACAGTTGACGTTGAGCCAGATTTCTTTGACGATGACATTGAGACAATGCTCAAAGATGTGGAACGACATCACTCTAACACGCCAGACAAGTATGCAAATTTGTTGGATTCATTCAAAACACCACTGTACCCTGGGTGTGACCCTACAAAGTTAAGCAAGTTGAGTGTCGTCCTAAAGCTATTCAACTTGAAAGCGGAATATGGCTGGAGCGACATAAGTTTAATTCACTGCCCTCTTGGAACTGTTGAAAAACATTCTTCTGGTGGACAACGTTTTACCAACGACTACGTACTCAGCCAAAAAATTTATGTGCCCAATGGGTATGGAGTACTAGAAAATTCATGCTTGTCCAAATGGATGCATGTTGTTTTGGAAATCGGATGAATTTGCTGAAGCTGTTCAGCATGTGGAGAGTCACGCTATCTGAAGAAACAACAAACTGACATCAGTGGTAGTAAGAAAGGTTCACTGGCTAAGGTATTGTGGTACTTGTCATTCCAAGGTTCAGGCGTTTGTTCTCTGTTGAGAAAGACGCAGAGAATCTTAGGTGGAATTCAGTTCATAGGAAGAAGGATGACAGATTGAGACATCCTGCTGATGCACCACCACAGAGAAAAAATAGATACAAAATTTCCTGATTTTGGTAACAAATCGAGAAACCTAAGGCTAGGCTTGTGTACGGATGGGATGAACCCTTACGGTACTTTGAGTAGCATACACAGTACATGGCCTATGCTTTTGGTTATTTACAATCTACCACCTTGGTTATGCATGAAACCAAGACACATCTTGTTGTCTCTGTTAATATCAGATCCGAAGCAACCAGGCAACAAAATTGATGTTTTCCTACAACCTTTGATAGAGGATCTACAACTCTTGTGGAATGAAGGGGCTACGGTTTACGACTCATTCAGCAATGATGACTTCAACTTGCATGCTATGTTGTACTGCACAATCAATGACTTCTCCGCCTATGGTAATCTTACAGGTTATTCTATCAAGGGGGTGTTGGCAGTCCGATTTGTGGTGAAACACTTGTAGCATCCGCTTGAAACATAGTGGAAAAAATGTGTACATGGACCACTGAAAATTCCTTCCAAAAGGACATAAGTACCGAAAGATGGTGAAAGAGTTTGACGGGTAAACTGATCACTGCATGGCGCGCTAGTCTTTGTCAGGTATAGAGATTTACAAGAAGGTGGATAATATTGTCAACAACTTCGGGCCGCCTACCAAAAATGCTGAAAAAAGTGTCTGGAAAAAATCAATATTTTAGGAACTATAGTACTGGCAGCATCTGGAGGTTAGACATTGTATTGATGGGATGCATGTCGAGAAGAACGTGGGCGAAAATATCACTAACACCCTGTTGAACATAAAAGGAATGACAAAAGATCATTTGAAAGGGAGGAAAGATTTAATTGAGTTGGGCATATGCACAGAGCTTGGTCCACAAGAATGTGGAAAACACACATTCTTGCCTCCTGCCTGTCACACTCTGTCTAAAGAAGAGAAAAAAAGTCTATGTAGTACCCTTTACAACATCAAGGTGCCTTCAGGATACTCCTCAAACATAAGAAGTCTAGTGTCCATGACATATCTGAAATTAGTAGGAATGAAATCTCACGATTATCATGTCCCACTGCAAGAATTTTTGCCAGTTGCAATGCGTGGGATCTTGCTTGATGCCATTAGACACAGAATCACAAATGTCAGTGTGTTCCTAAAAACCATTTCATCTAAGGTTCTTGATGCGGACACTCAAACTAAACTACAAAAGGATCTTATTGTGACAATATGCCAGCTAGAGATGTATTTTCCTCCCTCATTCTTCGATATAATGATACATCTGCTCGTGCATCTTGTAAGAGAGATTTTTATGTGTGGTCCTTTGTACCTTCACTACATGTATCCATTCGAAAGGTACATGGGTTTCCTAAAGAATAAAATGAAGAATCGTCATCACCTAGATGGCAGTATTATAGAGGGCACTGTGACAGAGGAAGTTGTAGACTTCTGCACCAATTACCTAGAAGGTGTCGATACCATTGGACTTCCACGTTCTAGACACTAGGGCAGATTGAAGGTGTTGGTATGGTTGGATGAAAACCAAAGATAATTGATATAGACACCTTTAACAAAGCTCATTTAGTTGT
The DNA here is from genome assembly GCA_023374045.1 of Limonium bicolor. Taxonomy (NCBI): domain Eukaryota; kingdom Viridiplantae; phylum Streptophyta; class Magnoliopsida; order Caryophyllales; family Plumbaginaceae; genus Limonium; species Limonium bicolor. Next base: position 156,225,070 of record CM041780.1, read on the forward strand.
GCTATGTCATTTTGAAGATGTTGAACCGTACTTTGATGAACACTTGTGTGTTTTAAGAGCAAAATATCCAGACATGAGTGACGTTAGACTACAACATGAACAGAACAAGACATTTGTTAGACTGTTTAGAGATAGAGTGTTGTTCGATCAGTCCACGAATATGCCTGAACTGATTAAAGTAATTGCATTTGGCCCAAATCTGGATGTCATTTCTTATGAGGGGTACGATGTCAACGGCTTCACCTTTTTCACAGAACGTTAGGATCGTAAGTCAACCAATCAGAACAGTGGCATAGAGCTCGAAGCTTATCAGGACTTATATGACATAAGTGATGTGGGTCGAAGTCCAGTCTCAGTAAAACAATCATATTTCGGTGTTATACAAGACATCTAGGTATTAGACTGCAATAACTATGAATGTGTGTTTTCCGGTGTAACTGGGTTAACAACAAACATGGCTACCGTGAGGAGGAGCACGATATGAAACTGGTTGAACTATGTAGAGCAACTCCCACGGTTGAGCCATTTGTTGTTGGGACGAAGGTTAAGCAGATATTTTATGTAATTGATCCCGCAATCCTAGATGGTCTGCGGTGCTTAAAGGAAGAAGAGGAATAGTTGGCGTGGATGGTGTGGTTGATGAGGATGAGTATGACGCAGAAGATGAATCCAACTATTCCTATTTCATTGGAAGAGGCTGAGGTCACTGATCATCGTGAGTATATACGATCAGACCATAACGAGGGAATGTGGATTGACAAATAATGGTGTACGTAAGTTATTACCATTAAAATTTTTAAGTAATTAACAATCTTTTACTTGTTGCTTGTTAAATTCCGTGTGTTTTTTTTATGCCATTATCTAATACTTAATTTTATTTCAATTCTTGCAGGCATGGAAGAGTTTGATTTATTGTGTGACGAGTTAGAAAATGATCAGCAAATGGTACCGTTTCCTTCTACACAGTGCCCCTTCTACCACTGACCCTTCTACTGGAGTCCCTTCTATGAGTGCACCTTCTACGAGTGCTACTCAGAGACCCAGAGGTAGAGGCCCGACCCGTGGGCTGAAGCTATAGAAACCTTATGAAATCAATCTTGTCTGGGACCGGTATGAGAGATGGTGTGGGGGCAGCAGGTCAGAGTTCGCTAGCATGCTAGGGACTCTATCCAGGTCACATTGCTCCATCACCACAATGGCCACAAGTCCCGAGAGAAGTCAAGGGACTATCTGGGAGAAGGTGCAAGAACGGTACAAGATCCCAAAAGAAGTGAAAAAGACTGTTCTTTCTGCGGTAGGCGCCAAAGCTAAATCTTTCCGTCACTACTTAGTGGATAACTGGATCACTAGGTTTCCCCCACGCGAGCCTCCGCCGTATGTCGTGTACAACGACATGATCACCGAAGAGGAGTGGAGGGAATTCATTGAGAAACCACTCCACTCCCGAGTTCAGGGTATGTATGTGTGTACTTTTTTTTGAATTAATACTCATACTATTTTATCCCTGTGCTTTCTAATTAATTTTCTATTGTAATGTCTTAACAACAAAGAACAAGACAAACACGCAAAACCGTGAAGCGAATCTCTACCCCACACCATGGGACGAAGGGGATATGTGGGTAGCCTTGATCAGTGGAAGGAAGCTGGTTTGTTCATGCGGAAGAATGGGAACGGCAGTGAATTCCCGATCGAGGATGTCTCTGAGGAGAGTAGGGTGTAGATGTACCTACTAGGACGCCCGAGAACGACCAGAGAAGGTTAGAGGATATTTCCTCACGCTGAGAGGACACAATTGGCTAACCAAATTGTAAGTGTTTGAAACTAGCTATTAAGTAATTTAATTATAGACTCAAGCGTTTGTACATCTTAAATTTAGTGCTAACTTCTTTGACAATTGGACATTATGAAGCGGCACAGAGAGGAGAAATAGACATACATGCTCCTCCTTCTCAAGACGACCCTCTCTATCAAGCGCTCGAGATGAATGATCACCCGGGGCGAGTTAGAGGATATGAGAGAGAAGTGCGTCAGAATCACGTATTCCCACCATCTGCTAAGAAGGGTCAGATGAATTTGGCTGATATCAAGGCGATGCTTGAGCGTAGGCTAGCTGTTGAGCGCCAAAGTAATGCGGAGAGCTTGGCTACTAAGCGCCAAGCTAACGTGGAGAGATTGGCTGTTGAGCGCCGAGCTTACGAGGAGAGGATGCAGCAAGCGTTGGATGCGATCGCACATGCGACTACTCAGCGGCATGATCCTCCTCTACTCTACCGTCTCCTCGTCTAGTTGTGCTCCGACCGCTGACCCGTACCCATTTCCCAACATCCAGGTTAGCTTTGTTTCACTATTTTTCTTCTTAAATTAAATTTTTAATAGTATTAGATTGGTCACTCTTATTTACTTCGCGCAATATCTATGTTTATTAAAGGAGCAAAAAAAAATGCCGTCTCCAAGTACCATTTGACGGACACCCTGTAGATGTAGCCTACGAGACAGTGGTGCCATCAGGGCTACACACACTCATCAATTTCCAACGTCTCCTCGTATTCTTCGTGCGTGTAACTCTGGACTTGATCATCGAAGGATTTGAGAATGCATACCTTCCGATGGCGATTGATAACAAGTGCACGCTGGTTGAAGCGAGGAGAGACATATTGCCCTGGCCAGCATGCTATATTGTTGTCACCAATGAGGTAAGACTGTTTAACAACCATTTAGTGTCTAATATAATCCATTATATAACATTTGTTTTGTACAATTATTTGACATATGTTTAAATGTGCTGGAATAGATCCCAGAGCTTCCTCGCCACGTAGCCCGTAATGAAGAGATCAACCAGCCGCGGTGCCTGTCCGTAGTACGAGGGTACGTTGTAGATATATGTTTAATGTTACTATAATAATCCATTATATAGCATTTTTTAAATAATTATTTGACATATGTTTAAATGTGCTGGAATAGATCCCTGAGATTACTCAACGCGTAGCCCGTAGTGAAGAGATCAACCACCCGACGGCGCCTGCCCGTAGTACGAGGGTATGTTGTAGATAGATGTGTAATGTTACTATAATAATCAATTTGTTATTACTTTTACCTTCTTATGCATTATTGTTTGTGTGCAAAGGGTAAGAATCTAGTGACCCGGGGTGCGAAAGGTAAGAATCCAGTGACCCGAGGTCAAGCTAGAACTTCTGGGGTGCCAACACCTAGGTTCGCACTGCCAGAAAAGTTAATTAGAGCCTAGGGCCTCGTCAGGTCAATCTTTATGACAAGATCATTGCGAAGGGATCTCACTGCATCAACTTCATGCTGACACTTCCAAAGTCGCCGTTTCACTACGAAGAAGATATGACCACGGTAATCAACTTTTGGGACATCAGAGAGATGATGTGTGGAGATTTCCTGAACATTAACATCATTCAAGCTTATGTCACGTAAGTGTTCTTTCCTTATATTTCAAAATCTTATAGAATAAGTACCTATTAAGTCGCATTAGCTAACTTTTATAGTACATGTGATATAATAGATGTTTACTTCTAAGATGTCATGAGAAGAATATCACCTCCATTTCTGCGGTGCCCGGATCGTTTATCTTTCGACTCAGTCACTAGGGACCCGACGAGGTTTTGTACATACATAGAGCATTGCTTCAATGTTGCTGAAGAACAGAAGAAATTATTTTTGTTGATGTCGTATCACCAAACGTGAGTTCTAATGTAAATTGACATACTAATTAGCTAACTTTAGTACCTTCATTCCTCATTTCATTTTGTATTTGAAACTGTAGCCACCACTGGGCTTTGTTTATCTTCTGCACCGCCACTACTTCTCTACTCATTCTAGATCCATTAGGGCAGTGGAAAGAATTCAACACTGAAGACTTAATCAAAAGGTGAATTTATTTGTATTACTGTTTAATTATTTGAGGTTCAAAATTAATTTACTCTTTCATTGTGCTTAACACTTTTGTCAATATGTGACAGTTCTTATAAACGAACCCCTCAAGGAGAGTTTGGTGAAATGACGATCAAATACATCAAGGTTCGGATAATTCATTTATTTCAGTCATGCTGCTTATCGGTTTACAATTGTTTTACACTTGTGAATTTTGGTGATTTAGTGCCCTAAGCAACTGGATTCCAGGAGCTGCGGGTACTACGTCATGCAGTACATGTACGAGTTTGCGGGTACTTCCCAACATTTGGGAACACTGAAGAGAAGGTAATACGATAGACGACGTTGTTTTGTATTTATTTCTTTGTGCAGATTTTTGGTGTCTTATCTTAATTTCATTATGTGTTCCATTACTTTTCTTGTTCCAGATTATTGAGCACTTTGGCAAATTCACGACTTATGGGCCAAAAGACTTGATTGATGTTAGAGAGAGCATGGCGACCTTCTTTTTGAGAATGAAGTGGTAGGCTAGCTAGCTTTTTTGAATATATTGTAGTGCATGGTATGAAATTGAATGACATGTATAACGGATTTGGGAATTGCTAGTTGCTTTACGATTGTGTAAATTAAGATTGTAACAAACCTTTTTGTAAAATGTCTGTTGTAATGAAAGCTGCAATATATGTGTTTGAGCTTTAACAGATGTTGTTATCTGTTGCAGTTGTGCGCAGAGAATGTATTGTGTTGCTATTTTGTACAGGCGTGTTGCAATTGTGAAGTTCGTGTATATATGCTGTAATTGTGCAGTTTCTGCACAATCTGTAACAGATTCCTGGTGGTTTAATAAAAAACGAAAAAATTAAAAATCTTTAAATTGCGGTTCCATGTAAAATCGTCATGTAAAGTCTTTTTCCGTAATCGCGCCATTGGACTTTAGATCACAGTTTTACAAGAAACCGTGATCTAAAGTACAGACTTTAAATCACGGTTTCTTGTAAAACCATGATCTAAAGTCCAATGGCACGCGCGCGCCAAAAGGCTTTAGACAACGTTTTTTTAAAAACCGTAATGTAAAGTCCGCGACACGCGTGACTGGAAAATGACCTTTAATTACGGTTTTAAACCGTAATCAAAGACGTCTCCATCTTAGGTGACACCCGCGTTAACTACGGTCTAGAACCGTCATTATACACGGTTTGGACTGTAATTAAAGGCTTCCGTTCCACCAGTGTCTTAATCTTAAGATTCACAATTGAATCTTAAAACATATATACATATAAAAAATTTAAAATTTATCAAAACATATGCATGTTTGGTCTTATTCCGAAGAGCTCGAATTATGATGAACAACAGTATAAAACTTATATTATTTGGACTTAAATCTAATAAACTACAACATTTTAAAATTTTATAAAAAGACAAAGTAAAAAAAGACAAAATCGGTGCCTTAGAGCAACCACATGAGTAGAAAGTAAGAAACTTTCTTAGATATATTATATATTAGCTCTCCTCACATTCTCTCTCCCTGAGGGGTTTTGTGTCAGTAAGAAGACTTCCTTGCTAAGGAATGCAGAGTGACTCTCTTCACTCCACTTCAACATTTCTCTTTTTCTTTTTATAACTGTGTCAGTAAGCAACCCATAAGAAACTTCACTGAGCGCAGTTACCCTTAAGTGGCCCCGAATTCACCTTAATTAATGCTAACGATCCCTATTAGCCCAGTAGTGTGCATTAATGAGCTAGCTAGCTCCATGACGATGTTTAGAGCACATGAACAGTTTCCAATGCATTTACTCTCCTTTTCTTCACTTAGAAGTTATCTCCAATACTAGTTACACCGCTAGAATCTAATTAATTTACTTTCAACAACAAACTATTCTCACTGCTGCTAGCAAATCTTTTTATACTTACACATTTCTTTTTTTTGACTAAACTTGGGATACTTTCATTCATAAGGCTAAACACATTTGGAGTCCAGATATTACATAGGCTCCCTTGCTTGGAGAGCACAGCAACAACTCCCTCCACAAAATACTACTAAACATAAGAAAATTAACAACTCTATATCTACCACTAACAGCAGTTATAGAGACAAAAGCAGGGCTATTAAGCAGCCACATGAAACTAACAGAGCTACACACCCCAACTAGATTGGGACTCACCCTGACACTAATCCAAACAGGAGTAACCATACTAATCTTTGATCTACTCCAACTTAGTTTATCCACATCACTAATCTGATCCACCCAGATGAATCTTAACTTTCCTTTTCGATAGCTCTTGCCCTGATATTCCCAACTTGACTTCTCTTGATAACTGGAGACTTTGGTTCTCTCCAAACACTCCACTTGATTGATCCAACCATTAGATTAAAACACAAGCTAAGGCTACCCATCTGATTGACAAGCTCCAGAGCTATTTGGCGTGTTAAAATCCAATTTTATGCACATTCAAAGTGCTTGAGATCTTTCTAGTAAGAATCTGAAATATGAACTTCACTGTTACCAGAAACCACTTTCTTTGATTTTCCAGCTTTTTGTTACCATTCCTCCTCCTATCTCTTCTGATCTTGTTTCTTCCCTTATGCTTTTCCTTATAAATCTGCACCCCGAAGATCCATCTGAAATAACTCACTCTTAACAGCTGCGAAACAGCAACATTACCCAGCTTACTCAGATTCCACTTCCTCCTGCACCCTCCTGCACCCTAGAAAACCAACTAAACATAGTTGGCTTGAAATTTCTATCAGCCCAGCTAGACCAACAACTGCCCATCAGCGAGCAAGGAAACCAGGATCACAACCAAGAATGAGCACTCCTTAATCCTGCCTGATCAGGATCAATCACAAAAGCTCCAAACGGCTGAGAACTTCGATTACTCAACAGTACCCCAACCAAACACTGCAGCTGAAATAAACACACTCCAAATCTGAACTGCCCAGAACCAATCAACCCGAGGGGAAGAAGGAAGGACAAATTCAAACTCCACCCAAGAACACCACCACGAAGCTAACAATAACACCAGAGAAAACAGAAAGACATCGAAACCAGAAACAGTCCAAATAGTCCAAACCTAGGTTACACTTGCGGAAGACCACAGCGACAATTGCACACTACCTGATTCGGTGAGGAAGTAGACACTGATGAAGCACCCGCAGAACTGATCCTCGCCACTGAGTCGCAAACACAGGAGCCAAAACTGTCGGGAAGGGCAAACCACAAAAGCCGACGCGCAGAGCAAGATCCGCCGTGACCTAAAGCTGGAATTTGGACTAAACTCTGTCGAAGAGCAAACTCCTGGAATGGAGGCGGCAAATCGAGAGGAAATCTCGTTGTTTGCACAATCGAGAAGGGGGAGAGAATGAAATATTCGTCTCTACAATCGCCTCATTCTGAGAGCGATAACTACTGTAGCGAGCGATACTATCCGTTTTTTATACTTACACATTTCGGTTTTGCCTTTCACAGATTCAGGATGTCGCATCTCGTTCTTGGTCCGAACCCCAACATTGTTTTTAAGGTGAGGCGAGCATCTTCGGAGCTATCCACCCTGCAAAAACAACGCCACGAGAACTCAAACTTCATTCTGATATCGATGACCAAGAAGGGCTTCGGTTTCATATCCCGGGATTGCTGATCTATCGGTCAACAAAAACGGATAAGAACGTCAACAGAGAAGAGAATCATGAACGTCTACAACCACACCCCGCCGAGGTGTTAAGGGCGGAATAATAATAATTACATGTTATTTATAACACAAGAAGAAGATGATATGACTAATCCGAACACATTCGAATACTCGAATAATAATAACTAATCAAAGGGGTTAATTACCAGGGAGATTAGCGTTTATTCGTGAACACCAAATTAACGTGAGATCATAGGGAATTTACGCTTAGTGATATACGTATATTCCAGATCCTAGTGCATAGAGAACGGGCTCGGGATCCGGATGTCTGCTCCTCTTATCGACGGTGTACGGTATGTTATTGTATAGTCTGAACGTCCTAAGGGTTTACTTGGGTTCAGATATGTCCAGTGGCGGACGCAATTCATGAGCTGTGGGGTCACGTGCCCCCACGAGTTTTGGAGAAAAAAACGTCTATGTTAACCAATTACCCGTATACAAAACAAAGACACCAGGCTACTAACTTTATTTTTTTTATCTCACTTAATTACACAGATAAAGTGAGTCTTTTTACTTTCTTTTATTTCACTCACTTACACAGTAATAACCTGTCCATCTCCATCCCACCGCGGCACCGCCTTACAAATTCTCAACCTCAAGCTAAAAAGCCCCAAATGTTAGGGTTTCTAATTTCAATTCGTTATGATACAAGGTGTATCCTGGGAGGATTCTTGTCGGTTCTATTCTATTTGCAAGGTTAGTTTAAATAATACTATATTGATTTTGCCTCAATACTCCATTCAATTCCAGTTTTTAATTTGTTTCTATCGGTGTCGAATTCGTTTCTGTCGGTGTCGGGACAAAATGCAAACACAGCAACCAACCGATTGTAGTCATTCTTATGGTCTTTGTCTTCATATTATTATATTAGTATTAATTAATGACATATAGAAACTCAATGAAGAAAAATCATGTACAGGCCTACGGGGAGTATTTCTTCAATGATTTAATCATTATTCTTTTGTCTTGTTGCAGGAAAGAAACTCTGAATTATTATGCTCTTGATTCTCGAACAATGCTGCAGTACTCAGTAGGTGACAATTTAGAAGTTACCAGGCTCCCTGCAGTCTGAACTCAGTGGCGGATTGATTCTGTATTTAACTAGTATGCTGATGACTACTGCCTCCGTCCCGTCATAAGTGTCCTGTTTGCTTTTTGTACGTTTTTCCACCTCAATATTAAACATATAAGGTAAAATAATTTTATAAAACTAAATTTTGTATTATATAATTTATCATGTAAGGAATCATATGCAAAACTTAAATTTTCAAATTAATTTATCTTATATGTTAAAAATTGAAGTCAAACGACATGTCCAAATAGTAAATAGGACGGTCAAGGTGGGACGGAGGAAGTATATTAGTATATTATATATATGTTTAATTTTTGGTCTCTGTATTTAACTACCTACCTATTAATACTATTTACATTGACAAGTTTGTAATGGATTATTACATCAAGTTATGGAACTCCAAATCATCTAATTCGTCACAAATATCCCTTAGTGAGAAGATAACTCATGATGAAGTTCTCAATCATGCCGAATCCACACCAATAAAGAAACTGCACAAGCTTCTCTGTTAATAGATAAAGTTGATATCTCTTCTTTACCAGCTGATCCAGTAGATAGAAAGCCGATTATCCTCTTTCATCCTAATATTCGTGATGCGGTAAGAAGACACTACATTTTAAAAGGTCCGTGTCAACCTCGAATGGAAAATTATCCTAAAACTTTTGACAAAGACAAGTTTCAACAATTTAATTCTTCATGGTTTGATATATACCCAAATTGGTTGGAGTACAGTATGAAGAAAGATGCAGTATTTTGTCTTCCTTGCTATTTGTTTCATTCGGAGAATTTGGACATGGTGGAGGAGATGTATTTTCAACTAAAGGTTTTAATACGTAGAAAAAAGCAGAAAGACTTGCTATACATATTGGTGGGCCTTCTAGTATGCATAGTCAGTGTTCCAAAATGTGTTCTGATCTTATGAATCAGAATCAATCTATACAAACAGGTATGGAAAAGTAAACAAAGCAGCTTAGGAGCGCATATCAAACTCGCTTGAATGCATCAATTGATGTTGTGAGATTTCTTTTGATATCTAGGTCGGCTTTTAAGGTCATGATGAAAGCCAAACTTCTAATAGGAAAGGAAATTTCTTGAGTTTGTTGGATTGGCTTGCTAAGCATACAGAAAAAGTTTGAGATGTGGTTTTGAGGAATGCTCCAAAAAATTTGTAAATGACTTCTCCCAAGATTCAGAAAGATATTGTGAATGCCTGTGCTAGTGAGACAGTGAAAGCTATCATAAATGATATTGGGGATGATTATTTTGCTATACTAGTTGATGAGTCTCGAGATGCATCTCATAAGGAGCAAATGACACTTGTTTTAAGATATGTGGATAGAAGAGGATTTGTTATGGAGAGATTAGTTGGTCTTGTTCATGTTGAGGAAACAACAGCAATTGCTTTAAAAGATGCAGTATACTCTTTGCTTTCTCAATGTTCTCTCAGTTCACATCGAATTTGTGGTCAATGTTATGATGGAGCTAGTAATATGCAAGGGCATAAATGGTTTGAGAACTCTAATTATGAGTGATTCTAGATCAGCGCATAGTATTCATTGTTTTGCTCATCAACTTCAGTTGACCCTTGTAGCAGTTGCAAAGATTCATGAGGATGTTGCATGGCTTTTGAATTAGTTGGTATTGTCTTGAACATACTTGGTGCATCCTTCAAGAATAGAGATGATTTCCGAAGAAAAGAAGCAAAGCGAATTGAAGAAGATCTGCGAGTAGGTGAAATTGAAAGTGGACGAGGTTTGAACCAAGAGCTTGGGCTTAAAAAGGCTGGTGCTACTCGTTGGGGGTTCTCATTTCCATTCTCTGAGGATATGATTGTTATGTTTCCTTCTTTGATTAAGGTTATTGGTCATATAGCAACAGAGGGGTCTAACGCAGATGATCGACAGAAGGCTCGGGTATTCTAGATTCTTTGCTATCATTCAGATTTGTTTTCATGTTGCATTTGATGAAGGAAGTGTTAGCGATTACCAATGAGTTGAATACTGCTTTATAGAGAAGAGAACAAACTGTTGTCAATGCTATGGTTTTACTTGTTACAGCTAAAAGAAGATTGCAAGCAATGAGAGATGATGGTTGGAAAGATCTTATTGGGAAGATAACTTCTTTATGCTATAAACATGATATTGATAATGTCGATATGGATGCTATGCATGTTTGCCGGGATCCAGATTTTTCCCGCAGAGTTGAAGACGATGTGTCGAATGAGCATTACTACCGTATAAGTGTTTTATATGTGTTATTGATATGCAGATGAAGAACTTAATTGTCGCTTCAGTGAGGTGAACACTGCATTGCTACTTGGCATGGCTTGTTTGAACCCAGATAATTCCTTTTCTAGCTTTGACAAAAATAAGTTATTGGCAATGGCACGTTTGTATCCAGATGATTTTGGCAGTGAAAACAAGATTGAAGAGCTCGATTGCCAACTTGATAATTTCATTGCAAATATGCATGATGATTCAAGTTTTTCAATTTGAAGGGGGTTGGTGAGCTTGCAAAAAAGTTGGTTGAAACAAAACAACATTTGACATTTTCTAGAGTCTATTTGTTATTGAAGCTTGCATTGATTCTTCCAATTGCTACTGCTACAGTTGAAAGAGCATTCTCTGCAATGAAATACATCAAGATAGATTTGCGGAACAAGATGGGAGATGAATTTCTTAGTGATAATTTATCACTTATGTAGAGTCAGATGTCTTTGAGACCATTAGCAATGACACCATTATGTATCATTTTCAGACGATGAAGACCCGTAGAGGGAAATTGTAATTCAAATGTTGAACAAACTTTTAATTTAACGTAAATGTTTTGATTATTATTTAAATATGTATTTTCTCTATAATGCCCCCACAGATTTGAACTTCTAGGTCCACCACTGGACATGTCTGTATATCTATGAAGTGTGATATGTGCGATATATATGTGTGTCTGTATGTGATTATTTGATTTAATTGCTCGACACCTCGCATTATTAACTGTGAGGAAAAAACCCAGGGTAGTCTCGGACTAATTGGTTGCGCAGAGTGATCACTAGAGAGGATCTCTCAAATGGGTCCACTCGATATGGAAATCCGACGAGCCACATTTGATCATTGATCGGAGGGCACTACAGATGGTGCATGGCTACGGCCGCATGAGACGTATTTATTAGGCAAAGAGGAAGTCCAGAGATCTTCGGATCGTTGACCGGAGGGCACTGCTGTTGGTGCACATAGGACAACTGTCCAATTAAATAAATATTATGAACTATAAAGGGGTTTTCCTAACATGACACCCAATATGAGTTTAAGAGTAATGAATGAGATTATGAATATTAGTTATACCTTAATACGAGACTTCAATAAACCTCATAAACATGGATAACGAACAATAGGCCTTGAAGGCCGAGTAACGAGAACCGTTCACAAGAAAACGAATCTTGCATTATTGTCGTATTTACTGGATTATTATTTGGCTATGTGAATGAATATTTGCAGAATGTTGTGTTGAGTGTTAAATTATATCATTTACAGTTTATAATATGATTGTAAAAAACGGAACAACATGTAATGAACCGCATGTTAAGATGGCTAATTGACCTAAGGAATCTAAGGGATTCTAGGATTACACTTTAGCATATTCAGCGGCTGTGCTGTGCCTATACGTCAAACATATTACATGAACTTGATCGAGACCGGAAGCCGGAGTGCAGGATGATTTGGGTAGTAAGCGTACGTTTATTTTGTTATCTCACTTTCGGATTACGTTTTATATTATATACCACGGTTGTATACGGTTGGGATTACTTAGACTGCTCACTTGTTTATAGATTTGGATATGGATTGACGTTGTATATATATCGGTTTCTATCTCTGTCATCACAGTGGTTATATTTAAGTGGTAATTGGACGCTTCTTTACTCACATGGGTGAGTAATGGCGGTAGCACCCGAGTAAGAACGATTAGCTTTATTTTCGCTGCGACTTGCGTATTTAATTATGCTATGAACTGCTGATTTATACGAGTTTATGAGTAAGGGTGTTACATTATTAGTTTATAGAGCTTAAATGATTGATAAACGTAAAAGGTTATAAATGTTTGGAAACAATAGATTGAGCTGATGGATTCGATTTTACATACTCGTTAACCTTGGCTTTTTCGTATCCACGATAACATATGAATGTTTCCACTGATGATTAGAAACATATAGACGACCTTCTATAATTGTTTTCATCACTATTATAAAAAGGATGACACTAATAATTACATCCCCCACCCATGACGTTTGGCGAAATTACACCCCCACCCACGAGGTTTCAAAAATTACTTTGCCCACCCATGTGGTTTTTGCTATATTACATCCACCAACTTTTCTAATATTTGATCAACTTAAAGATGGTTAAATGTCATCCAAATTGATGAAACTTTACATGAACAATTCTAAGGTGTTATATTTTGATCTAGCGTTAAATCCAAAGTTTTTAAGGTCATATATTACCTGTGGGACCCAATGAAAATACGTTCACATGTCACATATTTTATTGGGTCCCATGGATCACATATGAGCTTAAAAAACTTTGGATTTCACGCTAGATCAAAATATAACATCTTAGAATCGTCCATGTAAAGTTTCAGCAATTTTGGATAACATTTAACCATCTTTTAAGCTGATTAAAAATTTGAAAAGTTGTTGGATGTAAAATAGTGGAACCCACATGGGTGGGAAAGTAATTTTTGAAACCTCGTGGGTGGGGTGTGTAATTTCGCCAAACGTCATGGGTGGGCGATGTAATTTTTCCTATATCTTTTCATTTGGAAATTCTTATTGAATCATAGTGTATAAAATATTTTTTTAGCATTTATCAGTTACAGAGCTTGACTGGTTGATAAACTGAAGGCTATAAACATTTGGAAACAATAAACTGAGTTGATAGATTCAATTTTATGCATTCGTTAACCTTAGTTCTTATTGTCCATGATATGTGTCCATGATGACTTATAAATGTTTTCACTAATGAATAGAAACTTGTACACAACCTTCTATAATCATGTTCATCACTATTATAGAAAAGATGACACTAAATACTAGTATATATCTTTTCATTTAACCATTGTTATTAAATCATATAGTGTATAAGAATATTTTATTTTCTTAGCATTTATCAGCTTACCGAGTTTGACTGAATGATAAACCAGAAGGCTATATAATAAACGTTTAGAAACAATAAACTGAGTTGTTGGATTCAATTTTACGTATTCATTGACATTTTACATGTTCACGATAGTTTATAAACATTTCCACTTATGATTGGAAACATATACACAACCTTTTATATAGTTTTCATCACTCTTATATAAAAAAGACGACATTAACTGTTATACATCTTTTTCATTGCCTATTCATATCGAATCATTGTGTATAAGAAGCCAATTTCTTGGCTACAACTCACTGTAGCCATCTAGGTACATCCAGCATTTGTTTTCTTTTTTTTTCCTTGCAGCGTGCAAACCCACACGGATGGAGCACACGCCGGCGTTTCCTCATCAGTTTTTTTTTTTTTTTTTTCTCTTTTCACGCGCAGGTACATTTTTTTTCTTTTTTTAAAGTTTTTATTCCTTTTCTTTAAGTTATTGTAACTTTTAATATATAAGTCCAAAATGAAAAAAAATTATGTCATTGTTCATCTAAATTCGAGCTCTTCAAAACAAGACCAGTCATGGATATATTTTGACAACTTTTAAAAAAAATTATTTTTACATGCATAGTGCACAAAACGTAAAAAAAAACTTGTACATATGGTCATACAAACTTGTACAAATGTTCATTAAAACATGTACATCCACACATAAAAACTTGTACTTCATCGCAATAATTCGACCATTTTTTAGGGTTTGTGGTAGCGGGTTTAGAACCCTAAAATGACTTCGATGTTTTTTAGCAATCCTATGGTGGGTTTTGGGGGTAGGGTAATCTATTTGGAATTTGTTTCGTACTTTATATTGTAGCAACTAACTCGACAAGTTTTTAGGGTTTGGTAGTAGCGGTTTAGGGTCTAAACCCGCCACTGCAAACCCTAAAAATGCCTTCGACGTTTTTTAGCTATCCTATCCTAGGGTGGGTTTTTGGGGGTAGGGTAATCTATTTGGAATTTTTTTCGTACTTTATATTGTAGCAACTAACTCGACAGGTTTTTAGGGTTTGTGGTAGGGTCGTTCGACCCTAAACCTGCCACTGCAAACCCTAATAATGCCTTCGACGTTTTTTAGCTATCCTAGGGTGGTTTTTGGGGGTAGGGTAATCTATTGGAATTTGTTTCGTACTTTATATTGTAGCAACTAATCGACAGGTTTTTAGGGTTTGTGGTAGCGGTTTAGGGTTCGTTAGACCCAACATTTTTTTGTTTTTATACTTTTTTTGAAGATTTTTATTTCTTTTCTTTTCTTTATCATAAAATTTTAAATTGTTGAAACTTTTAATATATAAGTCCAAATGAAAAAAAATTATATCATTGTTCACCTAAATTCAAGACCAGTCATGAATATATTTGACAATTTTTAAAAAAATTATTTTTACATGTATAGAGCATAGAACGTAAAAGAAAACTTGTACAGCTTGTTATACAAACCTGTACAAATGTTCACTAAAACATGTACATGCTCACGTAAAAACATGTACATCCTCGCATTAAAAACATATAGATAGTCATATACACCTGTACCAATAATTAAATATGTACATCCTTAAATTAAAACCTGTACATATAAGGAAGAACACTTGTACAGACGGTCATACAAACATGTACAGATGTTCATTAAAACATATACATTATCATAATTGAACATGTACATTCTCACATTTGAACATGTACATCGTCACATTAAAACATGTACATTCTCACATTAGAATATGTACATTCTCACATTAAAGTATATAACGGCTTCCAAATAGATTACCCTAACCCCACACACCCTAAAACCCACCCTAGAAAAGCTAAAAATGTCGAAGGCATTTTTAGGGTTTGCAGTGGCAGACCCTAAACCCGCAACCACAAACCCTAAAAACCTGTCGAGTTAGTTGCTACAATGTAAAGTATAGAACGGTTTGCAAATAGATTACCCTACCCTCAAAACACCCCAAAACCACCCTAGGATAGCTAAAAATGTCGAAGGCATTTTTAGGGTTTGCAGTTGCGGGTTTAGGGGTGCTTATTTTATTTTATTTTTTAAAAAAACCAGATGCGTGCGCTGCTGGGAACATCCAGCTGTAGCCAAGATGGTCTCATGTTTTATTAGCTTTTTTTAGTTTACCAAGATTGATTGGTTGATAAACCAGACGTTGGAAAATGATAAACTGAGTTGTTGAAATCGATTGTATATATTCATTAATTTTTGGTTTTAATGTGTACACCATAATATATAACCCGAAAGTTAATACTTTTACGTTTAATATTTTTAAAAGTATTATATTTCACTTTTTCAATTTAGAAAAAAAAATAAATGTTAACTAGTATTTTTTATATTAGCAATTTGTTCAAATATTACTATTTTGTTCACAATTGTTCTTAAATAAATATTTGTAAATAAAATGTAATATTAAAATATTATTTAATTCATATAAATGATTACAAATTCTTAAAATTTAATTACATATTTATATATGTTAATTATAATAACTAACTAGATATATTATAAAATGACCGACGGGCCCTTTCAATTTTAACTAAATGATAATGTACGAAAGAGTAATTATATGTATTGAGCTGAAAAATGTGAAAAAAAAGTGATAATATAAAAGTTGGATTGAGGGTGACACCTACTCCCCTACTCGAGGGACAGAGATTTGGTGTCAATCAGAAAATCCACTCCCATGTCCAATACTATTCACACGCTAAATCTACTATCACAATAGATAGTTTATATGAAAAACTATATGTCATAGAAATTTATTTTATAAAATTATTTTATCTCACATATTTAATATTAAAATGGAAAAATGTGTCAAAAAAATAAAACACCACCTGACACGAGGTAGTAGTAATTAATTTACTTTCAACAACCAACTATTCTCACTGCTGCTAGCAAATCTTTTTATACGTACTCATTGCGGTTTTGCATTTCACAGATTCAGGATGTCAAGTCTCGTTCTCGGTTCCAACACCAACATTGTTTTTCCGGTGAAGCGAGCAGCTCCGGAGCTTGTCCGCCCTGCAAAACCAACGCCGCGAGAACTCAAACTTCTGTCCGATATCGATGACCAAGAAGGGCTTCGGTTTTATATCCCGGGATTCCTGATCTATCGGTCAACAAAACGGATAAGAACGTCAACAGAGATGAGAATCATGAACGTCGACAACCATACCCTGCCGAGGTGATCAGGGCGGCAGTGGCGGAGGCGTTGGAGTACTACTATCCCTGGGCGGGAAGGCTTACGGAGGTTGGGGACAAGAGGAAACTTGCAGTGGATTGCACCGGTGAAGGGGTATTGTTCATTGAAGCAGAGGCTGAGGTTAGCTTAGAGGAATTTGGGGCGGAGATTTGCCCACCTTTTCCATGCTACGAGGAGTTGCTTTTCAATCCTCCTGGCTCTTCTGATATCGTTGATTCTCCTCCTTTGGTCTTTATTCAGGTTTGGTTTTATATATCTCGTCGTCGAGTTCCTCTTATATACCATATTCCTTAAGGATAAGGATAGTATTAACCGCAACTATGGCGACCCACCTCTCCCGTCGCTTCAGCCATTTGCTACCCAATCGTCACCCCTCTTGCACCATGCCTACCACCTTCCTTCCGCCGTTAAACCTCTGCCCCAAATTTCTCAGTTTTTCTGTCGCGCCCTCAATACTCTCAACTTCGATCTCCACGCCAAATTTCTCAGCTTCTCTCACTCTCTCTCCTCATTACTGTCATGTGGAAAAATAATTAAGGATGAAAAGTATGGGATATTTTGCATTCCTTAACACTATTATGTGTATATATATATATTCATGTTAACTAAAACTGCAGGTTACTCATCTATTATGTGGAGGACTCATTATTGGATTCAGTATGAACCACACCATAAGCGATGGTGGAGGAATGATCAGGTTCATGAAAGTCGTTGCAGATATCGTAAAGGGTGAGCCTCAACCGCCGCCATTGCTGATGCCAGTTTGGAACCGAGAGCTTCTCATCGCAAGGGATCCTCCAGATGTCACGTGCAAACACTGTGAGTACGACCCGAACCCTAACATGGGCGGGCGCTCGACGACCAATATCCTAGTATTTGACCAAATGGTTAGATGCTTCTTCTTCGGACCCAAGGAAGTGAGTGCCTTGCGCAGGTTCATTCCTCAATCTGATCCAGATCTTCCAGTTGGGCGCTACTCCACCTTTGATGTCCTGGCTGCCTGCCTTTGGCGTTGTCACACCATTGCACTCGGATACGACCCTGACGAGGAGGTATACTTGTATACTCCAATACTCCAAACCCGGATTCAATCATATTGCTTTAAGCTAGCTATGTGCTTGCTTGACCCCTCTCTCTCTGTATATATATATATAGGTTCGGGCTCTTCTCACTGTGAACTTCCGCTCAAAAATCAACCCACCACTTCCCTCCGGCTACTATGGAAATGAATTTGCCTACAGTGCAGCCATTACAACCGCAAAAAAGATATCAGAGAACCCACCAGCATATGCCTGGGAACTGATCCGTACAGCCAAAGACGCCATCACGGAGGAGCACCTGAGATCCTTGCTCGATTTCCTGGTCACCAGAGGGCGACCCAAGTTCACCATGCACAACACGTTCCTTGTTTCAGATCTAAGACGCTCAGGATTTTCTGAGGTGGACTTTGGGTGGGGTAAACCCGTCTATGCTGGTCCCACAAATCCCCGAATCACCAGTTTCATCATGTCGTACGAGAACAATCAAGGAATTGAAGGCATATTGGTTCCCGTGGTCCTACCACCGGATGCTATGGGAAAATTCATAGACGAGTTGGGCGTGATGTTGAAGGACAGTACCAAATTAGTAGCGAAGACAAGTTGTCTTTTCTAATGTTTACTTATGTATAGTTCAAATAATTAATGCGGTATTAATTATGCATGAATGTTGAGATGTAAGGATTTTCAGTGGTTTTTCTATAGAGTTGTTGCAGGTTACCTGTTTTTTGTATCTATTCAAATTCGTAGAATGACAAAGCATATATGCGGACAAACTCTGCTGGCCGTTTTTTTTCCAATTTAAAACCCCATCCCTTCCATTACCTTAACTGTGCACGGGTTAAAAGTTAAAACCAGATTTTTTGTAACAACTTTTTTATAGCGACTTAAACATTCTAACTATATCTTGTTATTTGTGACAAGTTTCCGCTAGTAAAGATAGTACTAAAAATTTTAAAAAGTTTGAGACCATAATAATGATATAATTGTTACAAAATCATATTTTTAGTAACACTATAACTTTTAATAACGAATAAAAATTGTTACAATAAATAAACCGATCTATGGGTGGAAAAACAAAGTGTTTGTCAAGTACCTCGACAGTATGTAGCTTGCTGGTGCAACTTTCAGGACTATGCATATATTGGTAGATGTGTTAATTTGCATACAATATATAAGAATTTGTGAAGGTTAAATACTATAAACTCCCAACAACATTGTGATAGAGCCTAGATTGTAAAAACATGGGCTATCATCATTATTTGGGGACTTTCTCCAAAGGTTAGCATCCGAGGATTCCCCATCGCATCCCACTGACGAGGGTAAAAGCTTCCCTTTCTTCAGAATGTTTTCCTACCAACCGATAGAGAAATTCAATTACCCCTTTGATATATTGTTGTCGCTCGGATTGAATCATAGTTGTGTTTAAGTTTTTGTTAGTTTCTTTTGGCGAAGTGCACCCGATTTCCTCCTTCCCCTCCTTTCCCAAAAATTTCTTCTTTAATCTTTGAATCAAGCAGTTTCATTTGTTCTCTGTGGGTTTTACGGGACCTTTCTCTAATAAGTTTGTTTCCATAATTTTCCCCTTTCTCTTATTTTAATCTACTTTTGTTGTTTTTCTTGGTTTCTCTTTCTTTAGGTTCTATCTTCCTCCTGTACTCTTCCGTGTTCCTCTTTATTTTCTTTGATTTATTGTAGTTTTCTGCTCAAAGTTCACTACTTACATGTTGTGTTTACTTGCTTCCATGGAAGTTTTGACTTTACATGTGGGTTTGGGAGCTCTTGCTACCTTAGTATAGGATCTTTCGAGAGATCCTTTTGTGCGGTGGAAATCAAAGAGATCGAGGGCAAGATGGACAGGGGTATGCATGCAAGCAGAAATTTGTCGGGCCTTCTTAGGAGGTTAAGGGATCTGATTTTGATGGTTACGATTCTTGCTCAATCGAGCAATTTCTTCCGTAAGCAGATTATTATTCGTCTGCTTCTTGCGTTCCGCGAATAGCCCTTCTCTCAAGAAGAAATTGTGGCGGACCTGAGAAGAATTCACGACCGTGCTTGGAGAAAGGAATGTGGTGCTCAGTGGTAGGCAGTCCGAGAAGGGAAGGTGGAGATCCCTTGTCATCGATGCTGACTAGTGTGGGAGTTGTGAATGGGATGGCAACAAAAGACGTGTGTAATTCTGGGTGCTTACATGGGCCATCGTTTATAATTTTACAGAGAGTGGTCGCCGCTTGTTACACACTTTGGCAAAAAATGATGATGAGGGTTCAACCGTTGAGTGCAGCCTCATGGACATAATTTTGGGATCTTCGATTTTCTGACATGGATCGTAAAGGAAAGCGAGCCATGCTACCATCTCTGTCGGGCTCTTCTCGAAGTGGAATACAACTTCACTTGTCAGGTTTATCAGTGACTCTGAGAATTCTCCAGAGTCACCTAGAAAAAAGATGCCGAGGAGGTTGACCAGTTGCATGAAGGTGGGCACGACTCATGCAACTTGGCGTTTTGAAAACTTTTGGCTCGGAACGGTGTCCTTTTTGGGGGTCTACAATACTCCATGTTATCTAGTTTTCAAAATAAACATCTTTTTCATTACTCGGCTGGGTTTTGCAGTCAGTATTCGAGTTTTTGCAGTCATTTTAATAAAATTGCAGTCATTTTTTAAAAATTTGCAGTCATCAAATACAGTTAATATTCTAGAATACGCAGTCGCCAAAAAAAAAAAACTATATATATCCCAACTCTCAACCTCTCTCCTCTCATTTCTATTTCGCGCATAAAAAATCACATTCGAAAAGCTCTCTAACCTCTCGTTCGCCCAACTTCCGTTTGAAGCACTTAAGGTAACTGTTTAGCCTCCTATTTCATTGTATTATGCTATTGTATGATTAGGTATAGTTTAGAAGATGATTTAGATCAAAATTGACTCAATTCATGCTTAAAAACTTGAAAAAAAAAAAACGTTTCCTCAGTCCGTTTTACGGACTGAGGAATTTGGTCCGTTTTACGGACTGAAGAAGTCGGTCCGTTTTACGGACTTTTTAAAAGCGGTCCGAAAAACGGACCTATACGCCTCGTCCGTTTTACGGACTAGTCTTTTCGGTCCGTTACGGACCGTTGAACTTATAGTCCGTTACGGACGGTTCTATTGGGGTCCGTTACGGACCGTTTTTTTTTATTTTTTTCTTGATTCTAGCTTGATTTGACTTACTGACTCTATTTGTTTTACAGATGAACCGCAAGGACAAACAAAAGGCGACAGCAGATTGTTCCTCTAGCGTTCCTAAGAGGAAGAAGGTCACACGATCTGCTCGGGAGCAAATGGAAATGGAGAGGCGCTCCAAGCGCATTGCAGACCGACCATCATCACTGTCACTTGCTGCCTCATCTCCCCATCCTCCTGCTGTTGGCACTTCAGGTCTATTCCCTGCTGATCAGCAGACATCGACACCGAGGAGGCGATTCGTATCTGATCATGACGATAGCGATGATTCTGACGATGATGATGATGATGATGATGATATGATGTGGATGTGGACCAGCAGACGGCCGGACATCAGTTAGCCCTTGCTACCGGTGGGGGTGCGACATCAGCTGGGGGTCAGATACCCACCGATTGGTTCATCACTCCGGAGTCTGTTCCGATTCCTGGTGGTCCTTCTGATGCTAGTCTGCTACGCAGCTTTGGTGGACATGTGGCGTTGGATGTGTGGCGAGGAGTGGTACGTATCTCTAACATTTGTTTTAAATATTTTTATTTTATGTTAGCTGTAGTTTGTGGACTTATAAAATCGATATATCCCTAGGAGCGTGGTTGTTTGTCATTTATCACTAGAGGCCCTTTACTGGAGAAGTGGCATATTGACTTGTTTAACCATGAGAGGGCTAAGGAGGTAGTTAGAGATAGTGGGCTAGCACATCTTCACGACTGCTCCCATGGATATTTTGATATGGCGTTGATATCTGCTTTCGTGGAGAGGTGGCAGCCGGACACCAACACCTTCCACCTACCCTTTGGTGAGATGACGATCACTTTACATGACGTCTATCACATCATGGGTCTTTCGATTCAGGGGAGAGCAGTTGCTTTTGAGGCCCCCGAGGAGTTACGTGGAGGTGCAGCGCCACCAGAGCTGACATTGGATAGTGCGCTAGCTGCACTTGCTGAGGTTGTAGGCCTTCCTTCCGTCGGTATGGTGAAGGAGCAGAGGTGGTATTACAAGGGTGGGGTCCCGTACTGAAATACCCCAAACCTTAATAAGTTGTTTAAACATTAAATTATAACTTATTAAGACTAAAAAGAGTCTTAGTAATATTAGTAAACAATTTAAAAGATAGTAAATACAGTTAAATGCCTTAAAGGCGATAAAGGGCGAAATATGCTCTAAGCTTGGGATAATCTTGGTTAAGACTTAATAAACTTACCAAGACCTTATTTATGTATTAATAAATATATTAAATCAATTACCAAAGAAAACCAAGCTTGAAAACAAGTTAAAACACGAAATGAGCTTTAAGGAGCTTTAAAGCACGTTTTTGAGGAACTGTCGTGTAAATGAGTTTTGAATGGCTAAATGTCCATCAATACTCTTTAATTAATATGTGTACTATTTAGTATCACATTTGGAAGTTTAAATTAATGGGAAAGTAAAAATTGCGTTTCTACGTGTCTTGTTTTAGTGAATAGTAACTAAAATAAGCTAGTTTGTAACTTATGTCAATATAAGTAATTTAATCGATCAATAATGACTAGGTAACCCCTAATATTAAATGCGGGCCGGTTTTTGTAAGGTGAGTCACCACCACCTGCAATCAAATAAGTGAAGGAAGACATAAATAAAATACTATATTACTATATAAAGCACTATTTGCTTTACGTAACAATTATCTTCAAAAGCATTTGCAATCAGTGAATTCTCTTCATTCCTTCATTTCCTCCTTGCTGTCTCACGTACTCATCTTCCTTCCTTTCTCTCTTTCACGAACGAACCAGTACAGCACCATATGCCATCTTCAAATCCATGTAACTCCTAGCTCACTTATCCAAATCGAAAACTAAGACCACCGATCTCTTAGTTTCATCAAGCTCTTCGACTTAGTCCTTTCAAATCTTCAAGAGCTCCACTTTGGTGCCAAGAGGAATCTCCATGGAAGGAGCTTGAGTCCATCTTTTTACATATTATTGTTCTCCTTTGCTTCAAGGTAAGGAAACTCAAAGAAAAATGGTGTTTCCTCCATGTTTTATGTTAATCAAAATAGCTTAAAATTCCTTTGGAAAATGAACGTACGTTGTCTACTGAAACTACCTAAAGAGCCAATGGTAAATGACTTAGAAAATGCTCTCAAAAGGCTAGTAAAAAACATACGTGTTGCTGTTTGTATTTGCAGGTGAAAGGCAAATTTATTGTGGAAATTCAGTGTTTAAGATTTATGCATTTTAAGAGCCTAAGAGCTATGCAAATTTAAATTGTGCACTATGTTGTTATGTGGTGTATATTTGATGAAGTTTTGAGTATAAAAGTGTACGTAAAATCATTTGGGAAGCTATACATTTGATGGGTGTAAAGAGCTTAAACAGCAGGACTAGAAAAAAAATGCAGTACGTCGATTCTGTAGGTTGGGTCCGGGACCTAGGTCATGGGTCATGTCCCGGACCATGAGTGCAAAATAAGCCGTGAGTTCCATTTGGTTTTAGGTCCGGGACTTAGGCCTTATGCAAGGGCCCGGACCAACCCCTAAATTACCCCGTGAGTTTTACATTGTATTAGGTCCGGGACTTGGGTCTTGTACAAGGACCCGGACCAATCCCTTAAAGCACCCGTGAAGTTTTGCCTAGAATGGTCCGGGACCTAGGACCTATATGAAGTCCCGGACCACCTCAATAAAGAGACCGAGAGGCTTGCTAAGTATAGGTCCGGGACCTAAGTTAGGGACCAAGTCCCGGACCACCCTATCAAACATACCGTGGGTTTCTGTAAGTGTTGATCCGGGACTTAAGGTGAGGACCAAGTCCCGGACCACTCTAAAAATGTTGTTTAAGGTGTGAAAATGATGTGTTATCATGGGGATTGATAAGTAATGAGGTTATAAGGATGTTAAGGACATGTTAGGTGTGTTATAAAGACAACCAAGTGGCGGAAAAGTTGTAGTAAAATGTGAAAGTGAAACAAGTTAAAAATGTCAAGTTGTTTAACTAGTTAACGAGGGTAAGTTATGAGCATTAGACTTTAAACAATTATGTTACCCCGATGTTAATAAAAGTAAATGTAATGTTGCCAGTTGTTCGAGAACTGTGCAAGAAACTTAGGACGACACGTTAGAGTGGACGTTGGTGACAGGTATGGTTTTCTTGCAACCTGTGTCCTACCGGATTACACCGGCTTGTATGCCAATGTGTTTTTCTGTGTGTTTGACACCTTGTAAGATAAAACATGTAATGAGTTTATAGTAATTCATATATGTGGCGCACCTAGTTCCGATACCATTTAACCTCGAAAGTGTTAAACCTTAGCTAACTGAGTCTAGGATCACATGAGAGTTTGGTATTCAGATTAAACGACCCGAACCGTGGGGCGTTCTAACCACGGCTATGCGTGAGTTAAATGTGTGGTATGTGTATGTGAATGTAGGGGTCTCCCTTGTATGTTTAACCCAAAAGTAATACTGTGTGGTGTGTGGGTACGATAGACTCCGTAGTGGGGTTCTAACGAATGACTAAAAGTAAGTATGTACTAACAGTAGTGAGGAATCCGGTTTGGCCGGTCGCGCGTTGTTTGGGAGTGGGTATCCTTTTTAGCTTTACCCTTCTCTCTGTTATGGTTGTTTCCCTCACGGGTTATGATCTCCCATTAGCTTATCCCAAAGCTTAGCTATTCTGACTTATGATCGGTTTAGGGGGAACATGTGTTTGTGTGGTGTGTTCGGGTCACCAAATCCGATCCATCTTTAGGTAAGTTACTCGTCCGACTATTAGGGCGGTAATGAGTGTTGTATAACGAGCTTAACATGGGGGTGATATCTTTCCCTAGGCTCACTAGTGTGTTAACTGTGTTTGGGCCGGTTCCTAAGAGACCCGTACCCGTTATGTATGTGTTATTGTTATGTTGCAAAGTTATTGCGATGTGATGTTATATGTGATTAGAAGTGAAATGTGAGGATCATGGATATGATTCCTGGTATGTAAAAGAGACGTTTGTGGAAACCCGATAGTGGGTAAATGTCGTCTAATAAGGTAATAGCTCCGATAGAGGAGAAATACTATAGGGTTGAAGAACTCAAAGGGTGACTTGTTAAGTATAAATGATTTACCTTCGTTAAGCCCATTGAGGTGAAATGTTTTGTGTTGTGAGTTTATGATTTACATGCTTGATTTAAATGTAATCAACCGCATGCTAAGACGACAAATAGTTGTGCGTGGCCCGGTAGCATGTGGGCTGCGGGATTACCATACCAGCAAAGGTGCTGAGCCCCCTGGGGGGCCACCCTTTCTTTCCTTTTTCTGTTTCAGGTACAAGGAGCTGGAGCCGTTCGAGAGTAGGACGGGGTAGTTATTGTGTACGGGTAATTGATGTAATTACTTGTAATCTGTAGGTGTAGTAAGACCGAATTTGTTCTCAGCATTAGTTGTAAATACTCGGTACAGTTGGAAGGTTTTTGTATAATGAATGTTGGTAGTGATAGCGGAGTTTGTAATGTGTAGTTGCTCAGGGATCTAGTCCATCAGACCGATACAACTGTGTAAATGTTAGCCTTGTTAGCCACGTGGGTGGTTAACGGCGTGTAACACCAATGAGTTAAGTAATGTGATGAGGTATGTTTTCCGCTGCAGTTTGTTGATAAGTACGTTGTTGTTAGTTGGGGTGTTACACGTACAGTAAGATTAGGGATTGGTGTGGCCACATGGATGCCACTTACGCTGCCGAGGCTGGTGGGTATCTGTACTACTTGATCGGTTACACATTGTTCCCCGACAAGGGGAATTATAGGATACGCCCATACACCTGCTGGCCCCTACAGGACATTGACTCCATCTCAGACTATGCGTGGGGTGCTGCTCACTGGCCTACCTCTACAGACACCTTGGTGTATCTTCTCGTGCTGATGCGAGGACCATCGCTGGGTGTCTTACCCTATTGCAGGTATATTTGTACTATAAATTTTCTGATATTTTCTTCCCGCATTACAATTGTCAAAAATAGTATTATGATATTTTTAAATGTCACAGTGCTGGATCTATGAGTACTTCCCCGTATTTGCCGTCGTCTGATGGTGAATACCGCCTCACCTGTCCCATCTGCTGCGAGGTTCGTGAAGATTGAGGGTCGACATAATTCAGACAACAGCAGACTGGTGGAGTACCGGCGACGTTTGGATGCTCTTACATCTGACCAGGTAGGGTACTCAGTACCATTACTTAAGAATTTAAATTAGTTTATTATTAACTTGTTAGAATTAGTTGACAAATAGAGATAAAATCTAAATGATAAGGTTATGTGGACACCATTCGGAGTGGATGCATGGCGTGTTCAGGAGGGTCGGTCCCGATGGTTTGGGCATCTACACATGATGGATATTGTAGAGCCTTACCATCCGAACCGGTGTCTGAGGCAGTTCGGCTTGGTCCAGGTTATTCCCATCACTCCCCCTCTATGGCCATATCAGGCTGTACGGAAGAGGACCGGCAGAGACTACAGTGTTGACCATGTTGCATCACCAGCGCTATGGAGCAGTCAGTCTCACATGTATGCCACTGAGTTTCTTAACTCACGACCCGCTGCTGCTGGTGATGATGTGGAGGCAGGTTACCTCGAGTGGTACCTTGCTCGGACCCACCCGAGGCTCATCCCTCCTGGTGGTGCTGCAGCCCCGCCTGCTGATCCTATTGTAAGTTGTTATATTAATTTATTCGTACTTTATAACAATCAATTATTAGAAACTAATCTATATACTTTTCATACTATTACATCCACAGGTGACCCTCACTACTATTGCGCAGCTGATGGATCCATACTACCCGGCCCCACACCCAGACGATGGCTCGCTCAGATGTCGCCTGATGAGTTGTCCCAGTTTCAGCATTCTTTCGATCAGATGTTGGGACAGGTTCAGCACTTCCGGATCACACCGCAGACTGAGAGGCCTGGTACATCCAGCGGGTCGCAGAGTAGGGGGGCTGGTAGAGGGAGAGGTTCTAGAGGGGGTGGCAGACCGGGGGGGTGACTATGCCACAGATGCAGAGGGGTCATAGGGGTAGGTAGGCTGGTTGCTTTGGATGGGTTGTTTGATATGTTTAGATATTCTTTTGTTGTTGTTGATTTCATGGCTATTACTTCGGTGATTCGTAGCTCTTTTGGATATTTTTAGTTATGCTTTAGTATGCTTTAGTTATGCTTTATTGTTGTTGATTTCATGACTATGACTATTACTTCGGAGATTCGCCGCACTATTGAATACCGGCTGGGTTTTGCAGTCATACAGCATACACCTACATAACTTTCTACTGTCCCCACATTAGCTTGAATATGAGCTTCAAGATTCGTAGCTCTGTTGAAAGATTTACAAAACGCTAAGGGGAAGGGGGACCTACAAAAGCTTCCCACTTGCATCTCTCAACAAGACTGTTAAACCATTTACACAGTAGTGTGCTCAGAGTGAGCTTTTGCCTATTAAACGATCAAACTATGTACGTAAATCCAAGGTAGATATAGGAACTCTTGGACCCAAAAGTGTGCTAAAAGTGAGATTTTTCCTCCTATCTTCGACGTGACGGATACTTCTCCCTCCAGAGTGTGATCCGCTGACGATATGCCTCATCCCAACCTTGAACTGAGGGATCTCTAACTCTCCCCCATGTCAAATAAAGGGGAGGTATGGGTGCATTATCTGCCATATCAACACGTATGAAATGATTACCGACATGACACATATAAAGCACCTCCGAGCTCGCACGACCCCAGCCATTGTTATCTCTGAATGGTAGGCATGTGAAACCAGTACCGGTCTCAGCATCAACGTATACTAGAACAAGGTTGTATCTGGTACATATGACTGGAATAATCGTGGTGACAAACCATTTGTTCGTTGGTGCGAGACCATCCCCTGTCCATAAAACTGTTTGTGCCTCTTTCTGCCTTCTGCACGACAGACCACCCATTCTATCAGCCCACCAAATTTGTCTCTCTGGAAGAGTTAGCTCCTCGTATATAGAGGCGCGTACTTCTCTCCATTCATCTTCTGATTGATGCCTCCAATCTGCAATCACTCTGAAACCACAATTGCCGTCACCTTGCACGTTTTTGTACCGTGTAAATTGCTCATGAACGTCTGTCATATCACGCCATTGTGCCAAGGCTGACTTCTTAGGTGGAGCTGAATTGTGATCGGCACCGGATTTTCCCTTCTTGACATTTTTCTTCACGCGCTCGTGGGTAGCTTTGAACCTAAGAACGATGATGGAAAATATTTTTAAAGACAACCATTGTAAATAATTATAAACTGTGCAAACAAGTTTATACGAACGCTAACCTTCGTGTGGATGTACTGTGTCCCCTTGGTCTTCCACGTGGAACTTGAATAGGTGGCTCATCAAGATCGAAAGATGAACCAGGTCTAATCACTGACTGCACAAGCCTAACACAATGCTGAAGAATCAAAGGGTCGTCCAGACGGAGAACTTCATCGTTCAATGCTCTCCACATGATTTTGTTCTCTTCATGTTGTGTTAGTGTTTCTTGCTCCATTGTTTTCCCCACATCCAACTCCAACGTCTTCCACAAGTCGTGAATAACGTCTAGTGTAAGTTTTTCTTTTCTTTCAATCAGTTCATAAAGGTAGTGTGCACAAGGAAGCCCATGAGTATAAAGTAATGCACATCCACACTGTTGCTCATCCGTCTTGAATTCTTTGCCACGCTGAAGCTCCTCTTGAAGGATCACCAAACATTTGTGGCTGACTCGCCCACGTATTGTTCGAAATAGACGGTAGTAGTCTTCGTGAGCCATCTTGTCTTTAGACATTTCCATATCTGTCAGGAACCCGTTGAATTGACGTTTGAGAAGGCCATCAATCCTGAAGAATATGGTGTGCAACTTCATTTGGGAAGACTGAAGCCAAATCTTGAGTGCTGCGTGTGAGCTCTCAGCTCTGTAACATTAACTATTAATGAGCATCTTTCATTGTCATTCGAAATGAACAACACATTTAATTGAAAATCAAGAATAAGTATGTCACACATACCTATTTGTAGTGCAGTTTCCAAAATGTGATACTTCATTTGTCCAACATTCAACGAACTTTTCTTTGTACACGAGCCAAGTGTCATCCAGATATTTTATCCAGTCAAGCTTCTCTTTCTTTTCATAGACGTTCCTCATGTGCGCATACTCCTCCCTGAAATGCACCTCCGTCGTACTCTTGACTACCTTAAACCAATGTTTAGTAGCCTCAGCCACTTCACCTGTCTTGTGGAAGAACCTCTTTGCATTCAAATCAACATTGGTGTTAATGTGCCAACGACATAGTAGATGAGGCACATGGGGGAAAACAGAAGGTAGAGCTTTCATAAGACCAAGCTCCCTGTCAGTCACAAACACACGGCTCACGTCCTTGAATCAATAACTCCCTCAAGTTTTTCAAAACCCAAGCGTACCCTGCTTCGTCCTCATTATATACAAATGCATATGCAATGTTGAAATTCTTCCCAGCAGAAGTCATTCCTACTATCTCTACAAGCGGCATCTTATATACATTTGTCTTGTATGTAGCGTCAATGATGATGACATAAGGGAACGCATTGAAAAGCTTCACAGATGTTGGGCTGGCAAACATAACATACCCGGTAACATCCTTATCGTCTGTACAAAATGAAAAAAAATAATTTAATAATAGGAATAGTGTATAACGTAACAGAACTTAAATGATATGATGGCAGAAACAAACCTCGACGGCCGTCACAAAATACGTGATACTTGTGTTGCTCAAGGTCATCAACAAGCACTTGCATAACTGGTCGTCCCCCCTTATGCTCCTTTGTCAACTTCTTGTTCAAATTGTATATGTAGTTGATACCAATGAATAGATTCGGATTTTGTTCCTTCAGTCGCAACCACTGCTCACGTGGGGGAGTACCTACCATATGAAAATGACGAACCGCTTTCAACTCATCATCTGTCAATGGATGTCTACTAAAATGTCCCTCTGGCAGCTTAGGCAAGTAGTGGTTGTGTCGTCCATCCTTCACAACCAATTTCCATCCTTTATGAGTGCACTTGCCGCGTATACGGAATGGACATGAGCACTTCTTCGAGGAGGTACGTCCTCGCTGCACATAATCATCATCAGCTTTAACTCTTCGTGGATGCCAGTACCGCTCACACGTAAGTACTACTAGGTCATCTGTACTTGTCTGGACTATGGTCACCACCATCCACTCACGACCCTTTTGCCGCCCTACAGTGTCCACCCATTCAACAGCGGCTTGCTTAGTAGGAAAAAATTGATCGGTTTGAAATACATGAGTAGTATCGATCCATTCGTCTTCAGGAAGTTCAAAGGGTGAATCATGATGAGCAGGGGAGTCATGAGGTGGGACCGAAGCCTGACAAAAAGTAGGAGTAAACATGTGTCAGGAAAAGAAGTGACGAAATCTGCACAGAATCGGTCCGTTACGGACTGTTTGATACCGTCCGTTACGGACTCATTCAACGGTCCGTTACGGACCGATGAATCGTCCGAATTACGGACGTAAATTTGTCCGTTACGGACGGTAACTAGTAGTCCGTTACGGACGGTATGTACATTAGTCCGTTACGGACAACAAAAACGGACGGTAAAAACAGACGAGAAAAACAGACGTTAAAAAACGGACGATATAAAAAGGACGTTAAAAAACGGACCAAAACGTAAAAAATTCGAAATTTTGATTAAAATTTACCGTTGGATCGTCCGAGAACGCAGTTTCTTCATTATATGGTTCGTTCAGATCGAATTCTTTTTCATTGTTCGATTTCCCCTGCCGTTTCCTCTCTGATTGAGCCTAAATCGTATTTTATCTCCAACCTTTTGTTTCCCTCTCTCTAATTTTCTTTCTCCTCCATTTAGAAGTTAAGTGCAATAGTGTTTCATTAATCCCTTTGATGCTTATATATAAGTGTTTTTTTTTATGACTGCAAATTACAAAAAACTGACTGCATATTTTTTTAAATGACTGCGAAATCTAAAAAATTGACTGCGAAAATGACTGTAAATTCTAAAAAACCGACTGCAAAAACGAACTCTCTTTTCATTATCATCTTCAAGTTGTGTTGTCATGTTAATAAGATGTTTAATCTCTTTTCTGTGGTTGTCTCTTATTATGTTTCTAGTGTTTATTAGTTTGTTCTAGATGTTGGTTTATCTTGCTTTTTTAGAGAGGTGCTACTGCATTTTCATGGAACTTTGACTTTGTCATTTGAAGCATTGGAAGCTTTTTGGATCAATCAATGAACTTGATTATTTCCGTTTTCATCAGCCAATTCAACCACCCTTTGAGATTTGATTGATCAAGGAGATACAAGTGTTGGGGTTAGGTTTTGTAGGCATCCTCTTACAGTGGCTCTTCTTGTTGGTTGTTTGAGCACCATCCCTAGATTATGCTCAATTTGCACTTGTTTGTGTCCCTCTGTATCTCGACATTTATGTTGTCTTTGTAGTTGTTCTTGATGTTTATAGGTTTGTAATTAATGAACCTTTTATAATAATATATTTCTTGATATTTTCAAAAGAAAAAGGGAAATTTACATCCGCTCCCATGACGTTTGACGAAATTACACCCTACCTACGAGGTTTCAAAAATTACTTTCCCCACCCATGTGGTTTCTCTGTTTTTACATCCGACAACTTTTCTAATTTTCGTTCAACTTAGAAGAGGCTTAAATGTTGTCCAAAATTAATGAAACTTTACATGGACGGTGCTTAAGTGTTATATTTTGGTGCAAAGCCAAATCCAAAGTTTTTAATTAAATTCGGTTAAAAATCCAAAAAAATATGGTTAATTCGGTTAGAAAATTCGGTTAAAATAAAAAAAATGGTTAATTCGGTTAGAAAATTCGGTTAAAAATAAAAAAAAACGGTTAATTCGATTTTTGGATAAATCCAAAATATATAAACTGAATGCTCACCCTTAAAAATTACAGTTCATTTCACCAGATAACATTATGTCTTATATTTTCGGGAAATTTCACCAAATACCATTGAGTTTTTACTTAATTCACGATATACCACTATGTTTTAAAAATTACACAAGATAACATTGAGTTCTTACTTATTTCACCAGATAACACTCTGTCTCATATTCTGTTAACTTATTTGTTATTTTTTCTGAAAAATGACAAAAAAACTCCTGCTATTTATTAATTGCCTCACAATGAATTGTCATATTGATGAATTCCATAAGATACCACCTTAGTTTAATTGATAATAGTGCAGTTTAGTCTTTTTTTCTAGAGATATTAACGGAGAACTTAACGAAATATGTAGCAAGGTGTTATATGATGAAATAAGTAAAAACTCGGTGTTATCCTATGTACTTTTAGAAACATAGTGGTATATCATGAATTAAGCAAAAACTCAGTGGTATTTGGTGAAGTTTCCCTATATTTTATATATTTTCCATTGAGATCATTGAAAAAGGTTTTGCATGGCCCTCCCAACTAACTGATCATCATATAACCATTCATTTTAATAAGTTTTAAAATTTATTCAAGTTTTTGTATTGATTTTTCTTGTTTATACAAAAGTTATAACAATTGTTTAAATTAAGGGAAAATTACATCCCCCACCCATGGGGTTTAGCGAAATTACACGACGCACCCATGAGGTTTGGGAAATTACTTTCCCCACCCACCACGTTTATACCGTTTTTCATCCGTCAACCAATCTTCAATTTCCGTCCATACTTGCCATATGGCGCTCTCTGATTGGTCCCCTACTGAACCGGTTTATTTTCTTAAATAAACCAGCCGGTTTGGTCTGTTCCTTCTCCTTCCTTTCAATCCCGATTCATCTACTCCTCTTTCCTTCAGTTATCGACTCGACGTTCTTCTCCTTCCCTTCAATTCTCGACTCGTCGATCTGGTAACCCTAAACTTCTCGACTTGTCGACTGGTAGCCCTAAGCCCCAAATCTTCAGCAATTACGCCTGAAGTTTGGCTTGCACTTTGTCTATCGTTGACTCGTTTGGTCGATTCGGTGCCTGACATTCTCCTTCTCTTCTCTTCTCTTCTCGACTGGTAACCCTAATCCCAAAAACTTTTCTATCTTTGCTAATCGCGGACACTGTTCGTGAGGTTTTGCCTACACTTTGACTGTTGTTGGGTTGTATGGTTGATTCGTTGCCTGGTATTCTCCTTCTCTTCACTTCTCGATTTGTTGTGCTGTGTTTGAATTCTTTACGCCCTGGTGTTCTTCTTCTTCGTTCTCAATTGAGAACGGCTTCTGTTGGAGATTTTTGCTGGGAGATTTTTGTGTACTGATATGCGCTTATTCTTAAGCTTTCCCCGTCGAGCTTTCCCTGTTGATGTCCTATTGATTTCTAGCTGGGGGAAATTTTCTGGTAGTGTTGGCGCACTAAATCTGTTGCCTTTGTTCTGATAGACAATATCATGGCACTGAATCTGTTGGTTTTGATGTGTAAAAATCCCTTGGCAGTGGTGCATCTATGATTTACTAGATGAACCTGTTTGAAGCGATTTTTTTACCAGTCTGCTAAGTGATCAGTGGTAGCAGCATTGTCAAATTCCTTGTTGCTCCTGCCCACTTGTGATGCTGGTTATCTGAATTGCTCTATTAGAATGTTTATCTGGTTTTTGTACTAACACCACTGCCATAACAACAATGATGAAGGGAATTATGTTTCTGAAGTGTTTTTGATACAATGAAGACGTGTATCTGGTTTGATTTCTTCTGTAAAAAGCCCGTTGACAGTGGTGTAGCTATGATTTACTAGATGAACCTAATGTTGAAGCGGTTTTTTGTACCAGTTAGATAAGTGATCAGTGGTAGCGGCATTATCAAATCCCTTGTTGCTCCTGCCCACTTGTGATTCTGGTTATCTGAATTGCTCCATTAGGATGTTTATCTGGTTTTTGTACTAACACCACTGCTATAACAACGATGATGATGGGGGCATTGTGCTGAGTCTGAGCTGCTTTTCATATGGTTATTTATCTCTGAAATGTATATGTTGATTTCTTCTGTAAAAAGCCCCTTGACAGTGGTGTAGCTATGATTTACTAGATGAACCTAATGTTGAAGTGGTTTTTTGTACCAGTTAGATAAGTGATCAGTGGTAGCGGAATTATCAAATCCCTTGTTGCTCCTGCCCACTTGTGATTCTGGTTATCTGAATTGCTCCATTAGGATGTTTATCTGGTTTTTGTACTAACACCACTTCTATAACAGCGATGATGATGGGCCATTGTGATGAGTCTGAGCTGCTTTTCATATGGTTATTTATCTCTGAAATGTATATGTTGATTTATAATAGGTAACTCTCCTGTAGTATGTCATCCTCCAGCAGTAGAAACAGTGAAAGTTTGTTTACATTTGAGAATCTCAAGTGTAAGTGCAAAAAGAATGCGAAGATGTTTGTTGCTTTCACATCTGACAATGGAGGAAAGTTATTTTACAAATGTAATTGCCCTAATCCGGTGTTCAAGTGGTGGCATGAAGCAGAGTTGAACAGACATCTCCTGAACAACAACTATTACGGTGAAGAGGTGAACCAACGCTTTCGTAATGGTGATCTGCAAAGGATTAGCGAAGAAATTCATGCATTAACAATGGAGTTAAGAGATCTGAAGTTGTGTGTTCTGCGCAACAGTTATGGATTTGAAACTGGAATGACTAGGGGTGGGCTTATTTTGTATGTTCTTGTTGTAGTGGCTGCATTGTTGATTGTGAAGATGATTTAGTTTGTTGGTGTAATATTACTAAGATGATAGTTTGTTGTAGTGGCTGCATTGTTTTACGCAACAGTTTGTAAGATGATTTAGTTTGTTGTAGTGGCTGCATTGTTCTAAGCAACAATTTGTAAGATGATTTTATGCACTTGGTGCAACAGTTTATAAGAATGTATTCTGGTGTATTATGTCTCTTTATCATTCCATTATCATTTACAGATGTAAAATACAGACAGCAACGAATAATCTGCAATGGTTGGAATGCACACATAATTTCAAACCCAAATGCAATCAGACAGATACCAAAGAGTAAATTTGCACAAATTTCAAACCCAAATGCAATCAGAAAGATACCAAATTAGAATATGTATTTCTACACTGGATATGTATTTCTACATTCTGTGTTCTGTTAATCCTCCTTCAATTCTACCCCAATAAGATTAGAATGGGGTCACAGGAGTTGTACGCAACAATATATGCTCCCATATCCAGCTTAACAAATTATGCAGAGCAACACCACCATTTTATAAACAAAGTTAAAAGGAAAATCTTGCAGCCACACATAAATGTTACATTCTTCATAACTGTTACAGCAACAAGATAAAAGTGAACCAGCAGAATGAGGTTCTGGCTGCAGTTACTGTTACACCAGTAAACACTCCCACTAATACTAATGTTATAGCAACACAAAAAGACCAAAAGCTATTT
This sequence comes from Limonium bicolor, assembly GCA_023374045.1. NCBI lineage: Eukaryota > Viridiplantae > Streptophyta > Magnoliopsida > Caryophyllales > Plumbaginaceae > Limonium > Limonium bicolor. The sequence continues at coordinate 156,260,788 of CM041780.1, forward strand.
CAACTAGCATTACAGCAGCATTTGCGATAATTGCTATAGCAGTACACACTCCCACTAATACTCCAATGTGCATTTGCAATAACTGCTACTGCAGTACACACTCCCACTAATACTCCAAAATACATCAGCCAACATAACAACCAAAATATGAGCCAAAATATAGTTTGTAACTCCAACTAACAACCAAAATACATCAAACATCTTCTACTTCAACAGCCAAAATACATCAACCCCGAATACTCGAACTAACACATACAACCATCTTGTAACTCCGCTTGTGCATTGTTGATCCCGCTAACTGCAACCAGATCCGAATAACAAAAACTACGTCAAAGTGCTCTACAAAATAGGATAACTAGAAAAGAAAGGAATCGACGGGTGGTTATTACTCTACCTTCACTAAGAGTGCAGGCGTCTTTTGGATGATCTCACCGGCACACTAGGACTCCTTCTCTTTCTTCTTTTCTACTGTGTTTGCCTTCCTGTTGATGTCCCCTCCGCATGCTGTATGACATCTGGTGTGGCACCATTTCCATCCCCACCCTCAGATAATGCAACTAGGCCATCACCCTGCCCTGTCGATCTATTTGTCTGCGCATTACAAGTCCTTGAGTTATGCCCTCTCTGTTTACACTTGGCACAAGTGTTGAGTAAAATCTACACATTAATATATATATATATATATATATATATATATATTTATAGCAAACTAATAGGTAAGCGCACCTAGTCGGAGTAGTACAACAAGTGTCGTATCCACAGAGAAATTGTTTCAATTATCCTAGTCTCGGTATTTAATAAAAATAGCAAATAGAGGGGGTTTAGCCGGAGGCAAGCTTGATTTGTTTAGGATCAATGCAAAAATAATAAACACAGTAAAATAAGGTGAATTAGTTGATATGGATGGAAAAGGGTATCCTAGGATAGCGGGGGAATTGCCTAAATTACTTAAACAAATTTATAACCATGTCTCAATTATTTATTGTCTATTAGAGTTAATAAGGGTAAGTTACGAACTCTTAATAATAGCCTCAGTATTTTCCTGCTCAATCCGGAGTGTAAATACCAAGGTTTATTCCTTTGTGGTACTTTGACTATCTCAAAATCATATGTTGATAGTTACCATAAAAATGCAGTAGTTTGTCGCGTAAAGCATTTAACAATATTTATTGAAAGGAATTAAAACAAGTTTAATAAGTGAGACACGTAATAAATATTTATTTAAGTAATATTAGGGTCAAACCCATCCTAGGATACAAATAAAAATTACTCAGACATTAACGGAAATAAAAAGATAGCAGAGATTGAATTAGCCATTATTTGGAAGCTGCTAGAGAAACGGGTCTGCACTCGCTCTCACTCCTGCTGCCTCTTTCCTCTCCTTTTAATATACTACTTCTGCTGAGTACGTGAGTGAGTGTGGTGGAGTGGTGAAATAAATATAAGATGAAGTATTATGGTGTTACGGGAGAAAATGAATGGAAGAGAATGGTGGAGTGTGATGCTGTTGTGATCGATTCTGTGTTTTCTTTCAATCTCCCGCGTGTGTTTTTATCGTAGAAGGACTGGGTTTTTATAGAAGCAGAGGAGAAGGTTGGAGACAGAGCTGGAGCACGCGTGAGGAATTTAAGGAGTGCGAAGTGCGGCGGCGACTGATATTGCTGATGGGGTAGATAGATATGTTTGCACGCGCCGTAAGAAAAATGGAGAAGATGGTCGGCGAGTCAATTTTTCTGTATCTGGGTTGCATTTAGACGCGTGCTTGTTTGTGTCCTTGCATAAATGGGCGGACGTCTCTATCTCTTGTCCGGCCTTATTTGGGCGGACGTCTCTAACGCACCCTGTCTTCTGTCCGGCCTTATATCCACGGACAGGCCACGGACGTGCCTATTCTTGTCCGGCCATTTATCCACGGACAGGGATACTCTCTGTTTTCTGTCCGGCCAAACATCCACGGACAGGCCATGACATTTCTTTCTTGTCCGGCCATTTTTCATCGGACATAACATGTCCTTGTTTGTGTGTCCTGCCTTTTTTGGGCGGACATAACATGTCCTTGTTTGCTGTCCTTCCTTTTTTTCCACGGACAGGTGCAGATTTTGACGTTTCCGGACCAGTGTCCGGACCAGTCTGGTACGGACAGGTCGATGTTTCGGACAGTGGTTCGGACGAAAATTAGTTTGCTCCTAAAATATTCGTTTCAACTCCGATTTAAGATCCGTTTGCGCCTATACTTTCATCTCTTCGTCTACTTTGCTCCTAGCTTGGTTTTCCTTATGTTTAACCAATAAATCTGTAAGATAAGCAATAAAACATAAACTAGAGGAAAACTAACCAAAGTGGAGAAATGAGCAAGAAAAGTGCTAATATAATATATGAAATACACCCATAAAACATGCTCATTTGGACACTTATCACACCCCCAAACTTACCTTTTTGCTTGTCCTCAAGCAAAACCATGTACCCAAGTAAGTAGGGAATGCTCAATACTAACAAATATTATTATGAAGGGTAGGATAAAGAGGTGAACAGTTCATGATCTCAAACTTTTTGAGGAGTGTGATCCATCAACTACTGGTGGCACAGGTGTGCTCAGGGTAAAAACAAAATATAGAGTTTCGGGGTATGATCCGGAGTGCTTTAATGCTTCTCTGTTTTGGTGACTTTGAGAACTTTTACCACGGCCAACTTCTCTCAAGAATGGGCATTGAGGAGAAAACAAACGGAAAAATAGATTTATGCATTTGTTTCACTTTTGCATAAGAGATGAGAAGATAATATGTAGGCATCAAGCCTTTGTATTTAAGAACACTCAACTCTCATTTGTTGGTTACCAATGGCGTCTCGCAAGTCCCTTGTTTATTTTTATTTATTTATTTTTTTGACAGAGAAGCACCCTTTATCAATCCCTAAGAAAGAAGACAGAAGGAACCCCTGAGCAATAAAAATCTAACCATTGTAGATCATTTGGTCACACCGCATAAAAAATGCTCCTCAAAAGTAATCAAAATGAAAAATTTGTACCATTTATCCCACAATTCATAACAGTATTTGTTCATAAAGAGAACAACCCACATATAAAGTCCACGATATTGAATTTGGACAAACGCAAGATAAGCAGAGAGATTAAGCATTTTAAGCAATGTGTCAATTAAGAGAGACTTAAGACGAGCGACTGAAAAGTGAGCCCTCCCCCACACTTAGACTGGAGCAATGTCCTCATTGTGTAGGAAGAATTAAATTAACGAGGTCATGCAATCTACCAGAGTTCTCACACTATGCAGAGCAGTAGGGAGTATGTAAAAATTTGAAGTGCAAAGCAAAGAGAATGTACTCCCCAGAGTTCGCAGAGTGTTTAGACAGAGCTCCCCCACACTTGAGTTCAGCTGTAGAATGACGTAATATGTTCCTGGAAAGAATATTCTATACAGCCAGATGAACTCAAGTGAAATTAAAACTCACCATATTTATTTAAAAGGAAATTAAACACATAAAGTGAAAACTGAATAAAATAGAAGTACTGGAAAATGATAGATAGTGGGAGAACTTCCCCTATACTCGATGTTTTAACCTCAGAGTAGCGGAGCTTGGTAGTGGTGTGGACACAAAGTGGCACCTGCATAAGATACTAAAGGCAGCCAAACCAATACCGGGGCTAACAGTGAAAGAAATGAGCATTTTTTTTTGAAAACAAAATATAAAGATATTGAAATATAGGGAAATAGACTGTAATAGAAAGCAAAATAATGATAGAAGTTCGGGTTGCCTCCCAAAAAAGCAGCCCTTCTTTTTAAGGTCTGTGGCTAGACCGTAGTAGGGGTTTGATCAAACGTGGGGGTGGTTATAAGGAGGAGATCCAAAGCATGACTCGAAGACATTTTTGAGTGTCCACCTGGATGCATGTTTACTTTTCTTATCCCGCTTTTCAACAGGGATTGGTGGTGGTGTCTCTGTAATGGACATTCCGTTAGGAAGGGTGACAAAGAGAAGTGTGGAAGATGGTGATTGAGTGTCCCTCACAAACTTGAGATCCTTGGATTTGTTATCTGAAGACCTTCCTGTTGCAAACTCCAACTTTTCATTATGAGCTTGAAGGGTGATTGTCCCCCGGGTCACCCAAATGTGCACATTGGTTGTGGCAAGGAAAGGTCGTCCAAGGATGAGAGGTGTAGTGGAGTTCTCTTCGATGTCCAAAATGACAAAATCGCATGGGAAGTATAAGTGTTCCACTTTAATGATAACATCCTCCACCACTCTGCTTGGGTAAGCTACCGAACCATCCGCCAGTTGAAGGGTCATCTTGGTCTTTTTCATTATCCCAATTCCCAGCTTTTCGAAAGTGGAGAGGGGCATCAAATTTATAGACGCGCCCAGATCGCATAGGGAGTATGGAAATGAGGTGCTACCAATTGTGACTGGAATGGTGAAGCTACCTGGATCATTGCATTTCAAAGGTAGTGGTTGTTTCAGAATAGCTGAGCAAGCTTCATTGAGTGGTACGGTACCGACTTCGACCAATTTTGTTTTGTTGGAGATAAGGTGCTTGAGAAATTTTGCATAGTTTGGCATTTTGGCAATGAGGTCTACAAACGGTATGTTAACGTTTAATTGTTTCAGCATTGCCAAAAACTTCCCATATTCAGTATCCAATTTCTGCTTTTGGAGTGGGTTGGGAAATGGTAGAGGCGGTTCTTGTGGAGAAGGTTTTGGTGCTGGTGGAATAGTGAGAATGCTGGGAGATGTCTGTTCTATTGGGACCTCAACTCTTTCCTCATTATCTTCTTGGGATTCTTCTGACCTTTGTGGAATGTGAATCTCGTTGGTTTTTCTACCGCTTCTCAAGGTTATCGCCTTAACCTCTTCTTCTTCGTCTTCTTCTTCTAAATCGAGCTTTTCATTTTCATAGCTGGCCACCAACTCCTTAAGGTAGGTATTCTCGGACTGAATGCGATTTTTATAGATTGTAGCAGAGGTTTCCAGTTTAGCTATATTCCTTTTGGATTGGTCGATTGCTATTACCCACTCTCGAAGGGAAGGGTGAAGTTCTGGAACCTTAACTGTTTTGGCCACCTCCATTTTTTCTTCATTGTGTTCCATCACATAGATGCATTTGGCTTGCTCTTTTGGATTAGGCTTCGGTTGGCTTGGGAAAGTCCCTGGCGGTCTTTGATAGCCCATCGTCCGGTTTCTTGCGGTGTTAGTTCGGGGAGAACTATGGCTGATGCCCTTCCTTCAGTATCCGGTTGGTGGTAATCAGAAAGGGCACGGTGTTGTGGTTGATTTTCGTGGTCCATTTCATCTATGACTTGGTTTTCGGCCATGTCTTGATTTCTGTGGTTTCTTCGTGTGTTGAATAAAGTGCGCTCGGGTTCGGGTCTCGGACTGATTGGTGGAGAACCTAGGGTTCGAGTGTTTGGCATGCATAGAAGATATTTTGATTTGTGAGAAATTGCAAAATTAACAGTAAATAGATAAGTAAAAGCAGAGATATTTAAATAGGCTGATAAACTTTAATTAAACAAAAATTATTATTATTTTTTAATTTTTTTTAACAAGAGTAAAAAGACCGAAATTAAGTGAACAAAAGGGAACAAAAATAAATGCAGTTTAAGTAAATAATAAAATTAAAATAAAGAAAAAGGGCAGAATTAAATTGTAGGAATTTAAATAACAATGGAATTTAAATGACAAGGAAAAATAAAGAACTGGAATTTAAATGACAGAATTTAAATGTTAGTAATTAGATGACATAATTTAAATGTTAGTAATTAGATGACAGAATTTAAATGACGGAAATTTAAATGACAGAATTTAAATGTTAGCAATTAGATTACTGAAATTAAATGTTAGTAATTAGATTACTGAATTTAAATGTTAGTAATTAGATTACTAAAATTTAAAGGACAATGGAAATATAAATAACTGGAAATTAAATGACAGGAAATGTAAATGACTGGAATTAAATGACTGTATTTAATGCGATATTTAAATTGCTGGAATAAGTAAATAACAGAAATTAATAAAAATAAAATAAACAACAAAATAGTATAAACAGAATATTATAATATATAGCAAGTGAATTACCGAAGACTAAGGGAAATTGATGGAATCAATTTCCCCGGCAACGGCGCTAAAAATTTGTTGAGTAAAATCTACACATTAATATATATAGATTTATAGCAAACTAATAGGCAAGTGCACCTAGTCGGAGTAGTACAACAAGTGTCGTATCCACTGAGAAATTGTTTCAATTATCCTAGTCTCGGTATTTAATAAAAACAGCAAATAGGGGGGTTTAACCGGAGGCAAGCTTGATTTGTTTAGGATCAGTGCAAAAATAATAAACACAGTAAAATAAGGTGAATTAGTTGATATGGATGGAAAAGGGTATCCTAGGATAGCGGGGGAATTGCCTAAATTACTTAAACAAATTTATAACCATGTCTCAATTATTTATTGTCTATTAGAATTAATAAGGGTAAGTTACGAACTCTTAATAATAGCCTTAGTATTTTCCTGCTCAATCCGGAGTGTAAATACCAAGGTTTATTCCTTTGTGGTACTTTGACTATCTCAAAATCATATGTTGATAGTTACCATAAAAATGCAGTAGTTTGTCGCGTAAAGCATTTAACAATATTTATTGAAAGGAATTAAAACAAGTTTAATAAGTGAGACACGTGATAAATATTTATTTAAGTAATATTAGGGTCAAACCCCATCCTACGATACAAATAAAAATTACTCAGACATTAACGGAAATAAAAAGATAGCAGAGATTGAATTAGCCATTATTTGGAAGCTGCTAGAGAAACGGGTCTGCACTCTCTCTCACTCATGCTGCCTCTTTCCTCTCCTTTTAATATACTGCTTCTGCTGAGTACGTGAGTGAGTGTGGTGGAGTGGTGAAATAAATATAAGATGGAGTGTTATGGTGTTACGGGAGAAAATGAATGGAAGAGAATGGTGGAGTGTGATGCTGTTGTGTGATCGATTCTGTGTTTTCTTCAATCTCCCGCGTGTGTTGTTTATCGTAGAAGGACTGGGTTTTTATAGAAGCAGAGGAGAAGGTTGGAGACAGAGCTGGAGCACGCGTGAGGAATTTAAGGAGTGCGAAGTGCGGCGGCGCCTGATATTGCTGATGGGGTAGATAGATATGTTTGCAGGCGCCGCAAGAAAAATGGGGAAGACTGTCGGCGACTCAATTTTTCTGTATCTAGGTTGCATTTATACGCGTGCTTGTTTGTGTCCTTGCATAAATGGGCGGACGTCTCTATCTCTTGTCCGGCCTTATTTGGGCGGACGTCTCTAACGCACCCTGTCTTCTGTCCGGCCTTATATCCACGGACAGGCCACGGACGTGCCTATTCTTGTCCGGTCATTTATCCACGGACAGGGCATACTCTCTGTTTTCTGTCCGGCCAAACATCCACAGACAGGCCATGACATTTCTTTCTTGTCCGGCCATTTTTCATCGGACATAACATGTCCTTGTTTGTGTGTCCTGCCTTTTTTGGGCGGACATAACATGTCCTTGTTTGCTGTCCTGCCTTTTTTCCACGGACAGGTGCAGATTTTGACGTGTCCGGACCAGTGTCCGGACCAGTCTGGTTCAGACAGGTCGATGTTTCGGACAGTGGTTCAGACGAAAATTAGTTTGCTCCTAAAATATTCGTTTCAGCTCCGATTTAAGATCCGTTTGCGCCTATGCGTTCGTCTCTTCGTCTACTTTGCTCCTAACTTGGTTTTACTTATGTTTAACCAATAAATCTTTAAGATAAGCGATAAAACTTAAACTAGTGGAAAACAAACCAAAGTGGAGAAATGAGCAAGAAAAGTGCTAATATAATATATGAAATACACCCATAAAACATGCTCATTTGGACACTTATCAACAAGTCACATGTGTAGATCTCTTAGGGTTAGGTCTGGCCTCACCTTCCTCCCTTCTTCGGTTCTTCTTCGGCCTACCAGGCAGCTTCTTAAGAAATGGTGGAGAGAGAATTTGTAGACCATCAGGTTCAGGTCATATGGAAGGATCTGGTATTGGGGATATAGGCTTCTCATAGGCGGTGGCATACACTGTCATTGAGTACCAAGGATCTACGAACTGCTCCTTGTCCATCCTCTTCCAGTTCAAAACGGCACATGCATGTTTGCATGGGATGCCAGAATGATCCCACGCCATGCAATCGCAATGTCTATCTCTAAGATTGACAATGTAGTGCCGAGTCAGCTCAGTCACCTTGAATTCGTAGTCACTGCTAGCTGTGTGTGCACACCTAGAGCCCGCTCTAGTATTTTTGTACAACATCTTCTTGGCATAGGGTGTTACCTTCCCGTTCATCTTCTTAATGGATTCTCTCCTATCATTGAGCATCTTCATTAAGGTACACCGAAGACCTTCCAAAAGTGAGAATATTAGACTACCTCTGATTACAAAAAGTTTACTGTTGAAGGATTCCACAAAGTTTGACGTTGTTTCGACCACTTTCACCTCTTTAGGCATATGATACCGCACCCAAAGTGTAACACCCCAACCGCTAATCCTTCCATTACCTTCTAATCATACTCATAATTACCTTACTCGCAGCGGAATACTTACTTACTTACTTACTCCCGGCGGGTGATACAACGCCGTTAGCCATCCAAGACTAACAAGGCTACTACTACTTACAGTAACGGTCTGACGATTAGAATATACAGAATACATAATACTTACTTTACAATGCCAAATACATACTTACATTTGATTACCGAGTATCCAAAATATATGAATTACATTCCAAGACTATTCCCCAAAAATTAAGAGTTTGTACATTTGCTCCTTCTATCCATTCATAATCCATTATCCAAAAAGGTGTACCACATGGTACTCCGGCTACTAAAAAAGGCCTTAGCCGTGTACAACTCAGTACACCGTTCCAATCTACTAACTACCCCAAAAAGAATTCATTCCGGTCCTTACTCGACCATCACGCCTCGCGGGTACCTGTAGAATAAAAACATCCCCCTAGGGGGTCACCTTACGCTGAATATGATAACCGCATAGCCCGCGTACTAGCGAGGGTACGCCAACTATTTGGTCGAGTACATGCGGTCCGTTTCATTCATACATACATACATGCTTTATAAAATACAATTCGATACATTCATTTCACAAGGCATACATACATCCAATACATGCAAGGAAGACATCACAAGTCAACCATTCATACTTACCGAATACTCACCGCAATACAGAGATACACTTCTCCAATTCATACAAAGGTCTGGTTAGCTTCATTACACGCCCGGGTTAATCGGGTGTTCAATACTCTTTTACTCAAGGTCAATGACTTACAATAGTCAAGACCAATACTCATACAATACTTTACTTCTTACTTACTTTACTCACGTCAAGTCGGTATGACCTCCGGGCGGGGATTACTACATCCCACCACCGGGCTTTAGGGTGGCCCACTAATCCAGGATGCTACCCATTCAAGGGATTTGGTTCATGGAGAAGATTACAGCCAGGATTCGGATCCAACCTCTTGTGTTTCCTTATCCTCATGCGTGGCCGAGACTATATCAGACTTCTACTCATTCCATTTTACTCGTTATTCAATTTTGGAGTTAGACGGTTAAGAATTAGTAGAAGTCATTACTTTCATACCATACACCAATACACTACTCAAGTACACAACATTTACACATACTCTTCATTCTCATTCATATATTTCATGAATTATACAAACTAAATGTTCAAGAGAATACAACAGGAACAATATAGTTCAAACACAATTAAGTGCAATAAAGGTCCGATTCGTGCATTTATCTTATTGGTGATCACATAAGCACATAAATCGGGGTAACCAAGTTAGGATACAGGACATGATGAAATCATACCGTACACCGTCGTATTCGTACTACCGGTCCTTCGGTGTTTACAAATCGAATCCTATAACATACATGGAGTTGTATGGTTAAAGACTTATTATTTGTTTAGTTCCTAAACCAATACCTTCCCCTCAGGCATACTTACTAAGTCTTACATGTTACAAGTGGTTACGAATTCATTCCTTACTTTGGGTTTGCTTCCTTACTCATGTACAAGTTCTCTTATTACCCTTAACCACAATGGTATATACTTATATACATATATACACGTGTGTGCATATATATATATGTACATATGGTTACTAGGGTTAACACATTTTTTTTATATAAGTTTGGGCCGACCGACCCACCATCCGACCCAACCTCTGGGTCGGTCCATTCCAGTAAGTTTCCCGTTCTTTAGACTTTGCCCAACCGACCCAAGACTGTTCCGACCGACCCATACACTTCTGGGTCGGTCCATTACAGAAAGTTTCCGGCCCTGGAACCCATCATGACCGACCCACGACCGACTCACGGCTTCTGGGTCAGTCCGTTCCAGGAAGTTTCGGTTCAGTTACTTATGCCCCTACCGACCCACCGACCGATCCAACCTCTGGGTCGGTCGGTAGCAGAACATGTCTACAGACTTTGTTTTTCATTTCCTTTCTTACCCATTCCTTCCCCAATCTTCCTACATACATCCCAACATGTTTTAGTACTAATCAAACCCTCTAATTCACCTTAGTTCATCCACCAAACTCATTACTCAATCCTAGATTCACTTACACATTTTCCTCCTTTCTTTTCAACACTTGCATCAGTTTTCACTTCTCCTTTGCTACAGATTTTTAAACTTTCTTCTACCTCTCAATGCTTCCTCAACTAATGCCACTCCTAGCATTCTAAATACATTATCTTACATCCTGGTTCTATCTTATTAACTAGTTCCTCTCCAAATATGTTTCAAGACACTAAACTACTCCCTTTACACCCTCCAAATACACCTAGTTACCACCTAGGTTATTTTCTCTCCTTAAACACTTGAGTCCTCTCATTCCTAGGTAAAATTGGACATAGTCTCCCCTATATTTTTAGCTTTGCCCACACATTATCTCAGCTCACAAATTGCTCATTCCTACACCTGTTTATACAATGCATTATGCCCACGTTTCAACTCCACTACAACACCATTAAATTCCTGCACATACACATATACTACCCATGGTTTTCCCAAGCTTTTAAACATCATTTACAAACTTCAAAACTGTTACATTAACTTTCCTCATTATACTATAGCATACTCATTACTCATTACCAATTTCATTACTCATTTTTCATACAAAAAACTGTTACATTACCACACATAAAACTAGCTCAAGGTAAGAGTAATTACCTTGTGTTTCTAGTTTTTCCTTTCCTTCTTGCCTTCTTCTTCCTTTCCTCTTTCTTTTCTCTTCCCACCGGTTTTGTAAATCAAACTCTCCAACACTACAACCCATTGATATACACATTTCAATACCAAAACTAACCCTAACCATCTTTAAGCTTTAAGGTAAGTTTTAGGGTTTAGAAACTTCATTACCTTGCATGGATGTAGATGAAGTTTTGGACACTCAAGAACAAGATTTCTCACCCTCCAAGAATGATAAAATCGGCTAGAGTACAAAGCACCAACAAGGGTTTAGTTTAAAATTTCGTTTTACCCACAAGGGCTAGAAAACGATGAGGTTTCAAGAATATTTTTACCTCAAATTGATAAGGAGATGAAGGTGGTTCTAATGGTGGTCTTGAAGCTCCAAATGCAGTACACCCATAGAGATGAAAGTTCTTGTTTTTGAATTTTGAAAAGAGGATAGTGTTCTCCTTGGTGAGAGGAACACAATGGTAGTATTTCTGTAATTTTTGGAGAAGGTTTGGACACTTAACAAGAGGAGAGAAGTGAAGGTTTTTGGTGGGTTCTTCAATTCTCCATTGCCATCGGTTGAGGAAGAAGAAAATAGAGAGGAGGAAGAAGGGGTGTACGTGAGTGAGAGAAATGTGAGGGTAGGAGAGAGAGTAAGTAAGTAAAGGGGTTACTTTTTACTTTTTAATGTGTTTGTCTTTTGCAAATGAAAAGGGAATTAAGAGAGTGTGTGAGAGATGGAAGGGGGCCGGCTGACACAGCACACACACACACACTCTTTACATTTTTATTTTAATAGTGGACACACTAGTTTGCGTTATTTATGTTTCTACCCCACAACTTCCCGTTTTTGACAGTTTTTACTGTTTTCTCGTTTTATTGATTTTATTGGTTCTAGACCCTCAATAATATTTATTAGTGACTATTTAGTTGACTAAAATTGTTACGAGTCTATTTTACCCGCTTAAAGTCACGTTTTCCCGGTTTCCTCGAAAAACGTGCTTTAAGGTTCGTTAGCGTTTTTAACCCATTTTAAATGTCCGTTTTCTTCGGGATTTGTTCCTTCATGTTTATTTAAGTGTAATTAACCCTTTAAAATTATAACTAGCCTAATTAATCACTGTTTTTAATTACGGGGTATTTCAATCTACCCTCTAACTTTGCCCTCAAAGTTGCTCAAGGTTTATGGTTTACTATTCTACTCATCTAGCAAACCAATTGCCACAATGCATTCTACTACCACCTTACCAGGTGTTCACAGTTCTTACACTACAAGCATACACCATACTCAGTTCAAATACCATACACAATGCACAATCCAATTCGCGCATTCCACAATACTATTCACCATACTCTTCACATTGTCATTCGTGTCACATACCGTACAACACAAATGCATTACTCATTACACACATACCATACTCATTGTACTACATACTGGATACTACTAGCACTACCTTGTGCCAATAAAATACAATTAGCACTACATGTGCCAACCAAATACAATTACAATACATACATACTATGCATTGCTAACCCGAAGCAATGCAAAAGCAAAAAGGCTCTACCCCCCTTAAAAGGGGTACGCCCCGTACCCTTTGTACTATACGGATACTAGAAATCTAGTCTATAAATAGATTTGGGTACTTTGCCTTCATGGCGTCTTCTAATTCCCAAGTCGCTTCCTCGACATCGTGGTTAGACCACAAGACCTTCACCATTCGTACAGATTTATGGCGAGTGTCTCTTATCTTCGTATCGAGGATTCGCAATAAGTCTCGACATATCTCATCATCGGCTCTAGGGATAGCTGTTCGGGTTCTAATACATGAGAGGGATCGGCTATGTATTTCTTGAGTTGTGATACATGAAAGACATCATGAACACGCCCCAATTCTTCAGGCAATGCTAGCCTATAAGCTACGGCTCCAATCCTCTCGGTAATCGTGTACGGGCCTACAAATTTCGGGCTCAGCTTGCTCTTTTGGCCAAATCGAAAGACACCCTTCATAGGTGAGACACGCAAGAACACTTGGTCGCCCACGGCGAACTTAAGGTCGCGTCGTCACACATCCGCATATGATTTCTGTCTATCTTGGGCTGCTTTCATATTTGCTCGGATTTGCTGTACTTCAGCTTGCACTTGTTCTAGATACTCCGGTCCTATGATGACCGCTTCACTTGACTTATCCCAACACAACGGGGTATGGCAAGGTCTACCATACAAGGCTTGGAAAGGCGACATCTTAATCGAAGCATGATAGCTATTGTTATATGAAAACTCGATAAGATGAAGCTTATCGATCCAGCTCCCCTGGAAGTCTAAGGCACATGCCCTAAGCATATCCTCTAGTGTCTGGATGGTCCTTTCTGTCTGACCGTCGGTCTGTGGATGGAAGGCGGTGCTAAGCTTCAACTCAGTACCCAGCGCTTCCCGTGTTGCTCTCCAGTATATCGAAAGAAACCTGGTGTCACGGTCAGATACTATGGTTTTCGGTACTCCGTGGTGTCGGATGATCTCCTTGTCGAATAGCTCCGCGAGCTTCGCCACCTTCTAGGTGTCCTTCATCGGTATGAATCGGGCAACCTTGGTGAGACGATCGACTACTACCCAGATCATGTTGAGTCCTCCCCTCGCAGGTGGGAGTCCAACAACAAAATCCATAGAGATATCATGGAATTTCCACTCCGGAATGGGCATAGATTGCACCATTCCTCCCGGTCTTCGGTGCTTGAATTTCACCTTCTGGCATGTGAGACACCTCAGAACATACTCAGTCACGTCGGATTTCATTCCTGACCACCAGAAGTACCTCTTTATGTCTTTGTACATTTTAGAGGCTCCGGATGGACATGCAATGTCGAACAATGTGACTCTCGCAGAATGCGATCCCTTAGCTCGGCATTGCTTTGGGGGACGCATAATCTACCATTCAATCGGATCAGACCATCTTTATACAATTTGAATTCATACTTTCGGCTCTCGAAGGTACCTTCTGTGATTTTCTGTCTGATCTCTGTGAAGTAAGGGTCGCTCAACTGAGCGTCTCGCACCTCGTCAAACAAGCTAGAAGAAGCGAGTAGTGAATGGAGCGAGTGTGCTCGACGACTCAGGGCGTCGGCTACAACGTTTGCCTTCCCTTCTTTATACTGGAGGTTGATGTCGTAATCTGAGAGGAACTCCATCCACCTCCTCTGTCTTAGATTCAGTTCTTTCTGGGTGAATACATACTGCAAACTTTTGTGGTCAGAGTAGATGGTGATGCTTACCCTATAGAGATAGTGTCGCCATATCTTCAAGGCGAAGACAATGGCTCCTAACTCTAGATCGTGTGTCGGGTAATTCTCCTCATGCTTTTTCAGCTGGCGGGAGGCGTAAACTACAACCTTGCCTTGCTGCATGAGTACGCATCCCATGCCCTTGCCCGATGCATCACAATACACTTCAAATCCCTATGTGCCCTCTGGAAGAGTGAGAATTGGCGCTGAGGTCAATGTCTCTTTTAGGCTCTGGAAGGATACCTCGCACTCGTCTGTCCATACAAACGGTGCATCTTTCTTCATCAATGACGTCATGGGCTTAGCGACTTTTGAGAAGTCCTTTACAAACCTCCGGTAATAACCAGCTAAACGAAGAAAACTCCAGATGTCGGTAACAGTCTTAGGTCTAGGCCATGATCGTACTGCTTCGATTTTGGATGGATCTATTGAAATGCCCGCGCTCGAGATGACATGACCGAGGAAAGATACCTGATCTAGCCAAAACTCGCATTTGGAGAACTTCACATATAGATGGTTCTCGCGCAGTGTCTCAAGTACTCTTCTCAAATGGTTTTCATGCTCTTCTGTTGACTTCGAATACACAAGGATGTCGTCGATGAATACTACTACTGAAGTGTCCAACTGATCACTGAATAACCGATTCGTTAAGTCCATGAATATGGCTGGTACTTTAGACAAACCGAATGACATCACCGTGAATTCGTAGTGGCCATATCTTGTTCGGAATGATGTTTTCTCAATGTCTTGCTCTTTAATAGCAATTTGATGGTATCCGGATCGGAGATCAATCTTAGAAAAGACCGAAGCTCCCTTCAACTGATCGAACAGGTCGTCGATGCGTGGCAATGGATACTTGTTCTTTACAGTGACTGCATTCAATTCGCGGTAGTCGATGCAGAGGCGGAGACTACCGTCCTTCTTCTTCATGAAGAGGACCGGTGCTCCCCAGGGTGATACGCTCGGGCGTATAAACCCTTTATCGAGTAGATCACGTAGTTGCTCTTTAAGCTCTGTCATTTCTGCAGGTGCCATACGGTATGGTGCCCTAGCAATGGGACCAGAACCAGGTACAAGGTCGATTTTGAACTCTACTGCTCTCTGTGGTGGCATACCAGGTAGCTCCTTCGGAAATACATCAGGGAATTCTGAAACTACTACTACATTATTACTGAATTCTGGATCTCTCTCCAGATCTTTCACATGGCATAAATACATGTCATGTCCTTTTTTTGAGCTCCCAGTACATTGCCATAGCGGAGAAGACTGTAGTTGAAGGCTCTCTCGGTCTCTGGCGGTATGAAACAGTGACCCCAGATGGACTCTTGAGCAGCAATCGGTGCTCGGCGCATAGGATCCGTCCCTTGTGCCGCTCCAACCAGTTCATTCCAATTATTAAGTCGAATCCCAACCCGTTGAATTCAATGAAGGAGATGACAAACGCTTCGCCTTTGATTCGAATGGTGGCGGTGTGGTAGTACTTAGTACACTTTACTCGCTCCTTCGACGGGAAAGTAACCAAGAAATCTGGTAGCTCATCCGCGTCTAGCCCCAACCTCTTCCCAAATGATGGCGATACAAAGGTGTGAGAGGCGCCGGAGTCGAATAGTACTGAGGCTTCGATGTCGTTTACTGGGAATATTCCCGTTAGAATGGTGCCACTTTTGCCGGCTTGCGCTTCGGTGAGGATACTCAGGTTACCTTCGGTACCGAGTCCACAACCTATTGATTCATAAGATTATAAGTAACGATGGTGGAACGCAAGTGGAATTTAATAACCAACACTACTTTTATTGAATAACCAACCATCATACATACTATGTCTCTAATACACGTTACTACTGAATTACATGCTACTACAAGATTAATACTTTCTAAAGGTAAGGTTCAGGCGTCCTGGTTTCATGTGTGTGGCATTGATCACTGCCGGTGGTGCCGTATTCAGCTTGATCTTCTGGATCCCGTGATACAGCAACCTTGATTTTCCACCCATGATTAGAACGTCTCCTGATCTCAATACCAGTTTTTCTGCGAGGTCCACACGCTTCTACTCGCTATACAAGAATACGGCGTCATCACCAATGGACCAAGACACTATGGGCACTCCTAGTTCAAGAGATTCCGCCGTCTCGTCCTTATCTTGGTGCAAGCCAAGTCGTCCTTCTTTCTCATAGAAGTTGACGATACATAAATCTGCTTCAAGTGCAGGGATTGGTTCATCTTCACGTTGTTGTGCAATTTCTACAGCTTGAGTGACAAGCGTTTGGTACAAAGTGGGTATTGATGGAGGTGTGGCTCCGTCTCCTGCTCGCATCGTTTGGTATGTCTTGGTATAAGGGTTCCAATCCTTTCCCAAGCACATCATCTTCAGCTTCATTATTGCTCCACCGGGGAATTCGGGTGTATAAAATCCTCCTGGACCCACTTCTAGTTTGTTGCATCGTCGGATGATTGAAACTTGTGCTTCGGGTGTCAGGTATCCTTTTAATAAGATCATACATGGGCGGATGACCTGACACTGCTCGTTGTTGAAGTGGTGAGTGGCGATGTCGGTCTCTTCATGAGGTGGGTTTGAAGGTATTGGGTAACAGATAAGGAATTTCCCTGGGCCGGATTTAGTACCGGTCCCGTCACGGTCTATGATGTGTAAGACCGGCTGCCTCTATGGTGCGCCCTTCTGCGGACCCCGGGACCCCTGTCCATGTGAGGCGTGCTGGGCATGAGCATCGCCAGACGCAACCTCCTTGCCTTCACTCTGCTTGTAGCCCTGATAGTTGCCCTTGGGCTTCGAGTTTTCTGGGCATGCATTAGCACGGGGCTATGGCTTCTGGCAATTGTAGCAGCGGATCTCCCTTCCTTGGCCATCAATGCCGGGATGATCCTTGTTGCAGTTCCAGCACACATAGCTGCGGCCATCATTTTGGCCCTTGCCATGACCAAATCCAGAACCTATAGCTTCCAAGTTAGCGAGGTTCGGTATACTTACAATACTCCATATACATACTAATTCACAAGTGTACTAATTCGATTTCGAGTTCTTACCCTTGTAGGGCTGAGACCTCAGTGGCTTCGCTGCCACTGGTGCGGTGTAGGCAAGCTGTAACGGCTCAGCTGCCTTGCCCTTCTCAGCATGGGCACCGCCGTCTCCAGAGGTGTTCTTCTGGTGGGAGTACTTCCCTTTCTTCTTTTTCCATGGTTTGGTTTGGTTTTGGTCGTCGGAGGTGTTACCCTTGCTGCTCACCTTGCGCTTCAGCGCTTGCTCCTCATCTCTTAGCTGGCAGGTGATCTCAACTCGAGATGCAGCGTGGTAGCACTCCTGAATTACTCGGGCATTAGATTACACATTTACATACGGGAATACTAATTCGTATTGCCCATTGATTTTAAGGGTTCAACGTTGTTTACCTGAAGGGAGGTAAACCGTGCGAATCCCATGCCATACCGGAGTCGATGGCTCAATCCGCCGTAGAAGCGGTCGACCAGGACATGGCCGGTATACCCAAGGTCGGGTAGCCGTCTGAGAAGAGAGGTGAAGGTGCGGTAATATTCATCAACCGTCATCTTCTCCGTCATCTTCAGGGCATCGAGCTCAAGCCGTTTCTTGGTCTTGACATGCTCGGGATAGTACTTAGATCGGAGGAGAGAGGTGAATGCTTCCCAACCGAATGCGGGGTCGGCTACGTGCTCGGCCTTAACGAGCTTCCACCAGTCCATAGCCGCATCCTTGAGGTAATACGCAGCTATCCTCACTCGAACTCCAGCGGGAGTCTCAAGTGTCTCGAATGCCGTCTCCATCTTAGAGAGATAGGCATCGAGCTTGGCGGGGTCACTCTCGCCTCTAAAGCATGGAGGTCGAAGGTCGGTGACTGCCTTTACCCAATTGGTTTCACGGGGATGAGGTGGGTCGGGCTGCTGCTGTTGGTTCTGCTGTGTTTGGTGTACTGCGGTGATTACTTGCGATAGCATCTGTGCTACTGTGGCGGTGACGATCTCAGCTATCGTCTGCGCGCCTGGCCCCTCAGAGGCTTCGCCTCTAGCTCGGCTTCGGCCTCGTCCTGACATATGAACATGTGTGGATTACATTAGATACTGTGACACAATGATCGTGTGGTCTTGATTCAACAATGGTATCGTCTTTACAGACATCAAAGGGGTATCCGTTATTGCTAACGGTAATTCCTAATTAGGTTTCTAATTCCCCGTTGTAAAACGGTTTATAACCTAACTCGGTAATCACTACACTCGGTATTCTAATCATCAGAGCGAGACTTCACTCTGATATCACTTTTTGTAACACCCCAACCGCTAATCCTTCCATTACCCTCTAATCATACTCATAGTTACCTTACTCGCAGCGGAATACTTACTTACTTACTTACTCCCGGCGGGTGATACAACGTCGCTAGCCATCCAAGACTAACAAGGCTACTACTACTTACAGTAACGGTCTGACAATTAGAATATACCGAATACATAATACTTACTTTACAACGCCAAATACTTACTTACATTTGATTACCGAGTATCCAAAATATATGAATTACATTCCAAGACTATTCCCCAAAAATTAAGAGTTTGTACATTTGCTCCTTTCTATCCATTCATAATCCATTATCCAAAAAGGTGTACCACATGGTACTCCGGTTACTAAAAAAGGCCTTAGCCGTGTACAACTCGGTACACCGTTCCAATCTACTAACTACCCCAAAAAGAATTCATTCCGGTCCTTACTCGACCATCACGCCTCGCGGGTACCTGTAGAATAAAAACATCCCCCTAGGGGGTCAGCTTACGCTGAATATGATAACCGCATACCCCGCGTACTAGCGAGGGTACGCCAACTGTTTGGTCGAGTACATGCGGTTCGTTTCATTCATTCATACATACATGCTTTATACAATACAATTCGATACATTCATTTCACAAGGCATACATACATTCAATACATGCAAGGAAGACATCACAAGTCAACCATTCATACTTACCGAATACTCACCGTAATACAGAGATACACTTCTCCAATTCATACAAAGGTCTGGTTAGCTTCATTACACGCCCGGGTTAATCGGGTGTTCAATACTCTTTTACTCAAGGTCAATGACTTACAATAGTCAAGACCAATACTCATACAATACTTTACTTCTTACTTACTTTACTCAAGTCAAGTCGGTATGACCTCCGGGCAGGGATTACTACATCCCACCACCGGGCTTTAGGGTGGCCCACTAATCCAGGATGCTACCCATTCAAGGGATTTGGTCCATTGAGAAGATTACAGCCAGGATTCGGATCCAACCTCTTGTGTTTCCTTATCCTCATGCGTGGCCGAGACTATATCGGAATTCTACTCATTCCATTTTACTCGTTATTCAAGTTTGGAGTTAAACGGTTAGGAATTAGTAGAAGTCATTACTTTCATACCATACACCAATACGCTACTCAAGTGTTATACCCAAAATTTCAACCCCCCCGGAGGAAAGTCTCTACTAATAGGCTAGTAGCAAGGGTTCCCAGTTCGATCGACACGTTTCAGAGTACTAGGGACAGCTTAGTCATCTCCAGGGGCATTTTCGTAATTTTTCAAGGCTCCTAAGCCCCCTATAGGCTTTCTCTCTCCTCCAAATAAGGGTCAAGTCAATTCAAAATGCTTTGAAATTTTAACCCATGATAAAGGATGACATTTGAAGCATAATGGCGTTGGAATTTTGATTTTTCGAATTTCCAATAATTTTCTAGCAATTTCTGATTGAATCTGGCGGGAAATTGAATTTAAAAATATCCCAATATCCAAAAAATTCGATTCCACTTTAGAAAAATCAGAAATATCATCATTTACCCATGTGTAAAATTTTATAATCAAATTCCTTTTGGAAGCCCTTGAGCTAAAACGTCGGTAAATCTCGGTTTTTACCGGATTTTTCTATCTTTAAGGAAGCCTATATAAGGAACCTTATCCCATGATCAAATCAGAACCTTAAGAACCCTAAGCAACCAGAAAACCTAGCCGTCTCATTCTCCTCACGTTTTTACACATCCAAGCACCAAAATCACATCAAAAATCTCTCGAAATCACCACCTAAACACACTTTTCAACTCCTAACACATCAACAATCATCAAACATCAACCAAACGACCTCCAAAACGTGAAGAACATCATCAACAATCAACAACCAGAAGCCCGGGTCGAACTCAATCCGGAACCGGCATCATCGGAGCCTCCGAAGAATCCAAACGTGAAGAATCATCTTGAATTCGAAGGTTAAAACAGGTTACAATCCCACTTTTCTGATTCCCCACGACCTTGTTAACTCTCTGTCAAAGTTTGGGTTCAAACCAACCTGTTTACGCTTCTGTATTGACGTTTGTTTAAGCTTCTGTCCAATAACTTGTTTACCAAGTTTCGTGCTTAATTCGAGTTCAAATTGAAAACTCTCAATCACTAACGACTTGTAAATCTTTCAGGCTACACACCCATAAAATTTGAGCTCAAAACACCCTCGGGAACCTTCTGAAAACACCTGTCCGGGGGTGGTCCGTGACGGGCACTATGGTCCGGGACCTCGGACGCGTTGTCCGAGACCACGGACACCACGGACGGCGGCGGGATTTCAAAAATTCAAAACTTAGGTTTTTCTAACGATGTCCGGGCCCACGGACAGCCTGTCCGTGGGCCCGGACTTTGCAAATTTTTGTTTCCTTCAATTTCGACTTTTCTGCATATGTAGGTTAACTGGGGTCCGTGGTCTCGGACTTTTGGTCCGTGGCTACGGACGTAAGCAACATTTGACCTAATTCTGCCTCCGAAACCCTAGTTTAGGTAGCTTTCCATTTCACTTAATTTTCTGTCAAAAACGCTAAAAACACACAAAAAAAAAAACAGAAGCTTGCGCACTTAGGTTAAAACGACTCGTAAGAAGCCGTAAATAAACTAAGTAGAGGAAAACGACTCTTGAGGGTAATGAAAGTAATGAACCCTAAATAAGTCGAATACCAAGCCCCCGACCAGAACTTTTCCTTTCTAATAATTTATCCAGTTAAAATTAGGTGGCGACTCATAATAGGTTCCAGTGAGCTAGCTTAGGTTTTATAATTATTATATGACATAGTTATTAATCTTAGGTTATAAGTGGACCTAAAACCCGGTTAGATCCTAATCAATTTAATCAACATAGGATAGGGTTTAAAATCGAGGCTCACAGACTGGCGACTTGCTGGGGACAAACTTCTTAATATTAACTTGTTTGATTTTAAGAAAGAGGGCTTAACGAAAATGTTTATGGCTTTATACATTGTTTGTTTACCTTTGTGCGCAATTTAAATTCCCTGCACCTCTGCATCATATGAGAGCGAGGGTCCACACAAACCGATTTCACCCCGGGACCCATCTGGGGTCCCTGTCGACTCACACCTTTTAGGTGATGTGAATAAGCGGGGGAAAAGAGGAGGATGTCGTCTAACCACATCCCCTTAATACCTGGGCCTTAGCCCCAAGGTTTCTGACAGTGCCCTTACCTAGCCCATTTTTGGTCAGTCAAAGACCCGACCTAGACGCACACCTTTAGGTGATGTGAAAAGAGTGGGGAAGCCCAAAGAGAATAGCGCGCAAGCCCTATTCCTTTGTGGTGACCTGGGCCCATGCCCCAAGCATCTCTCCGGATCGATCCATACCCGAATTGGATAAGCGTCAAGTGAGGACAGTTGAACTTGGTGGGTTTGTCTGCTTGTATGATCGGCCCACTACCCGGCCTAGGAATGATAGGAACTTTTCCTATATCAACTCAGCCCATCCCGAACTGACGGTTTTATGTTTGGGGCCCAAAAACCTGTTTGGTTTGAATGAATGAATTTGGTTACGTTCTTGAAAGGTTGTTGTTTCGTTGGGCTCGGCCCAAAGTTTAGACTTAGGTGATTTCTCTTTCGGCCAATTCGAATTATCATTTAGTTCTTGGCCCAGGAAAAACAAATCCACCTAAAGCAGTTCATGAAAATCCGTCGGGCTTTCCATTTCAAGGTTTATTCTAGTCTAGGAAGACTTTCCACTTGGGTTTTGGCCCAAAATCCTAGATATAGGTACCATCTTTTAGGCCGAATCAGAATTACTCGGCCAAATTCCAATTCACATCGAGGACATGGTTTAAAAATCATTTCGGCCCATGCGCCCTATTTCTAGCCCAAACACATTCTAGCGATCAGGTACCAAATTCTCAAAACATTCCGGGTAGTACCACACTCACAACTCATTTCATTTGGGCCACAGGCCAATTCATAGTTTTGGCCCACGGATTTCACTTTCATTCCAGAATTTCGGCCCATAGCATAAAACATTGAATTCAAGATAGTTTGTATAATTCATTCCAGCTTCTGGCTTAGGGCCCCAACAAGAACGTCAAACGAATCTTAGGCTTCAAGATTTCTCCCTCAGCCCAGTGGCCCATCCATAGTCCATGAGGCTTCCTTCGGCCTGTTTGCTTCGCTACCAGATTAAGCGCATTCAGGCCCGTACATCCATTCTAGTGAAGAAGTCCCTCTGGCCCATATGTCTTACTTCAACCCCAAATCATTTTGGCCCAAGAGCCACATTCCCAAATCATTCCGACCCAAGTGCCACCTTCCCAAGCACATTCTGGCCCAAGCGCCACATCCTCAAACACTTTTTGGCCCAAGCGCCACGCTTTCAAATACTTTCTGGCCCAAGTGCCACATGTTCTAAACATTCCGGCCCAAGTGCCACAGTCTCGCAACATGTTCTGGCCCCAGTGCCGCATCCTCATTCCGGCCCGAGTGCCTATCCACATCCATAAAAATCATCCAGGCCCGAGTGCCTAATCCACATTCATGAAACCGTTTCAACCCATGCACCTCACATCCAGGCCCAAGTGTCTCATGCGTCATTCATAGGCATTCCTAGGAGCCTACTAAGAGTCCAAGAAGAAGACGATCACAGTCATCTTAGCGACATCCCAGCGGTCAAGAGCTCGAGTCTTCAGCATGCCGACTTCAGACGGTTCAGCAGGATTTCGATTCAACAGAAATTTTAGGGTTCCTATGCATTCTACTGCATAACCTGCCATAACACTCATCTTTCAAATGCACCTCTCATGTTTTTCAAAGAATGATCGTTTTCAAACCACTAATAAGAAGCATCGATCTTGTTAAATCATCTTCCCCCTCATGTTCGCAAATGGATGACTTTTTCAAGTCTAAATGATAACACAAAAGGAGAGAAGGTTTTGTTGAAAATGGTTCATGAATTAATTATCTCCCGACAATGGAATACAAAGACTTGTATTTTGTTTCTGAAGTTTTGAGCATGCCTTACCAAACCCACAGCTTATCCCAAAACATCCAAATAACCCCCAAAGAGGTTCAAGGTCCACATCTATTGAATTGTTGTCACAAACCCCAAAATCAATACTAGGGGCAATCTAAGTTTAAGCTCGTCATCATTTATCTTTTGTTTAAATGTGCGAACGAGTTTCGGAGTGAAAATCTCACGAGAATGTCTTGAGCGGAAAACCATGAGCGAACGAGCGTGTCATTTTTACACGACTCCGGTGAGACCACATTCAAAGGTGAGGTAAACGGCGTAACTCCGACCGAAGGAGATAATTTGTAGATTTACACTTAGACCTGCGAAAAGTAACAAAGAAAGGATACACAACTATTAGGGATGACGAAGCACCTAGGTACATCACCACACATCCAAAAGCTTGTGAACCCTGACATCACACCCTAGGCACCCCCGCTGAGCTTTTGATATATGACCTCTTTTACAACACTTCAAACTCCACAGAATAGGCCAGCCAATGATGAATACCCGACCCGGTGACCAAAGGATGCAAGGAGCCCGACTTCCGAACAGCAACTTCACAAGTCCAAAGAAGCAGAACTGCTACCAGCGTGACGGAGTGATCCGCAAATGGCCCAAAGTGGCACAGGATCCAAATGAGCTAACATCAAAAACAGCTCTCAAAGTTCAAAACGGGAAACACAAGAACCCCGAAGGAAAAGAGATTCAAAGAAAGGCAAACCTGGAAAGCCTCGAAGTAATCCAAAATCAGAAGAAAGAGAGGAGGTGCAAGGAACAATTCAAAGGTCCAAAATTCCAAGCTCACAAGCGAAGTCATCACGAAGTAGCCAAACGACTTCAAGACAAAAAAAGCAAGTCCGGGAGAAGGTGCAAGTTGCAGCTTTGGTCACCCTTATAGCTCCACGTATCCTAAACATTCCTCCGTCGTCCTGTTGTCATTCATCACACCCCATAGCCACATTATAAGCTTTAAAGACTTCCGACTTGATAGTTGTGTGTCCAATTACGTGAAAGTAACAGATCGAATGCGTAAATTCATCAAATATCGAATTCAATGGTCTAGAAGTTGTGACCGTAGGTGAGGAACGAGTGCAAACGCCAAAACACGCCGAGTGTAGGTTAGGAAGCACCACATAAAAACATAAGCCTTGACCCTGTGAGGACGAGACTCGTTTGCACGTTTAATAAAAGAAAATACTGGGGGCAATCGATCGTTCCGATCGATTGCCATGAACTCTAGCTCAGATTGTCTTAAGGGAAAATACTGGGGGCAATTGTTGGTTCCAACAATTGCTATGACAACACCAATTGGAACCCAGAGCTCAAACATCACCACCACCATTCCACCGCAGGCACATATAAGCCCTTACCTCCACGTCAAACACCTCAGGCCCACATAAGCCCTTACCTCCACACCATCACTACACAGGCCCACAAAAGCCCTTACTTGCACATCAAACACCACAGGCCCACATAAGCCCTTACTTTCACACCATACACCACACAAAGCCCAAACCGCTACACAGGCCCACATAAGTCCTTACCTTTACATCATACACCATACCCCCACCGATGGCATGTTCATCTCCTAGGAGATAAATTACAAGTCTGAAATCTATGGTCAGGAAATGATAATTTCACTTTCCTTTTCAGTAAACAGAATTTTCTTCAAACACTGCCACGTTTGGCACCTCTTTCAACAAATTTCTTGTCTTGAACAACTTTCCTCTAAACACTTCGGTTTCATAAACCTCATCATGGCCACATTTGGCACACTTTCTAGAAATGTCTTGCTTTGGACAATTTTTGATCCTTAACATTGCCATGTTTGGCACATTTTCCAACGGTTTCTTGTTTTGGACAAATTTCCTACATACACCTTGATCGTATTTTGACATGCACATCCTCATTGCCACGTTTGGCACTTTCATAATCAACTTTCATCATGACCATTGCATCTATTCGTATGAGACTCCTCGTCACAATTCAGAGATACAGATTCTCTCCCCGAAGATACAGATTCTTCAGAGATACAGATTCTCGCCCCGAAGATACAGATTCTTCAGAGATACAGATTCTCGCCCCGAAGATACAGATTCTTCAGAGATACAGATTCTCGCCCCGAAGATACAGATCTTCAGAGATACAGATTCTCGCCCTGAAGATACAGATTCTTCAGAGATACAGATTCTCGCCCCGAAGATACAGATTCTTCAGAGATATAGATTCTCGCCCCGAAGATACAGATTCTTCAGAGATACAGATTCTCGCCCCGAAGATACAGATTCCTCAGAGATACAGATTCTCACCCGATCAGAGATACAGATTCTCAGCCGAAGGTTCAGATCCACCAGAATAGATGAACTCAACCTCAGGCTCGTCATAAACCCAGTTTCCTACCATTCCACTTGGGCACCCATAGGTCCTACCCTACATCCGTCAATTTAGGCACACATCACATCGATCTCATTACGTCTCTTTTCCAGGTTCCCGACACCTTATAATGCTCGGTGTATCCCATTCAATCTCAGGTTCCCGACACCTTATAATGCTCGGCGTATTTCATTCACTTTCAGGTTCCCGACACCTTATAATGCTCGGCGTATTCCCGGTTCCCGACACCTTATAATGCTCGGCGTATTCCGTTCAACTTATGGTTCCCGACACCTTATAATGCTCGGCGTAATCCATTCAATTTCAGGTTCCCGACACCTTATAATGCTCGGCGTATTCCGTTCAACTTATGGTTCCCGACACCTTATAATGCTCGGCGTAATCCATTCAATTTCAGGTTCCCGACACCTTATAATGCTCGGCGTAATCCATTCAATTTCAGGTTCCCGACACCTTATAATGCTCGGCGTACCCCATTCAGTCTCAGGTTCCCGACACCTTATAATGCTCGGCGTATTTCATTCACTTTCAGGTTCCCGACACCTTATAATGCTCGGCGTATTCCAGGTTCCCGACACCTTATAATGCTCGGCGTATTCCATTCACTTTCAGGTTCCCGACACCTTAGAATGCTCGCGTATTCATTCCTTTATAGGTAGTCACGCCTTAGAATGCTTGACATTACTTCATCTTTTAGGTTGTCCGACGCCTTAGAATCGCTTGACATTACTTCATCTTTATAGGTAGTCAACGCCTTAGAATCGCTTGACATACTCCATTTCATCTTTTAGGTAGTCAACGCCTTAGAATCGCTTGACATTCATTTTCATCATCTTAGGTAGTCCACGCCGTTCTTCAACTATCAGCGCCTTAGAATAGCTCGACACAACTTGCTAGATTTCAAATGGCATACGAGGTCTTTTGGATCCAGAATTTTGGGTATCACTCAAGCATCAACTAGTCTTTTCATCTTCATTACAAAGCCTAGTTGACGGGGGGCAATCTGTATACCCAAAATTTCAACCCCCCCGGAGGAAAGTCTCTACTAATAGCTAGCTAGTAGCAAGGGTTCCCAGTTCGATCGGCACGTTTCAGAGTACTAGGGACAGCTTAGTCATCTCCAGGGGCATTTTCGTAATTTTTCAAGGCTCCTAAGCCCCTATAGGCTTTCTCTCTCCTCCAAATAAGGGTCAAATCAATTCAAAATGCTTTGAAATTTTAACCCATGATAAAGGATGACATTTGAAGCATAATGGCGTTGGAATTTTGATTTTTCGAATTTCCAATAATTTTCTAGCAATTTCTGATTGAATCTGACGGGAAATTGAATTTAAAAATATCCCAATATCCAAAAAATTCGATTCCACTTTAGAAAAATCATAAATATCATCCTTTACCCATGTGTAAAATTTTATAATCAAATTCCTTTTGGAAGCCCTTGAGCTAAAACGTCGGTAAATCTCGGTTTTTACCGGATTTTTCTATCTTTAAGGAAGCCTATATAAGGAACCTTATCCCATGATCAAATCAGAACCTAAAGAACCCTAAGCAACCAGAAAACCTAGCCGTCTCATTCTCCTCACGTTTTTACACATCCAAGCACACAAAATCACATCAAAAATCTCTCGAAATCACCACCTAAACACACTTTTCAACTCCTAACACATCAACAATCATCAAACATCAACCAAACCACCTCCAAATCGTGAAGAACATCATCAACAATCAACAACCAGAAGCCCGGGTCGAACTCAATCCGGAACCGGCATCATCGGAGCCTCCGAAGAATCCCAACGTGAAGAATCATCTTGAATTCGAAGGTAAAACAGGTTACAATCCCACTTTTCTAATTCCCCACGACCTTGTTAACTCTCTGTCAAAGTTTGGGTTCAAACCAACCTGTTTACGCTTCTGTATTGACGTTTGTTTAAGCTTCTGTCCAATAACTTGTTTACAAAGTTTCGTGCTTAATTCGAGTTCAAATTGAAAACCTTCAATCACTAACGACTTGTAAATCTTTCAGGCTACACACCCATAAAATTTGAGCTCAAAACACCCTCGGGAACCTTCTGAAAACCCCTGTCCGTGGGTGGTCCGTGACCTCGGACCTATGGTCCGGGACCTCGGACGCGTTGTCCGAGACCACGGACACCCACGGACGGCGGCGGGATTTCAAAAATTCAAAACTTAGGTTTTTCTAACGATGTCCGGGCCCACGGACAGCCTGTCCGTGGCCCCGGACTTTGCAAATTTTTGTTTTCCTTCAATTTCGACTTTTCTGCATATTTAGGTTAACTGGGGTCCGTGGTCTCGGACTTTTGGTCCGTGGCTACGGACGTAAGCAAAATTTGACCTAATTCTGCCTCCGAAACCCTAGTTTAGGTAGCTTTCAATTTCACTTTAATTTTCTGTCAAAAAACGCTAAAAAACACAAAAAAAACAGAAGCTTGCGCACTTAGGTTAAAACGACTCGTAATAAGCCGTAAATAAACTAAGTAGAGGAAAAACGACTCTTGAGGGTAATGAAAGTAATTGAACCCTAAATAAGTCGAATACCAAGCCCCGAACCAGAACTTTTCCTTTCCTAATTTATCCTAGGTTAAAATTAGGTGGCGACTCATAATAGGTTCCAGTGAGCTAGCTTAGGTTTTAATAATTATTGTTATATGACATAGTTATTAATCTTAGGTTATAAGTGGACCTAAAACCCGGTTAGATCCTAATCAATTTAATCAACATAGGATAGGGTTTAAAATCGAGGCTCACACCACCCTTCTGGGTCGGACCATTACAGAAATTTTACCGCCTTATAAACATGCCCGTCCGACCCACGTCCGACTCACTCGACTGGGTCGGACCATTCCAGAACATTTTTCCCTCCTTTGAAATATGACCGTCCGACCCATGTCCGACCCACTCTTTTGGGTCGGACCATTACAGAACACATTCCTAACGTCTAACAGAGGCTGTCCGACCCACAACTAGGTCGGACCCCTGGGTCAGACGCCCTCTAAACTTACCCAAACTTTGTCAAATCTTCACCAAACTTCTCCTAAAGCCTCTTAATGCTTCCTAACAACATTTGGTAACCTTATATCCACATACAACATCTATGAAACTCATTTTCTAATTCCTTAAGCCTTTACTTATTTCCTTGTAAAATTCCTTAACACTTACTACATTTTATACTAGGTTTCTAAATGGTGTTTCTCACCTATGATAACTACTATCCCAAATGCTTTCTCCTCATCTTAACATCATCTCTTAAGCATTATTTCTCACAACTAACTCCTTATGTCATTCTTGAAGTTCTTTTCCAAGTTTACACTTTCTCCTTATTTACCAAAGTTTGCCTAAGTCTTTACCTAAGTCCAAAATGACTTTGGTACATACTAAAACCTCAAGATCATGCCTAAGTCCTTCTCACATCTTAAATCACCATAATGCATGTTTCTTACACAAGAACAACACTTAACCAATCTAAACACCTCTTAACTTATCAAACTCTTTTTTTAACTCTTAGACTTCTCATTTATTACCTAAATTTCGACATAGGTTCTCCTAGAACATTACTAACCAAAACACATTGTTTTTACCAACAAACAACCAAGAACACTAAAAATCCATCAAGCACTTATTATACACAAACTCCACTCACAAAGCACTACATCACAATATAGTGCATAACTTAAATTGCATGGCACTTAGGCCCTTAAATAACATAAATCATAAACACTGAATTTCCACAATATATTTGCCTTTAACCTGCAAATACACTCAACAAGACATATGTTATTTTACTAATCTCCTTGAGAACATTTACTAGGTCATTTACCATTTGCTCTTTAGGTAGTTTTAATAAGCATTTATAAGCTCATTTCTCCTAAGGCATTAAACAACATAAGGTTAATAGATTTACCTCTTTTCCAAAACAATTTCTTTCTTGTTTCACTACAAGACCGGTAGGGTATTTGATTCCTTGTCAAGTTCTAAACAATATACAAACATTATAATGAGTATTCAAGCTATAAGCTTCATCTCATTGTAAACCCTAATTTTACATTGTTTCAAAAACATTAATGTAGTTGTTTTACCTTGATCTTTGAAGAGAGTTTGAATATATAACAAGAGAGGACTCCACCTAGTCCATGAAGAGTTGAAATGAAGCTAGAACAAAGTCACACAAAGAGCTATATCAATGTGTAATTTCGGTTAAGGTAAAAACATGGAGGAAACATGATTTTTCTTTGAGATTCCTTACCTAGAAGCAAAGGAGAGTAATGATATGTCAAAATACAAGCTCAAGCTCCTTCAATGGTGGAACACCTTGGCACCGAAATGGGGCTCTTGGAGTTTTGAGAAGATAGGAATGAAGAGCTTGATGAGAGGAAGAGATTGGTGGTCTTAGAATTTGATTTGGACAAGTGAGCTTGATTTAGCAAGAGGTCAAAGATGGAGTTCCTATGGTGGTAGTGGTATTACCGAGAGAGAACAGCAAGAAGGAAGGGAGAAGAAGATTGTGACCGTGGGAAATGAAGGAAGGAAAAGAGAGAATGAGATAGAATTTGCTTTTAAGAGATATTTATGCTTATAAAGTAAAAAGTAAGTTTAATTAGTTTTCTTTACTTACTTATTATATCAACTAGAGAGTGGTGAGTCACCACACTTAGAAAACCGGCCCCCTATATTATAATGAGGGTATTTTAGTCTTTGTTTGTCAATTTAATTACTTAGTACAACATATGTTATAAACTAGCTTATAAAAATCACTATTCACCTAAACAAGGCACTTAGAAGTGAAATTTTTGATTTCCCATTAATATAGCCACCCAAATGTGATACTATATAGTACACATATATATTTAAGAGTAATGATGGACATTTAGCCACTCAAAACTCATTTACAAGACAATTTTTCAAAAATGTGCTATAAGACTTCTTAAAGCACATTTTGTGTTTTAACTTGCCGTCAAGCTTGGTTTTCTTTGGTAATTGGTTTAATATGTTCATTAATATATATATATAAGGTCTTGGTA
This sequence comes from Limonium bicolor, assembly GCA_023374045.1. NCBI lineage: Eukaryota > Viridiplantae > Streptophyta > Magnoliopsida > Caryophyllales > Plumbaginaceae > Limonium > Limonium bicolor. Next base: position 156,292,073 of record CM041780.1, read on the forward strand.
AGTTCATTAGGTCTTACCCAAGCTTATCCCAAGCTTAGAGCACATTTTAGCTCTTATTGACTTTAAAGCACATTTTGTGTTTGCTTTTGTTTAAATTTGTTACTAAGGTTTCTAAGACTCTTTTTAGTCTTATTACACCCTATTTAGGTGTTTAAACAACATAACTAGGTTTGGGGTATTTCAAGTGCTATTGCAGACCCGGTTTGCTTTTGTATCATGAATCGGCGTTATTCAGCTCGGTGTAAGTAAAATCTGTGCTATATTTAGCAAACCCGGTTTTCCTAATTCGATCTCATTGAGTACAACACATATATTTTTTTTCCTGTTTATCATGATCATATCTCATCCATAGTTCATATTGTTCCCTCATCCGTTTAATTGGATGTATTGCAGATTGTATAATAGCTTGAGCAACTTGGCTCTTCACTTCCCAACCATCCTCACTGACGGTGGTGCATCTACAAAGGGTATGCTTGTCCATAAGGACTAAACATTCATCACTGGTAGTGATTAGCATTAAATGCGGGTATACACCGATGGTATTTGGCTAATAAGCCTTGTCTGAAAATTCTCGAATAATTAAACTGGTGTGGTCTACAATCACAGTGGTTGTATAATTTCCCTAGTTGCAATGGTCGGACTAACGGTCTTCCCGAGGTTGCATGGGTTTCTAATCTTAGGGTTTGTATGAAAACGTATGAAAAACATTTTTTTGTTATATATAATAAAAGACTAAAAAGTAGTAGTTGCAGTTGCAGTAGCAGCACTTGCTCTGTCAAGTGCGTAAGCAGATGGAAATTTCAGTGGTTACTGTTGGAGAAATATATGACTACTTCTACCACTTAGGCAGTGTACCTAATCGTTTTGCGGGATAGTGGATTCGTGGGGTTGTCGTACTCTTGGGGACCTCGCTGTGGATAACTGAAAGTGGATTAAATTTACTGAGACTTCTAATAAATAGATTTTATCATTTTTAAAGGAGAAGAAATAATCGAAAACTTAACTTAAACAAAATAATAATAAAAACAATTAACATAAAACAAAATAATAAAATAGAAATTATTAATCTTTTTGTTTTTAAGAAAACATCCCAGGTTGTTCTGCTCACCTATTTATTCAATTATATTAATATAAACTTTACCACTTAAGTAATAAACTCAGAAACTATAAATAATTCGTTGACGACTAAATCTAACGAACCCTAACCAGTTACTAGAACTAGCAGCAGACTAATGCTCTAATCCGGACACAACCAATCGCATAAAGAACAGCTTCTATTTGAGACTAATTACCCTATAGGCCGGATCAGGCTTCTAGCTGTTAATCAGGTTTAACTTCCTTCGTCTTGTTATCTATCTCAGCTCTCGCATGTTGATTAGAAAACTACAAATATTGCTTTAATAATTGATCAGAGAATTAAAGCAGTTCAAGAATTGGAATTAAACTACTACTTTAGATAAAATCATAGTGGAATGCTTAACATAACATAATTATATAAAATAGGCTCGCATCACAAACCTGGGAGGGCTTAAGTTTATTAATTAAACATAACTATATATAAACAACGTTTTAACAAAATAAGAGAAAGGGTAGAGAAAACTCCAGCTAGCAAGTTGACTCTGAATCCTAGCTCCGCCTTTGTATCCACGTCGTCCGTAATAATAATACTAATTAATGGCAGTGATGTGGTGTGGTGGAAAAACAAAAAAAATGGAGAAAACGGGGAGAATAGATATGATCGTGGTCGTATGTAGTGAGCGAGCGTGGTGAGTGTACGTTGTGAGTGAGCGTGGTGAGATGATGGTGAACGAGTGTGGTGGGTGAGCAGCGAGCTTTGGATTTGAAGAAGGGATGGTTTGGAATGAAGATGGGCGTCTGTTTTTATAGGCAAAAGAAATGAGAAGCAGACAACGGAGCGACGGTGCAGTAGGTGAGTAGATGGCGTTGGAGTTGATTGAGCAGATCCGCAAAGATTTGCAGCCAGAGAATTGATTGCAGACAGACAAAGCCGGCGTCACGCGTGCACAAATTAAGGTGGGCGCCGTCGGTATTAATGAAGAGCAGTTCGAGTGCGGCGCCGCGAAGGGAGAAGAAGACTGTTCGCATTTTAGTCACGTCCGCTTCAGTTCATGCGCGCCTGGTGCTGTCCGCCTGGTGCTGTCCGCGCCTAATGAGGCGGTTGCCTCTGTGTCGTGTCCGCTCGAAAGGAGGCGGACTCCTCTGTCCTCTCTTGTCTGCGCAAGAACAGGCGGACTCGCCTTGTGTCTGCGCTTGTGTGATGTCCGCGCCAAAGGAGGCGGTCGCTGTCTCTAGTCCGCTTCAATTCAGGCGGTACTCACACAGCTTGTCCGCCCAGGCGGACTATATATATATAGCCGTATATTATAATTATTACTACAATCTTCAACCGGCTCCAGATCCTTCGTTATAAGTCCGTTTTACTCGCCGTTTGTTGCGTTGGAAAGCTCATGAGATAAACTATCCATTTACATGGCTTTTTCCTACATTTAATACATAAAATATATCAATTCATATTAAAACATAAATCTAGGAAAATCATATGATAAGTGAGAAATACGACACAAATTGCTATGAAAATAGGAAGAATTAAAGCCCTAAAAGTAGATGTATTTCTCGCTTATCAAACTTCCTCACACTTAGCTTTTGCTTGTCCTCAAGCAAATAGAGAATAAATATATCTCTAAGGCCGTAGTATCAAACCTCAGGATTAAACAGATGCAAAACAGAGCAAGCAAAGTGACAATCAAAAGAATAGTTCTGCTCCTGGTTGTAGGTTTTCACAAACAGTGAAAAAGAAAAAAAAATTTAAAGCATGGATAAGTTAGACTACAAAATCTGAATGTAGATTAACTTGGGATCTTCCACCATTTCTTTCCTTTAACCTTTGGATGACAAGGGGTCTGAAGTAACGCCTTATTCCGTGATACCTTTCAACACCACATACTCATGATCAAAAACAAAAATTAAACTGCAATTAACTCTTTTCGTATGCAAAAACATTATTCTTCAAGAAATATATACAACACAATTGAATGATTGCGAATTGCAGAGTTTTTCCGTAACCCAGACTTTTCTCTCTATCCTTGTAACGGGTTGGGCCAACTATCCCAGATCACGAGACCTTAGGTAGATAGGTGTTAAGGCACCCCTAGGACTTAATAACCGGACAGACGAGGCCTGCTCTTGTTAGTAAAATTTTTGATCAGCGGAGTACCTTGCCTTATCCTTTCATTCCAAACTTTCATATCATTTCCAAAATCCCAAGATAAACTAATTCAGTTTCCCCAATCAACTTAATCCACCAAATTTTTTGGGAAAACAGATTCATTGAATAAAACTATATATACAAACAACCTAAAGCAGAAAGATTCTTGAGGTGGTCACCTGGCTTCACTTCAAAATTTATGCAAAAATTTTCACCCAAGAATTCAACATTTATAAGCACTCAGAGCAGTGATTCCCTCAATGCAAGAAGACAATTAAAAACATGTGTGGCATTAAGTGCAACTGGCATATTTTCAGGGAAAGGTCTAAACTTCCTCACACTTAAGAGGAGCAATGTCCTCATTGTTCATAAAATAATCAAGAAAAGACCTTTCAAAATATGCCAGACTCATGAAGAATTTCATTCAGGACAATCATGGACTGATATAATAATAATCGTTAAGTGTGATAGACTGGACACAAACATTTAAAATAAAGAAACTGAAACTCCCCTGATATCGTAGATTGAGGAAGGTGTCCTTCCTCACACTTAAGTACGAACAATGGGGGTAGTAGCGTTCCTCACACTTGCGTACAAGCAAGTGTCCAGCCTTGGAGTTCTTCAAATACCATGATAAGACTTTCACCTGGACACACTACCCAAAAAATAAACGCTAAAAAGCGTTGCATGAAAGCATAGACACCATTTCCACTTCTTTTTGTCAAAAATTAAAATGAAAATAAAATCATAAATAATAATAAAAAAAACCATATGCTCCCCTATTAATTGAAAATTTTGTTAATTTTTTTTTTGAAAAACATAATATAGAAATAATGTGGGGTACAAAATTAAAATAATAATAATAATAATAATAATAAAATAATAATAAAATAATAGGATAATAAAGTTTAACCACTGGGTTGCCTCCCAGTAAGCTGCCCGTAGTTTTAGTCTTTGGCTAGACTATCGCTTCGTTACCCTGGATCAAAAATAAAAGTAGATAATATCTTCGCCAGGAAAACGAAGTTAGTAATAATTAAAAGCAAACCACCTGGATCAAAACAAAATGTTGCTTCGGCATATATATTTGGAAAATGAATACTCCACAAAACCTGGTGTTTGAGGAGGTACTGCCGGTAGCGTAGTTTTGACAGGAGACCAGGTGTGATTGGCTTTTCTTCCTCAAATTGGAGGATGTAAACATCCTCCTCTTGCTGTTGAGGCTTATGGAGGCAGGATGGAAGTTGATGAGAGACCGGTGGTAGTGGTGTTCCTTCCTCAGATTCGAGGATGTAAATTTCCTCTTCCGGTTGGTGAGGCTCAACAGGATAGTGTTGTTCCAGCTGGTTGACCAGCTCAGACACAATATCTTCGAATTTTAATTGTTCCTCCTGTGTTGGGGATGGAGATGGAGGAAGATTGTAACTCTCAGACATTTATTCCAACTCGGCGTCGGAGAAAAATGTACTGAGAAGTTTCTTTATCTCCTCATCAGAACTTGTGGCTTCAATAATATCTGGCTCGAATTGGTCTTCACTCCTTGGAGTCACCACTGGAATCTCTTCTGGTGGCTCGGCCTGACTCAGGAGAAATTCGTCTAGCCTCCGTGTAGATTGTTGTTCGTTCTGATTGAAGTAGTAATACCCCAACTGAGTTTCGTTGTATTGTGCATTAGCCTGGTCGACTTCCCACCAATACGGCTCTAGATTTGATTGTTGAGGTGGTTGATAATTCTTGACCAATCTCTGATATGAGGATATCTCCTCTTGCATTTGTGTCCATTCCAAATTGATCAACAATCTTCTCACCTTATCGTATCCGCTCTCCATTATCAGTAACTAGCCTACAAAAACAAAAACAAAAATACCAAGTAGAATAGAAAATAAAAATAGAAAAGAAACACAAAAACAAAAATAAAACAGAGATACAAGAAATATATATAAATTTTTTTTGTAAGTAAGATAAAAATAAAGCAGAAATAAAAATAAAAGTAAATAAAAATAGAAATCTCAATAATATTTAAAAACTATCAATTAACCGTGCTGGAGGTCCCCGGCAACGGCGCCAAAAACTTGTTGGAGAAATATATGACTACTTCTACCACTTAGGCAGTGTACCTAATCGTTTTGCGGGATAGTGGATTCGTGGGGTTGTCGTACTCTTGGGGACCTCGCTGTGGATAACTGAAAGTGGATTAAATTTACTGAGACTTCTAATAAATAGATTTTATCATTTTTAAAGGAGAAGAAATAATCGAAAACTTAACTTAAACAAAATAATAATAAAAATAATTAACATAAAACAAAATAATAAAAATAGAAATTATTAATCTTTTTTGTCTTTTTAAGAAAACATCCCAGGTTGTTCTACTCACCTATTTATTCAATTATATTAATATAAACTTTACCACTTAAGTAATAAACTCAGAAAACTATAAATAATTCGTTGACGACTAAATCTAACGAACCCTAACCAGTTGCTAGAACTAGCAGCAGACTAATGCTCTAATCCGGACACAACCAATCGCATAAAGAACAGCTTCTATTTGAGACTAATTAACCTATAGACCGGATCAGGCTTCTAGCTGTTAATCAGGTTTAACTTCCTTCGTCTTGTTATCTATCTCAGCTCTCGCATGTTGATTAGAAAACTACAAATATTGCTTTAATAATTGATCAGAGAATTAAAGCAGATCAAGAACTGGAATTAAACTACTACTTTAGATAAAATCATAGTGGAAAGCTTAACATAACATAATTATATAAAATAGGCTCGCATCACAAACCTGGGAGGGCTTAAGTTTATTAATTAAACATAACTATATATAAACAACGTTTTAACAAAATAAGAGAAAGGGTAGAGAAAACTCCAGCTAGCAAGTTGACTCTGAATCCTAGCTCCGCCTTTGTATCCACGTCGTCCGTAATAATAATACTAATTAATGGCAGTGATGTGGTGTGGTGGAAAAACAAATAAAAATGGAGAAAACGGGGAGAATAGATATGATCGTGGTCGTATGTGGTGAGCGAGCGTGGTGAGTGTACGTTGTGAGTGAGCGTGGTGAGATGATGGTGAACGAGTGTGGTGGGTGAGCAGCGAACTTTGGATTTGAAGAAGGGATGGTTTGGAATGAAGGTGGGCGTCGGTTTTTATAGGCAGAAGAAATGAGAAGCAGACAACGGAGCGACGGTGCAGTAGGTGAGTAGATGGCGTTGGAGTTGATTGAGCAGATCCGCGAAGATTTGCAGCCAGAGAATTGATTGCAGACAGACAAAGCCGGCGTCACGCGTGCACAAATTAAGGTGGGCGCCGTCGGTATTAATGAAGAGCAGTTCGAGTGCGGCGCCGCGAAGGGAGAAGAAGACTGTTCGCATTTCAGTCACGTCCGCTTCAGTTCATGCGCGCCTGGTGCTGTCCGCGCCTGGTGCTGTCCGCGCCTAATGAGGCGGTTGCCTCTGTGTCGTGTCCGCTCGAAAGGAGGCGGACTCCTCTGTCCTCTCTTGTCCGCGCAAGAACAGGCGGACTCGCCTTGTGTCTGCGCTTGTGTGATGTCCGCGCCAAAGGAGGCGGTCGCTGTCTCTAGTCCGCTTCAATTCAGGCGGTACTCACACAGCTTGTCCGCCCAGGCGGACAATATATATATAGCCGTATATTTTAATTATTACTACAATCTTCAACCGGCTCCAGATCCTTCGTTATAAGTCCGTTTTACTCGCCGTTAGTTGCGTTGGAAAGCTCATGAGATAAACTATCCATTTACATGGCTTTTTCCTACATTTAATACATAAAATATATCAATTCATATTAAAACATAAATCTAGGAAAATCATATGATAAGTGAGAAATACGACACAAATTGCTATGAAAATAGGAAGAATTAAAGCCCTAAAAGTAGATGTATTTCTCCCTTATCATTTACTTGTCATAGCGCTTGCAATAGCAAGTGCGCCATGCAGGTGGAAATCTTGGTTCAGTAATTACCAGTCTCATTGACTCTGCGTCGTCGAGTATGGCTACATGATAATGTAAGCATTAACATCCTGTTCATATATATAATCCGTCAAGGTTTAAAGCTTATTGGTACTGAGTACACACAACTAATCCCAAAGTCTTACACAAAAGGTGAGTGGTCAATGACACACCCCCACATACTTATAATATATCTTTGTCTAACATCCAAGGTAAGTACATAACATAGTAAGCAAAAGTCTTCCACCAGCGGTCTCATGGAGTCAGGGTACTCATGCCCTATCTACTCCCTTGCTCTTCTGGGCTCCAGCATCAGTAGATGTCTGGCCATCCTGACCGCCTCGTGGTACTCCAGATCCTCCAGCTGAGGTCTTCTGAGTATTCCTTGGTGGCCTGTAATTACGGCTCTCAGGGTTCATCCAGCACTCGAACTCCCTGTGGCCCTCTTTTTTGCAGCACCGACATTCAACTTTACGGCCATTGCAGTCGACCCCAGGATGGTCTTTCCCACAACGCTTACAATAGAAATGGCGCTGGGGCTGTCCGGTGCCTGATGGTGATATTTAGTTTAAGTTAAAATCTGATGATAAAAAGGTTAAAGTCACAATTGAATTTAAGAGGTAGGTGTTCTCACCCTTAGGAGGTGCAGATCTCAGAGGCTGAGCATCTATAGCTGGGCCGGTCAACCGAAGGACGGGTTCTTTCCCCTTCGCTCCCTGGTGACCCTGCTGCCCTTTCTTTTTAAAGAATTTCCTGTTCAAGGTTTCGGGTCAGCATTCATAAGGTGTATAATATGGTAAGTAGTTTAGAATGGGATAAGTCCTTACTTTCCCTTCTTCTGGCTATCGCCTGGAGATGCTCCTCCACCCTCAGACTCTCCCTCAGGGTTCTTTCTCTTCTTGGCCCCGAGAGTCTCTTCCCGAGTCTGGAGCATTAGCTCCGTCCTCGAGGCAGCATCGTAACACTCCTGGAATCTCATTGGTAAGTTCTCACAAGGTTAACCGGTAATATAGTAAGTAAAGAATTTATGGCTTTCATGTTAATACCTGGATGGTAGTGTAGAGGGTAGCACCCATCGCCATCTGGATGTGAAACAACAATCCCCCCGGAACTTCTCGACCTTCACGGTCTCTGAGTAATCTACACCGGGGATAAAGTCCAGCAGACCAATGAATCGAGCGTAGTACTCATCCACGGTCAGACCTCCCTGAGATAATGTCTCGAACTCATGACGCTTCTTCTGCTTAAGATGAGCTGGGTAGTACTTCCCCCTCAGCAAATCTACAAAGGCAGCCCACGAAAAGTCAAGCGTAGCTAGGTGATGGTCCTTGACAAACCTCCACCAAGTGCTGGCTGCATCCTTCAGATGGAAAGCAGCAATGACAAAATTCTGGTTGGCAGGTACTTGTAAAGCCTTATAGGCCTTCTCATGTTCAACTATGAATCGCTCCAAAGCTACGGGGTCTGGCTCCCCTGAATATGTATGTAACACCCCTCTCCACAAACACGATATAATCTCTGACGTAGCAATAAATAAAACATCTCGCAGCGGAAAATAAATACAATAGCAATACTCACTCGGGTGTCACCGGCCATTACTCGCCCCATGCAAGCAACGAAGCCAACTACATCCAACTTCCGACATAAACAAATTGCTAACCGCCGTGATAACGAGAAACTCCTATACATCATACTAAGTCCATAAACCATAAACATCGACAAGTGAGTGTCTACCCAAACCTGAATATACACAACCTTACCATAATACAATCCACTTCTTCAATGCCACTTAGACAAACTCCAATTACCCTGTTCCTGCTCTTCGGCTTCGTCAACAATCAACATCCTGTAATGGTGTAGTATCAGCGATAGACGCTGAGTATGCCGGGCCTGGACCCTGTTGGTCACTTGTCATTTTAACCATCTTGTTATTAGATTGATTCCACGCTTTACCATTTTACAGTTATAATCAATACTGTAATACAAATGTATAATATACATAATCATCCATCCAAATATCCATAAACACTTAACCACCCATCCAATCCAAACATTCATTTAATATCACAAATCACAATTGTATATCGACGTATCGAATAATAACAATATAATGTACAATGTACATTCGCCGTAGCGTATACCATCCTTTATTAATTCCAATTAATTTGGCCTTCAAGGCCCCATCCATATGTACAATGTACATTCGCCGTAGCGTACAGTTTCCATAGTTAATTTAGTTTGGCCTTTAAGGCCCCATCCATCCAAACCATGTTAATTATTAATACCAGTTGGGCGTCATGTTAGGACAACCCGATAACCTCACCATGGACAGTAGTCCTCCCGTACACACAAAGGTGCTCATTTCGCCAGAGGTCCGGAGGCCCGTGACTCTCTTATGTCTCGTAAGACGTCCATAAAAAGGCCGTAGCCACCTGATCCACGATCCAGTTAGGGCTCATTGGATATAACCTGGAGCGGAATCCAATTAGGAAACCCCTCAGTGACATCACAAATGCGCAACCAAGTAGTTTGTAAACTACCGGGATCCTCACCTCAACTCATACCATCTCTCTCTCATAATGTTTAAGATATGCTCTTAGTCTTATGGAGAATAATTATTAGTTAGCTGCCCAATGGGTCTCACGTATACCTAGGAGTAATCTAGGTTATATTCATGTTCGAGATCCATGCTCTAGAGACCGACAATGTCGTGACTCGTTCCTAAGTGTTTACTTAGGTTACCATATACTTAATATTAATACTTTGGTATTATATCAAGTAACCGTCATGTCATCACATTAACGTATATGTATGTTTATATAAGTCGATCTATAGTCGACGTAGTGTTAGTCCTGTAGGACGCTCGTGCATAAATAATTAATGCAGTAACACTTAATCACATACAGTATCCACACACATGACACACAAGTTATATCAACCAAATCCGAGCCCAAGAGCAACCTTAGGACAACTCGGATCAAACCCCTTTACATACCGTTCACCCTGATCGTATTACGGTGGAGTATGAATCAGCAAGATCATATGCTCCGTGTAGTCCACTAGCTCGTCAAGCGTCTTGTCAGAAGTATAATCTAAACGGTATTAAAACTATAAGTCAGTCTCCATGACTAACTACATCCGGTATTTCGTATAATAAGTAACCCCGACAGTTCACCCCTGTTTTCTACAGTTGTTTGTTACGGGTTTCTCTAAAATGGTCGGCTTGGTTACTAAAGCTCGTATATCAAAACATTTCGACTGTTAAGTTTAATTCCTTATTTTTCTTTTAATCTTATCCACCATCTAGTTTAGGTACATAACCTATAGTTGCATGTATGCATGCATTATTATATTATGTTATATTCTTTTTCGTATTGTATCATTTATTATATTGTATCATTCTCCCACCATCCATTATAATACAATGTATTATATAATCCATTTATCTTAGCAAATAACATTTGCATTCAAAAAAACTCATAACATATAGTTTGTAACTATTTTTTTAAACAACCACCACCATTATGTTATATGGTTTCCAACCATAACATATACCCACCTTATATACATTATTCTTGTGTATGTATGTATATTTACCACGTAGGTATGTTTCATGAGTTAAATAGACTCTTACATTATATGTTACATTTTATCATCTTTTATTAGATGGTTATTCCCATTAGTTGTATTATATTATACAACTTATATTAAGATTATTATCCTAATATTATGTAACATTTATGTTGTATTACACAACTCCTAAGGTTTATTCCATAAACACCTTAGTTTATAAATCTCATTTACTTATAGTTCGTCACATTATTTTATGTGAATATCCTTACTTATCTTAATCCCATTAAATCACCTTAACACCATATAATTGTTATAACATTATAGACCTTAGTCTAAAATTCTTTTTCCAACTCTTAATTCGGTACAGCCCTTGAATTTATTTAAATTCCATTTTGACCACATAACATTATGTAATGTTATACCATATCCTCATATCATATTATGATATTTTATTTCCTTTATTACAAAACCATCCCATAATTTATACCATGTTATATATTCCATTTAATATAACATTCTAACCTTAATATAAATATAACCTATGGTCAATATTTATAAAATACCGAACAGACCCAAAACTGTTCAATAATTGCCATTTGGCCCTTTTATAACATATAATTTAATAATTCATTAAAACTATATATTATACATATATCTTAATAAATGCTCTTATATAATTCTAAAAATCACCAAATTCACCAAAGGGTTATAAATATCCTTATTAACCCATATATTTCAGTATTCACTTTTCCACCACCTATATTTCTCCAAAGTGTCATAATGACATACTAACTATATTATTATACATATATAGTTCATTTTGATTCCAAAATCAACCCAATAAATTCCTAAAAATTCCTAATAGCCCATGGGTGTTTATAATACCATTATACACCCTTAATTTTCGGTAATAACATATTTACCACATATGTTATAAAAATATTACCATTAAGTACTTATCTTATTATAAAGCCTTAAATAAGTTATCTAACTTATCTAATTTGGTCAAAAACCTACCATATGGTCAAGGGTGACCTCCTTAAATGTTCTTGTACCATTAACTCCTAATAATTATGGTTTTAACCCTTAAGTTTCAAAATTCACCATTTAACCCCAAAAACTTTATAAAATCTTATAAACTTTATTTTAAATCCTTTTAACCTCTAATTTTCGGCCTTAATCATTTTAGAGCCCCCAAATTTAATTTAATTACACTATAACCCCTCATTCTTTTCGGTAATTGTAATTAACACCTAAAACTACTTTAAACTAAATACAAATAAATAAAATGGCCTAAAGTACATGGCCTTATTACAAAAACATTCTCACAAAATAAATTACGCATAAAATGTCCCAAAAACACTTATAAATCTTGGCCTCACCACATATTTTTTCATTTAATTACCAAACTCCACATAATGTCTTAAATTTGACATTTATGTTACTTAATCACTTAGATAAATTTACTAAGTCATTTCTTTAAACATTTTAAGGTCAAAAATCACTTATCACCCATGTTCTCTCACGGCAATTAATATTCACAAGCTTAAACTTGTATTAATGTATCAAGTTAAGGTTTAAGTGATTTATACCTTGATTTAGCAAGGTTAAGACCTTGTTTGGTATCGCCACCTTAGGAGAATTTCTCCACAGCTTGATCTACTTGTCTTCATGTAGAAAACAAGACATGATTAAACTCCAAACATGAGCTAACCATGGGAAGTAATTTAAGTCATGAAAATCATGAATTTTTACCTTAGATCTTCAAGTTTGTTGGAGATCTACCTCGGCCCTATTTTTCCAGTAGGAAAGAGTATCAAAACAATTTTAAAAACACGGTACAAACCGTGGGTGGTTAGCTTGGAAGATGGCTAAGATTTACCTTGTTTAGATGCCAAAATGGTGTTTTTGGCTTGGATCTAGCTACTCCTTGTAGATCTTGGTATACCAACTGAATCCACTAAAAGGAGAAGAAAATAAGGCTAGGGAACCAAGGTTTACAACCGAAATTCACAAGGAAGAAGAGATATGTGCTTTAAAGCATATTTTTACCTTAAATGGTCAAAACTTGAACTTCCTCCTTAGATCTTGTTACAGCCGAAAATGACCCTTCCTTTAACCTCCAAATCACTCTACATAAATGTATAGAAATGGTTGGAGTCTAGATCAATGGAAAAAGGAAAGAAAGATGTAGAAAATGGACATTTTTATGCCTCAGAAGCTTACCTAGAGCAAGAGCTCTCATCAATGGAGTTGTAATGCTTAACTACGGTCAAGGAGGAGCCAAAGAGAGCTCAAGGAAAGAGCAAACTCGGCTGAATGGAGCAAATGGAGAGAATGACCTAAATTGTCTTAAAGTCCTTTTTGATATTTTATTGATTTTAAAGACTTGATGACTCAAAGGGTTGATTGGTGTTGAAAAATCGGTGGAGACAAAGCAAGGAGGCAGTCAGCCATGATTGAGAAAGGTGGTGAATAATTGATTCCAATTTGATTGAATAATGGAGTAATAATGTTACTTTAAGCAATAAGTGAAAGATGAGTCATCCACTCCTTGTCTTGTCTTGCTTGGAGCCACCGAATAACAAGGAGAAATGAGGCTCCAAATCGGCAGCACTCACATGGGTAAGCAAGTGGTAAGCAACTTTTGTGTTTTAATATGTTAAAGTTTGTTTTTCCTTATTTTATGCAAAAGTAAGGTGGTATATTTAATTGTCACATGGGAATTGTCACATGGTCTGTTAAGAGACTTATTGAACCGATTTTATGACGTCCATTCATGGTCAATGGTCAAAATTGACCAACTTAGTCAATGTTGACCCAAACGGGCCCCACTTTAGGGTTTTATTAATATTTTAATATTAAATTTGTAAAAATTTGTAAATTTCTGGAATTAAATTCCTAACATGATATAATATGATATTATCATATTTAAAGGTAATTATGACCTTAAGCCCATTTAAAACCAATTTAGAAGGCAATTTCACAACAACGTGCTTAAGGAGTTTTAGTGCACATTTTGTGTTGCAAGGTGTTTCTGAGCTTGGTTTTCTTTGACAACGGTTTTGTTGTGTTCCTTACATGATATTTGATCATGGTATCCAATTTTATATCATTTAGAGGTCATTAGACCTTTAAGGTATTCTTAGAGCACCTTTTTGCTCTACTTGACCTTGAAGCATGAAAGTGCTTGTTCTTGTCTTGTGTGTTGAGTGTTGTCCAACGATTATAATATGTTTAATATTATGTTAATAAACTTAGGACAAATTTTTAGGTCCTAAGAAGTTCATTTGGGAATTTATTTACCCTCACCAGTCAAAGGGTGCAACACCTTGCTTTGTGTTGACCACTATTGTTTTAGTTTACTTTTAAGGCATGTTTAGGCCTTAATTAATGTGATTAGATATTTAATCTATGTTAATAAGTTTGGGGTATTTCAATGTAGGTGGTCGGGTCTCACTAACTGACTTCAGCCAGTTCGTTTTTCTGGGCTGTGGCGGGTGGGCTGGTGCTCCTCCTATTTTAGTACCCAGCTGTGCAAGAACAGCAACAATCGTCTCTACAACACCTGGAATCACGGGGTCACCGCCTCCACCTCTGCCAATACCACGCCCTCTAGTTCCCCCAGACATCTGTAGTATAGTATGTCACATAAATACTCGGTGATTCACCGTACAAAACCAGTAGATATGTATTGCCTTTTAAGGCTAATATGTCACGTAATTTGCGTTACTAGACACAATTTCTCTTAAAACGAATCGTCTCATACCTCACAAACGTTTCCCTTAATTTCCCAAGTCCTAAGCTCACTGTCTTAACCTATTTCCTCGTCATCAGAGCGGTACTCCGCTCTGATACCACTTTTGTAACACCCCTCTCCACAATCACATAATAATCTCTCACATAGCAATAAATAAAACGTCTTACAGCGGAAGATAATAACAACATACAATACTCACTCGGGTGTCACCGGCCATTACTCGCCCATGCGAGCAACGAAGCCAAACTACATCCAACAACCAACCAAAACAAACTACTAATGGCCGTGATAACGACGAAACTCCTATACATCATACTAAGTCCATAAACCATAAACATCGACAAGTGAGCGTCTACCCAAACCTGAAAATACATAATCTTACCATAATACAATTCACCATCTTCATTGCCATATAGACAACCTCCATGTGCAGCAATAATTAAAGTAAAACTCCAATTACCCTGTTCTCGCTCTTCGGCTTCGACAATAATCAACAACTGTAAGGTGTGTAGTATCAGCGATAGACGCTGAGAGTATGCTGGGCCTAGACCCTAATGGTCAGTTGTCATTTTAACCATCTTATTATTAGATCGGTTTCATGCTTTACCATTTTACAGTTATAATCAGTACTGTAATAAACATGTATAATATACATAATCATCCATCCAAATATTCATAAACATTAAATCATCCATCCAATCCAAACATTCATTAATATCTCAAACAACATTTGTTTATCGAACGTATCGAGTACTAACAACATAATGTACAATCGCCGTAGCGTTCACCATCCTTTATTAATTTAATTTAACCTGGCCTTCAAGGCCCATCCATATGTACAATGTACAATCGCCGAGCGTACAGTTTCCATAGTTAATGTAATTTCGCCTTAAGCCCCATCCAAACCATGTTTAATTATTAATACCAGTTGGGCGTCATGTTAGGACAACCCGATAACCTCACCATGGACAGTAGTCCTCCCGTACACACAAAGGTGCTCATTTCGCCAGAGGTCCGGAGGCCCCTGTGTTATACCCAAAATTTCAACCCCCCGGAAGAGAGTCTCTACTAATAGGCTAGTAGCGAGGGTTCCCAATTCGATCGGCACATTCAGAGTACTAGGGACAGCTTAGTCATCTCCAGGGGCATTTTCGTAATTTTTCAAGGCTCCTAAGCCCCTATAGGCTTTCTCTCTCCTCCAAATAAGGGTCAAATCAATTCAAAATGCTTTGAAATTTTAACCCATGATAAAGGATGACATTGAAGCATAATGGCGTTGGAATTTTGATTTTTCGAATTTCCAATAATTTTCTAGCAATTTCTGATTGAATCTGACGGGAAATTGAATTTAAAAATATTCCAATATCCAAAAAATTCGATCTCACTTTAGAAAAATCAGAATTATCATCCTTTACCCATGTGTGAAATTTCATAATCAAATTCCTTTGGAAGCCCCCTTGAGCTAAAACGTCGGTAAATCTCGGTTTTTACCGGATTTTTCTATCTTTAAGGAAGTCTATATAAGGAACCTTATCCCATGATCAAATCAGAACCTCAAGAACCCTAAGCAACCAGAAAACCTAGCCGTCTCATCCTCCTCACGTTTTTACACATCCAAGCACCAAAATCACATCAAAAATCTCTCGAAATCACCACCTAAACACACTTTTCAACTCCTAACACATCAACAATCATCAAACATCAACCAAACCACCTCCAAAACGTGAAGAACATCATCAACAATCAACAACCAGAAGCCCGGGTCGAACTCAATCCGGAACCGGCATCATCGGAGCCTCCGAAGAATCCCAACGTGAAGGATCATCTTGAATTCGAAGGTAAAACAGGTTACAATCCGACTTTTCTGATTCCCCACGACCTTATTAACTCTCTGTCAAATTTTGGGTTCAAACTAACCTTTTTACGCTTCTGTACTGCTGTTTGATTAAGCTTCTGTCAGATAACTTGTTTGCTAAGTTTCGTGCTTAATTCGAATTCAAATTGAAAACTTTCAATCACTAACGTCTTGTAAATCTTTCAGGCAGGCTACACACCCATAAAAATTTGAGCTCAAAACACCCTCGGGAACCTTCTGAAAACCCCTGTCCGTGGGTGGTCCGTGACCTCGGACCTATGGTCCGGGACCTCGGACGCGTTGTCCGAGACCACGGACACCCACGGACGGCGGCGGGATTTTAAAAATTCAAAATTTAGGTTTTTCTAATAATGTCCGGGCCCACGGACATCCTGTC
This sequence comes from Limonium bicolor, assembly GCA_023374045.1. NCBI lineage: Eukaryota > Viridiplantae > Streptophyta > Magnoliopsida > Caryophyllales > Plumbaginaceae > Limonium > Limonium bicolor. The sequence continues at coordinate 156,308,853 of CM041780.1, forward strand.
CGTGGCCCCGGACCTTGCGAATTTTTGTTTTCCTTTAATTTCGACTTTTGTGTATTTAGGTTAACTGGGGTCCGTGGTTTCGGACATTAGGTCCGTGGCTACGGACGGAAATGAAATTTGACCTAATTCTGCCTCCGAAACCCCAGTTTAGGTAGCTTTCAATTTCACTTTGTTTTTCTGTCAAAAAATGATAAAAACACAAAAAAACAGAAGCGCGCACTTAGGTTAAAAACGACTTTGTAGTAAGCCGTAAATAAACTGAGTAGAGGGAAAAACGACCTAGGAAGGGTAATGAAAGTAATTGAACCCTAATTAAGTCGAATATCAAGCCCCCGAACCCGAACTCTCCTTTCCTAATTTGATCTAGGTTAAAATTAGGTGGCGACTCATAATAGGTTCCAGTGAGCTAGCTTAGGTTTTAATAATTATTGTTTTAATGACATAGTTATTAATCTTAGGTTATAAGTGGACCTAAAACCCGACTAGATCCCAATCAACTTAATCCACATAGGATAGGGTTTAAAATCGAGGCTCACAGACTGGCGACTCTGCTGGGGACAAACTTCTTAATTTTAACTTGTTTAATTTTAAGAAAGAGGCGCTTAACTCAATTGTTTATTATGGCTTTTATTACTTTGTTTTTTTTACTTTTGTGTGCACTTTAATTTCTGCACCTTTGCTTCATATGAGGCGAGGGGTCCACACGAACCGATTTCACCCCGGGACCCGTTTGAGGGTCCCCTGTCAGGGACTCACACCTTTTAGGTGATGTGAATAAGCGGGGAAAAGAGGAGGATGTCGTCTAACCCCATCCCCTTAATACCTGGGCCTTAGCCCCAAGCGTTTTCCTGGCAGTGTCCTTACCTAGCCCATTGTTTGGTCAGTCAAAGACCCGACCGTAGACGCACACCTTTAGGTGATGTGAAAAAAGTGGGGAACCCAAGAGAATGCGTGCAAGCCCTATTCCTTTGTGGCGACCTGGGCCCAAGCCCCAAGCACCTCTCCGGATCGATCCATACCCAATTGATTAACCGTCAAGTGAGGACATGTTGAATTTGTGTGGGCCTTGTTTGCTTGTATGATCGGCCCATTACCTAGCCTAGAGATTGATAGGAACTTCTCCTACATTAACCTATCCCAACCAAATTGGCGGCTCTACTTGTTTGCGGCCCAGAGGCCCTGCTTGGTTTAACATGTGAGTCGTTCGGGCCTCGGCCCAAAAGTGTAGGCTTAGGTGATTTCTCTTCTGGCCCAATTTGGGTTATCCAATTAGTTCTAGGCCCATAAAAAAAGAAATCCACCTGAACTTGAAATAACTCACAAGACCTGAAATAAAATCTTTTTCGGCTTAGCAACCATCTTCTCTGGCCCAAAGAAAGATAGGCCCATTTGTGATTTAGGGATCGTTCCAGCCATGTTCTTTATTTTCAGGCCCAAACACATTTCAGCCCAAGGGCTCATTCTAGTCTAGGAAAACTCTTCACTTGGGCTCTGACCCAAAATCCTAGATCTAGGTGCCATCTTTTAGGCCCAACCAAAACCACTCGGCCCAAATTCCAGTTCATATATAGAGCAATCAGTCCGGCCCAAGTACCACACTCATGCTCATTTTCATCTAGGCCCATAGACCAATTCGTAGTTTTGGCCATGAGCTTTGCTCTCAATCTAGAATTTCAGCCCATAAAACATTTGGATCCTAGATAGTTTGCATACTTCATTCATTCCAGTTTCCGGCTTCAAGGCCCAACAAGAACATCAAACGAATCTTAGACCTCAGGGCTCAGTGGCCCATTCACGGTCCATGTGACTTCCTTCATCTTGTTTGCTCAATTTCTGGACTAAGGGATTCAGGCCTATATGTCCGTTCTGGTCTAGGAATCACCCTAATCTATGCACTTCACTCTCAGTTTGTGACGACTCAGGCCCAGTTACTTCCTACATAACCCATAGGCATTCCTAGTTCAGACATTTTACAGGGCCTACTCGAAGTTTGGAAGGAAGACAATCATGGTCAATGGTGCCCCGACGGTCAACAGCTCGAGTCTTCAACACGTTGGCATCAGACTGTTCAACATCACTATTTCACAAGTTTTCTCGATTTAGTAGTTTTCTTTTCTCAATCATTCTTCTAACTTTTATGGTAGTTAGCTTCCTTTATCATTTTAGATCACAACTTTTGATGTTATCTTTCCATTCGTGAATTAGAGCATAGTTCTATTTTCGTAATTTTGTGTGCATTCATTCAACAAAACAAAAACAAAAAAAATGTGTTTTTATTAAGGGATCACAGAGTAATCATTTCCCGACTATGGAATAGAACGACTTGTCTTTTGTTTCTAAAAGGGTGAACATGTTCGTCCTCCCACCATGGACTATCCCATAATATCCACAAAGCATTCCAAAATCCACATCTGTTTTGTCATAAACCCCAGGTCAATACTGGGGGCAATCTGAGTTCAGGATCGTCATCTTTAATCTTTCGTTTACGCGTGCGAACTAGTCTCTGAGTGAAATTCACGAGAGTGTCCTGAGTGGAAAAACCATGAGTGAACAAGCGTGTCATTTTTACACGATTCTGGTGAGACCACATTCAAAGGTGAGGTAAACAGCATAACTCCGACCGAAGGAGATGATTTGTAAATTTACGTTTAAACCTGTAAAAAGTAACAAAGAACGGATACACAACTATCAGGAATGACGAAGCACCTAGGTACAACACCACACAGCCAAAAAGCTTGTGAACCCTGACATTACACCCTAGGCACCCCGATGAGCTTTTCATGCATGGCCCATTTTACAACACTACAAGCTCCACAAACAAGCCAACCAATGATGAATAATCGACCCGGTGACCAAAGGAAGCAAGGAGCCCGTCTTTTGAGCAACAACACACAAGTCCAAAGAAGCAAAACCGCTACCAGCATGACGAAACGATCCGCAAATGGTCCCAAAGTGACACAGGATCCAAATGAGCTAATATCAAAAATAGCTCTCAAAGTTCAAAGCCGGGAAACAACAAGAACCCGAAGAAAAGGAAATTCAAAGAAAGGCAAACCTGAAAAGCCTCGAAGATATCCAAAATCGGAAAAAAGAAAGAAGATGCAAGGAACAATCCAAAAGTTCCAAGCCCCAAGTCCATAAGCGAAGCCATCATAAAGTGGCCAAACAACTTCAAGGCAAAGAAGATAAGTCCGAGAGGTGGTGCAAGTTGCAGCTTTGGTCACCCTTAAAGCTCCACATATCCTAAACATTCCGCCATTATCCTATTGTCATTCATCACACCCATGGCCACGTTACAAGCTCAAAAGACTTCCGACTTAGTAGTTGTGTATCCAATCGAGTGAAAGTAACAGGTTGAACACGTAAATCTAACAAATGTCAAATTCAATGGTTGAGAAGTTATGACCGTAAGTGAGAAACAAGTACAAGCATCAAACACGCTGAGTGTAGATTAGGAAGCACCACATCGAAACATAAGCCGTGACCCTGTGAGGACGAGACTCGTTCGCACGTTTAATAAAAGAAAATACTGGGGGCAATCGATCGTTCCGATCGATTGCCATGAACTCTAGCTCAGTTTGTCTTAAAGGAAAAGTACTGGGGGCAATTGTTGGCTCCAACAATTGCTATGATAACACCAATTCGAACCCAGAGCTCAAACATCACCACCACCATTCCACCTCAAGCCTGTCATTGGCCTTACCTCCACAAAAACATCAGGCCCGTCATAACCCAGACCACCATCCAAAATCATACCTGATCCCAGGTCTATCGCAAATCCTGAACACCGGAAAAGCCTTTAACACCACAACAAACACCACACACTTCCCCAGCGGCATGTTCATTTTCTTAAGAAACAAATTGTAGATATGAAATTTTTAGTCAGGAAATGATCATTTCACTTTCCTTTTCAGCAGAGTTTTCTCAAGCATTGCCATGTTTGGCACATTTTTCAACAGTTCCTTGTTTTTGCAAGCTTCCAACAAACACTTTAGTTGCATTTTACAACTTTTGCATAACACCTCAACATCGCCAAGTTTGGCACCTTTTCCAACAGTTTCCTGTTTTGAACGAGTATCCTTCAAATATTTTGATTGCATACATCTTATCATCATTGCCGTGTTTGGCACTCCAGTAATCAGTTTTCATCATTTGCACGAGACCATTATCATTCCGATTCATTTTTAGTTCGAGACCCATCATTTTCAAGACTTCAGTGCGAGACCATGCATCTTCATCAGTGCGAGACCATCATATTCGTCAGTGCGAGACCATCATGTTCGTCAGTGCGAGACCATGCATCTTCATCAGTGCGAGACCATCATATTCGTCAGTGCGAGACCCATCACCTTCGTCAGTGCGAGACCGAGCGTCATCATCTAGTGCGAGACCAGTACGAGACCTAGTATCATCTTCAGTGCGAGACAGGTACGAGACAGAGCGCGATCTAAGTTGGCGGGGCAGAGGCAATAAGTCCCCATCTTCATGTCAACTTCTGGGAGAAACAACTAGTGGGCAGTGGCAATAAGTCCCCTTGGTAATCTAGAAGTTATCCCAGCACCCCAGTTGGTGGGCAGAGGCAATAAGTCCCCATAGTATACCAACAAGGAGCATTGGAACGGGTTTCGGTCCCCAGAAGCATCCGAATGTCATTTTTATATCATCCATATCATTTGCATCACTTTCAACATGATCATTTGCATAAAGTTTACCTTGAATCCGTCCGTACGAAACTCCTCATCATAGACCAGAGATACAGATTCTCGCCCCGAAGATACAGATTCTTCAGAGATACAGATTCTCGCTCCGAAGATACAGATTCTTCAGAGATACAGATTCTCGCCCCGAAGATACAGATTCTTCAGAGATACAGATTCTCACCCCGAAGATACAGATTCTTCAGAGATACAGATTCTCGCCCCGAAGATACAGATTCTTCAGAGATACAGATTCTCACCCGATCAGAGATACAGATTCTCACCACGAAGATACAGATTCTTCAGAGATACAGATTCTCACCCGATCAGAGATACAGATTCTCAGTTGAAGATACAAATTATTCAAGGATACAGATTCTTAGCCGAAGGTACAGACTCTTCAGAGATACAGATTCTCAGCCAAAGATTCAGATTCACCAGAGCAGCAGAACTCACTAGAGCAGCAGAACTCACCCGAATAGAAGAACTCGACCCAACACCATTTTCAATCACTGATAGGTAGTCAACGCCTCAGAATAGCTTGACATCATCTCATTCATTATAGGTAGTCAACGCCTCAGAATAGCTTGACATCATCTCATTCATTATAGGTAGTCAACGCCTCAGAATAGCTTGACATCATCTCATTCATATAGGTAGTCAACGCCTCAGAATAGCTTGACATCATCTCATTCATTATAGGTAGTCAACGCCTCAGAATAGCTTGACATCATCTCATTCATTATAGTAGTCAACGCCTCAGAATAGCTTGACATCATCTCATTCATTATAGGTAGTCAACGCCTCAGAATAGCTTGGCATCATCTCATTCATTATAGGTGGTCAACGCCTTAGAATAGCTTGACGTCATATCATCCTTATAGGTAGTCGGCGCCTTAGAACAGTCTGACATTACTTCATTATCACCTTTAGGTGGTCGACGCCTTAGAACCGCTCGACACCCTTCCACTTTACTCATAGGTAGTCAGCGCCTTAGAATAGCTCGACGCAACTTGTCGGATTGCACGTGTGGTCTTTTAAGATCCATAATTTTGGGGTATCACTCAAGCATCAACTAGCCTTTTCATTTCCATTACAAATCTAGTTGACGGGGGGCAATCTGTTATACCCAAAATTTCAACCCCCCCGAAAGAGTCTCTACTAATAGGCTAGTAGCGAGGGTTCCCAATTCGATCGGCACATTTCAGAGTACTAGGGACAGCTTAGTCATCTCCAGGGGCATTTTCGTAATTTTTCAAGGCTCCTAAGCCCCCTATAGGCTTTCTCTCTCCTCCAAATAAGGGTCAAATCAATTCAAAATGCTTTGAAATTTTAACCCATGATAAGGATGACATTTGAAGCATAATGGCGTTGGAATTTTGATTTTTCGAATTTCCAATAATTTTCTAGCAATTTCTGATTGAATCTGACGGGAAATTGAATTTAAAAATATTCCAATATCCAAAAAATTCGATCTCACTTTAGAAAAATCAGAATTATCATCCTTTACCCATGTGTGAAATTTCATAATCAAATTCCTTTTGGAAGCCCTTGAGCTAAAACGTCGGTAAATCTCGGTTTTTACCGGATTTTTCTATCTTTAAGGAAGTCTATATAAGGAACCTTATCCCATGATCAAATCAGAACCTCAAGAACCCTAAGCAACCAGAAAACCTAGCCGTCTCATCCTCCTCACGTTTTACACATCCAAGCACCAAAATCACATCAAAAATCTCTCGAAATCACCACCTAAACACACTTTTCAACTCCTAACACATCAACAATCATCAAACATCAACCAAACCACCTCCAAAACGTGAAGAACATCATCAACAATCAACAACCAGAAGCCGGGTCGAACTCAATCCGGAACCGGCATCATCGGAGCCTCCGAAGAATCCCAACGTGAAGGATCATCTTGAATTCGAAGGTAAAACAGGTTACAATCCGACTTTTCTGATTCCCCACGACCTTATTAACTCTCTGTCAAATTTTGGGTTCAAACTAACCTTTTACGCTTCTGTACTGCTGTTTGATTAAGCTTCTGTCAGATAACTTGTTTGCTAAGTTTCGTGCTTAATTCGAATTCAAATTGAAAAATTTCAATCACTAACTTTGTAATCTTTTTCAGGCTACACACCCATAAAATTTGACTCCTCAAAACACCCTCGGGAACCTTCTGAAAACCCCTGTCCGTGGGTGGTCCGTGACCTCGGACCTATGGTCCGGGACCTCGGACGCGTTGTCCGAGACCACGGACACCCACGGACGGCGGCGGGATTTTAAAAATTCAAAATTTAGGTTTTTCTAATAATGTCCGGGCCCACGGACATCCTGTCCGTGGCCCCGGACCTTGCGAATTTTTGTTTTCCTTTAATTTCGACTTTTCTGTGTATTTAGGTTAACTGGGGTCCGTGGTTTCGGACATTAGGTCCGTGGCTACGGACGGAAATGAAATTTGACCTAATTCTGCCTCCGAAACCCAGTTTAGGTAGCTTTCAATTTCACTTTGTTTTTCTGTCAAAAAATGATAAAAACACAAAAAACAGAAGCGCGCACTTAGGTTAAAAACGACTTTGTAGTAAGCCGTAAATAAACTGAGTAGAGGAAAAACGACCTAGGAAGGGTAATGAAAGTAATTGAACCCTAATTAAGTCGAATATCAAGCCCCCGAACCCGAACTCTCCTTTCCTAATTTGATCTAGGTTAAAATTAGGTGGCGACTCATAATAGGTTCCAGTGAGCTAGCTTAGGTTTAATAATTATTGTTTTAATGACATAGTTATTAATCTTAGGTTATAAGTGGACCTAAAACCCGACTAGATCCCAATCAACTTAATCCACATAGGATAGGGTTTAAAATCGAGGCTCACACCCTGACTCTCTTATGTCTCATAAGACGTCCATATAAAGGCTGTAGCCACCTGACCCACGATCCAGTTTGGGCTCGTTGGGTATAAACCTGGAGCGGAATCCAATCGGAAACCCCTCAGTGATCACAAATGCGCAACCAAGTAGTTCGTAAACTACCGGGATTCCTCACCTCAACTCATACATCTCATCTCTCATAATGTTTAAGATATGCTCTTAGTCTTATGGAGAATATAAATTATTAGTTAGCTGCCCAATGGGTCTCACGCATACCTGGATGTAATCTAGGTTATATTCATGTTCGAGATCCATGCTCTAGAGACCGACAATGTCGTGACTCATCCCTAAGTGTTTTACTTAGGTTACCATATACTTAATATTAATACTATGGTATTATATCAAGTAACCGTCATGTTATCACATTAACGTATATGTATGTTTATATAAGTCGATCTATAGTCGACGTAGTGTTAATCCCGTAGGACGCTCGTGCATAAATAAATAATGCAGTAACACTTAATCACATACATGTATCCACACACATAACACACAAGTTATATCAACCAAATCCGAGCCCAAGGTGCTTCCTTAGGACAACTCGGATCAAACCCCTTTACATACCGTTCACCAAGACCTAGGATGCGCAGTGTAGTCCACTAGCTCGTCAAGCGTCTTGTCTGAAGTATAATCTAAACGGTATTAAAACTACACACGTCAGTCTCCATGACTAACTACATCCGGTATTTCCGAATAACAAGTAACCCCGACAGTTCATCCCTGTTTTCTACAGTTATTTGTTACAGGTTTCTCTAAACCGGTCGGCTTTGTTACTAAAACTCGTATGTCAAAATATTTCAACTGTTAAGTTTAATTCATTATTTTTCTTTATTCTATCTTATCCACCATTAATTTAGGTACATAGTCTATAGTTGCATGTATGCATGCATTGTTATATTATATTGTACTATTTTTCCACCATCCATTATAATACATTGTATTATATTATCCATTATCTTAACAAATTATATTTGCATTACAAAACTCATAACTTATAGTTTGTAACTATTTTTCATGTAATAACCACCACCATTATATCATATGGTTTCCAACCATAATATATACTCTTCCTTATATACATTATTCTTGTGTATGTATATATTTACCACGTAGGTAAATTTCGTGAGTTTAATAAACTCTTATATTATTTGTTACATTTTATCATCTTATATTAGATGATTATTCCCATTAGTTGTATTATATTGTACAACTTATATTAAGATTATTATCCTTATATTATGTAACATTTTATGTTGTATATTTACAACTTCCAAGGTTTAATCAATAAATACCTTAGTTAATAAATCCTATTTATTTATAGTTTGTCACATTATTTAATGTGAGTATCCTTTCTTGTATTAATTCTATTTAACCACATTCTTACCATATAATTGTTATAACATTTATAACGTTATAGACCTTAGTCTAAAATTCATTTTCCAACCCTTAATATTTCGGTACAGCTCTTGAATTTATTTAAATTCTATTTTGACCACATAACATTATGTAATGTTATTCCATATGCTAATATCATTTGATATGATATTTTTATTTCCTTTAACTTATAACCTATAGTTTTTTATATAAAACTATTATATATTGCCGCATAGGCATATATATTGAACCTTATTCTTTTCCATAAACCATAGTTTCCTTTATTTACAAAATCACCCCATCATTTATACCATGTTATATATACCATTTAATATAACAAACTTAAAAAAAGTATAACCTATGGTTATTTTATTTAATAACCGAACAGACCTCAATATATATTTTATATTTCCTTTAGGCCCAACTTATAACATATAGTTTAATAATTCATTAAAACTATATATTATACACATATCTTATTAAATACCCTTATATAATTCTAAAAATCACCAAATTTCACCAAAGGTTATAAATATCCTTATTAACCCATATACTTACGGTATTTACCATTCCACCATCTATATTTCTCCAAAGTGTCATAATGACATAATAACTATATATTATACATATATAGTTCATTCTAATTCCAAAATCAACCCAATAAATTCCTAAAAATTCCTAATAGCCCATGGGTGTTTATAATACCATTTCACACCCTTTTATTTTCGGTAATAACATATTCACCACATATGTTATAAAATTGTTACAATTAAATACGTATCTTATTATAAAGCCTTAAATAAGTTATTTAACTTATCTAATTTGGTCAAAACTACCATATGGTCAAGGTTGACCACCTTAATATTTCCTTTACCACCAATTCCCAATAAATTACGGTTTGCACCCATACTTTTTAGAAATTACCATTTAACCCCAAAACTTTATAGAATCTTATAATTTTTATATAAACTCTTTTAAACCTCTAAATTTCGGCCTTATTAATATATAGCTCCCAAATTTAATTTAATTACACCTAATAATACCCCATTTCTTTTCGGTATTGCATTTTCACCACTTAAACTTAATTAAAAGCTTATAAATGCATAAATAAAATGGCCTAAAGTACATGGCCTTATTACAAACATGGCTTACAAAATAAATTACACATAAATGTCCAAAAATGCATTAAACTTTCGGCCTCTCCCATATCTTTCCATTAATAACCAATTTTCCATATAATGTCTTAAATTTGACAATTATGCTTGTTTAATTAGTTATAAAATTTACTAAACCATTCCTTAATCACCTAAGGTCAAAATAAGACCTTATTAACCATGTTCACTCACGGCATATACATATACATATGTATAATTTACATATTAATATACCAAGTGAAGGTTTAAGTGATTTATACCTTGTTTTTGCTTAGATAAGGCCTTGTTTGGTTCGGCCAGCTTAGGAATAAATTTCCACGGCTTCTTTTACATGTTTTCAAACAGAAACCAAGGCATAGTTAGTCTCTAAGCAAGATCTAACCATAAGAAGTGTTTTAATGTATATTTCAAGGTAAGATTTACCTTAGAACATCAAGGTAAGTATAATCAACAAGGTAAGTACAAGTACTCCTCAGCCTGTTTTTACAGAAGAGTAAGAGCATCAAAAGAGCTACTAAACCAAGGCTTAAAACGGTATAACTCAGATTCGAAGATGGCTAATTTTTACCTTGTTTAAGATGCCAAAATGGTGTTTTTGCTTGGATCTGGCTATACCTTGAAGCTCTTGATAGATCCACTGAATAAGTATGTTAAGAAGAAGATTATAAGGCTAGGAGAACAGGTTTTACAACCAAGATCTAAAGAGAATCAAAGATAAGTGCTTAAAGCACATTTTTGTCCTTAAAAACAAGTTTGGTTTCTCCACCTTCTTTCCTTGTTATGGCCGAGATTCCTCCTTCATTTAACTCCAAAACAACCTAGATCCATGTATGGAATGGTAATTCTGTCACCGGGTATTGTGAAGTATTATTTGTCAACCTCCCTTTTGATGGATATCTTTTTTTTCTTTTCTCTTCTTTTTCTCTTTTTTTCTCGGGTTCATGTTTCAGTTATCTTTTAATAAGTGCTATTGCCTTAATGGCATCAGTGGTATTTGTATCATGAATCAGCGTTATTCAGCTCGTCTAAGTAAAATCTGTGCTACATTAGCAAACCCGGTTTTTCCTAATTCTGAAATACCCCGTATTTAAAAATAGTGATTAATTAGGCTAATAAGTAATTTAGAGGCTTAATTAAGAATAAATAATTATTAGGGAACAATCCCGAAGAAAACGGATCCTTAAAATGGATTAAAATCACTAACGAACCTTAAAGCGCGTTTTCGAGGTAACCGGGAAAACGTGTCTTTAAGCGGGTCAAATAGACTCGTAACAATTTTGGTCAACTAAATAATCATTAATAAATATTAGTGAAGCTTTAGGACCAATAAAATCAATAAAACGAGAGATTAGTAAAAACTGTCAAAAACGGGAAGTTGTGGGGTAGAAGTATAAATAACCAAGAGTTATGTGTCCAATTTGAAATTAAAAAGCAAAAGTGATTGTGTGTGTGGCTGTGTCCGGGGACCCTCCCCACACCTCTCTCACCACTCCTCTCTAATATGCTCAAACAAAATAATAAACCTCACTTTATTACTCTCACACTCACATTTGTAATTCTCTCTCCTATCCCCCCTCTCCCTCACGTAAGAAAGCCCCCTCCTTACTCTCCTCTTCTTCCTCCTTGCTCCATGCGATTTCCATGGTGAAAAGAAGAGAACCCACACACAAACTCCCTTCTCTCCTCTTAAACTCTAGCAACCTCTTCCAAAAATTATAAAAACACCACCATTGTGTTCCTCTCCTCAAGAGCTACAATTCTATCTTTCCAAAATCCAAAAACGCATTTTCGATTTTGAGGGTATACCCCATTTGAAGTTTCAGCACCACCATTAGAGCCACCTTGGTCTCCTTGTTCTTTTGAGGTAAAGATCTCTTTAAAACTCCATCTTTTTCTAGCTTAAAAGGCAAAACGAATTTGGTGACTAAACCCTTGTTTGGTCTCTCTTGCTCCAGCCGATTTTGGCATTGTGGTGGTGTGAGAATCTTGTTCTTGAGCTAACCCAAACAACTCTTGAGCTCTTGGAAGGTAATAAATTTTCTAAACCCTAAAACCTAGATTAAAACTTGATTAATGGTTAGGGTTAGTATTTAGCATTGAATGGTGTATTGAAATATATTTGTGTATGGGTTGTAGCGTTAGATTTGTGAGTTTGCAAACCGAAAGAGAGAAGAAGGAAGAAAAAAGAAATCTAGAAGGAAAACAAGGTGAGAACTCTCATTGTGTATAGTCTTGTATTTGTGTATGTAACAGATTTTCTAATGAAAATTGGTATTATAAAATAGTAATGCATTAGTAGTATAATGGGTAAGAGAAACTAAGCATTTTGAAACTTTGAAACATTGTAAAAACTGTTATAAAACAGATTGGGAATTGAGTGTTGAGTGCAGGGAATTTTAGTGTTGTTTTAGTGTTGATATTGTATATGGGAGCTTGTATAGTTTTTGTTATTGTAACAGGTGAAAAAAGTTGAAATGTGAACTAGAATGGGTGGTGAGTGTATAAAAATACAAGAGAGACTATGGCAAAATTTACCTAGGATTAGAACACTTAGTGAATTTAAACTAGGTGAACTAATGTGTGTTGTAACAGATTTTGATTAAGGAATAGAGGGTAAGTGAGAGAGCTAGGTAATGGATTCTAGAATGCATTAGGAGTGTTAGAATGACATAGAGAGAGGGATATAGAAGGGGAGTGTAAAACTAAAATCTGTAGCATAACACAACTAGGAAATAACTAGTGCAAGTGTTGAGTGAAACTTGGAAAATTATGTGAGTGAATGAGTATAAAATTGTGTAAGGAATTAGGAAATGAACTAGGGTGTATTAGGAGTTTAATTAGTGTTATAACATGTGGGAATGAGTGTAGGAACAATGGGGAAGTAATGGGTGAAAGAGAGGACTGAAAACAGAAATAAAATGCAAACACTGGACGACCGGACTTGCGACCGGACCTGCAAGTCGGTCGAGCAGAAAATTTTCCCGTCAATAAGCTACTGGAATCGACCGGACTTGCGACCGGACATGCAAGTCCGGTCGAGTAGAAAAATTTTCCCCTCGGTATGCTACTGGAATCGACCGGACTTGCGACCGGACATGCAAGTCCGGTCGAGCAGAAAATTTCCCGGCAGGATGTTACTGGAATCGACCGGACTTGCGACCGGACATGCAAGTCGGGTCGGACCAAAATTCTCCCGAAGAAACCTACTGGAATGGACCGGACTTGCCCAAGGTCGGTCGCAAGTCCGGTCCTGACAAAAAAAAAATTATTTTAATTTAAATAGTAATTGTATATATATATGTATATGTATACCCATACATATGTATATGTACGTGCATGAAAGCATGCCAAAGTTAAGTAAGGAAGTAAAACCTAAGTAAAGGAAAAGTAAGTAAGTAAGAGCAAATGTAGAAGTATAAGGACATAGTAAGTATGAGTTAATTAATGATAGTTAAATTAATCATTCAATTGTATGTATGTAATAGGACTTGGTTTGTGACATCGAAGGACGTTTGGAATTACGTACACGGTGAACGGTATGAATTCCTCATGCCCCGAATGCTATCATGGCTACTCTGATTTGTGTGTTGTGTGCTAATTGATCACCAATAAAGATAAATGCACGAATCGGAGTTAATATGCCTACTTGTGAATATGTAGTGTTGTATGATGTTGTATACTTTCTTAAATCTTAGTTTGTATACTTCATGAAATGTATGGATGATATGAATGTGTGTATGTAAGATGTATTGCACTGTGACCGATTGTGATGAGCTGGACTTCTAACTTGTTCCTAACAATCTAACCATCCTAACTTAAAATGGTAATTAAATTGGAATGAGTAGAAGTCCGATATAGTTTCGGCCACGCGTGAGGATGCGGAGTCACGAGAGGTTGGCTCCAATTCCTGACTCTTAAACTGGTCCGCGGCCCAAATCCCTTAAGTGGGTAGCATCCCGGATTAGTGAGTCAAGTAAATCCCGGATGTGGGACGGAGTAGTCCCCAAGGCCGGAGGTCCCGACGACTTGACTTGAGTATAAGTAAGTAAGTAAGAATGAGTAAGTAAAGTAAAAAAAAAAAGAAGTAAGTAATTGTAAGTAAGAAGAAGTAAGTTGAGTAAAAGAGTAATATGCATTCCGATTAACCCGGATGCACAATTTGGCTAACCTTGTGAAGGTAAGTATTGTGAACTCTATTGTATTGTTGCCTTGAAGTGAATGATGTATTGTAATGTATGTATGATTGTATGTAAAGCATGTATGTATGAGTAATGAACAAGCATGTTTAGCGGTCGCCAATTAGTCGGCGTACCCTTGCTAGCAATCGGTATATGCGGAGTTCATGCGCAGCGTAAGCTGACCCCCTCGGGGGACCATTTTTACTACACGCAGGTACTCGAGATTGATGAAGATGTGAAGATCTACTTCCATTTTTTTATCTTCTTTTTGTGATGTAAACATTGAATTTATGATGGGTGTACTAAGTAGTACATGGCTGTAACTTTTGATTAGCCGGTGTACCATGTGGTACACCTTTTTGGATATTGATAGATGGAGCATTGGTATAGATGAGCATAGGATAGAACTCATTCTTTTGGTAAACTTGGAAGGTTGTAATGAATACTTTTGAATACTCGGTAATCCTTGTAGTGAATGTATTTGTAATGGGTAAGTTGTTTTAGTAGCTCGGTATCTATTGGCCATCAGACCGTTACTGTAAGTATTAGTAGCCTTGCTAGCCGTATGGGCGGTTAGCGGCATTGTTTCACCCGCCGTAGTAAGTAAGTAGTATTCTTCCGCTGCGAACTCATTGAATTAACAGGACGATTAGACGGTAAGCATAGGATTAACGGTTGGGGTGTTACAAAAAGTGGTATCAGAGCGTAGTTACGCTCTGATGTCCTAAAGTACCGAGCATAGGAGATTACCGAGTTAGGATTTCAACCGTCTTAAGACGGATACTTAGAAACCTAACTAGGAACTACCGTTGTTCACGGATACCCTTGACGTTCTTAGAACGATACCATGTTTTAATTCCAAGACCTTTGAGTCATTCTTGCGGAGCCTAATGTAACTGTTAAACATTCAGATGTCAGGAAGAGGCCGAGGCCGACCTAGAGGCGAAGCCTCCGATGGAACGGGCGCGCAAACGATAGCTGAAATCGTTGCCGCCACGGTAGCGCAGATGCTACCCCAAGTAATCCAAGCTGTACAACAATCTCAGCAGAACCAACAGAATCAAACGGGACCAACCCCTCCCCCTCCACCCAGAGAAGCTAACTGGGTCAAAGCTGTAGCGGAACTCCGCCCTCCTTGCTTTAGGGGCGAGAGTGATCCGGCTAAGCTAGAAGCGTACATCTCCGAATGGAGACCGCTTTTGAGACACTCGAAGCTCCTGCTGGAGTTCGAGTCAGAGTAGCCGCCTACTACTTGAAGGATGCGGCCATGGATTGGTGGAAATTGGTGAAGCACGAGCATGTAAGCGACCCCACCTTCGATTGGGATTCCTTCGCATCTCTTCTCCGATCCAAGTACTATCCGGAGCATGTAAAACGAAGAAAAGGCTAGAGCTAGACGCCTTAAAGATGACAGACAAGATGTCTGTGGATGAGTACTACCGCACCTTCACCTCCATTCTCCGTCTCCTCCCTGATCTTGGATACACCGGCCAGGTGTTGGTCGATCGCTTCTATGGCGGTCTGAGCCATCGCCTTCGGTACGGTATGGGCTATACCAGATTTACCTCCCTTCAGGTAAATATCGGTTGACCCTTAGTATCAATTCAATTCATTTCAATTCCTTGAATTCCTTGAATCTTTTCCTTATTCTTTCTTAAACATCATCCCGGCTAATACCTGAAACTTCAGGAGTGTTATCACGCGGCCTCCCGCGTTGAGATCACTTGCCAGTTAAGGGATGAGGAAACCGCGCTGAAGCGCAAGGCTAACAACAAAAACACCAGCACCGAGGAGCAGAACCAGGGTAAAAGCTGGAAGAAGAAGAAAGGGAACTTCTTTTCTCAGAAGAAGTCCCCAAGTGAGAGCAGTGCCCATGCTGAGCAGGGCAAACCAGCTGAGATCCTTCAGCTTGGTTATTCTGCACCGGTGGCAGCTAAGCCACTGAGATCACACCCTCCTAAGGGTAAATTCTATTCCAATTTGTATTCATATAAGTATCATTTCTAGTATACCCACGCACACATGTGCTAACCCTCTAACCTCAGGTTCTAGCTCCGGGGCCGCCAAAACCTTCTCCGACGGCCGCACCTATGTGTGCAGGAAGTGCAACCAGGACCATCCTGGTAAGGATTGCTACGGGAGGGAGATCAAGTGTACAACTGTCAGAAGTTGGGGCACACTGCTAATCGATGCCCGGAGAATGGGAAGCCCAAAGGAAACTTCCAGAACTATAAGCAGCGAGAGGGCAAGGAGGTGGCATCTGGCGATGCACCGGCCCAGCAGGCACCTCAGGGACAGGGATCCCGGGGCCCTCAGAGAGGCGCACCTCAGAGGCAGCCTGTTCTGCATGTGATTGACCGCGATGGGCCCGGTTCGAAATCCGGCCAAGGTAATCACCTAAACCTTTAATCCTTGAAATAGCATGCCTAGTAGTAGAGTAATTGTATGAGTGAATGCATGAGTAAATCAATGAAGTGTATATTGAGCATGAAATGAAGTAGTTGAAACTAGTACTCACCGTAGATGAAATTTGTAACCATAGGAACTTTAGTATCTGTTACCCATACCGGTAACCTTGAATCAAGAAGAGATCGACATCACCAACACGACTACACCAACAAACAGTGTCAGGTCATCCGCCCAGGTATGATCTTATTAAGGGGATACCTGACACCCGAAGCGCAAATCTCAATTATTCGACGATGCAACGAGCTAGGAACGGGTCAAGGTGGATTTTACACACCCGAATTCCCCGGTGGAGCGAAGATGAAGCTGAAAATGATGTGCTTGGGAAAGGACTGGAATCCTTATACCAAGACATACCAGGAGACACGACGACAAGACGGAGCGACGCCACCGACAATACCACCAGAGTTTCAGACCCTCATCACTCAAGCAGTAGAACTTGCACAACAATGTGAACCTGAACCAATCCCCGCACTTGAAGCGGACCTTTGTATCGTCAACTTCTATGAAAAGAAGGACGACTTGGGTTACACCAAGACAAGGACGAGACAGCGGAATCTCTTGAACAAGGAGTGCCCGTAGTGTCTTGGTCCATTGGTGATGACGCCGTATTCCTGTATAGCGAGCAGAAGCGTGTGGACCTGAGTTGTATTGAGATCAGTGATGTCCTCATGCAGGCCTCTGTGATGACAAGATCACAGGATCAACATCACGATCAAGATCAAGTTGAATACGCACCGCCGGCAATAATCAATGCCACACACATGAAACCAGGACGCCTGAACCTTACTTTAGAAAATATTAAATTCCTAGTATCATGTAATCTATTAGTAACGTGTATTAGAGACACGACGTGTATGATGGTTGGTTTATCAATAAAGAGCAGTGTTGATTTAATTCCACTTGTGTCCACCATCAATACTTATCCAATTGTGAATCCAATAGGTTGTGGACTCGGTACCGAAGGTAACCTGAGCATCCTCACCGAAGCACAAGCCGGCAGAAGCGGCACCATTCTAACGGGAACCTTCCCAGTAAATGGCATTGATGCCAATGTGCTATTCGACTCCGGCGCCTCTCACACCTTCGTATCACCATCTTTGTGAAGAGGTTGAAGCTAGATGCGGATGAGATACCGAATTCATGGTTACTCTCCCATCGAAGGAGCGAGTAAAGTGTACCAAATACTACCAATCAGCCACCATCGAAATTAAAAAGGAGGCGTTTCCCATTTCCTTCATCGAATTCAATGGATTGGGATTCGACCTAATCATTGGAATGAATTGGTTGGAGCGGCACAAGGGTAGAATCCTCTGCGCCGAGCATCGATGCTGCTCAAGAGTCCTTCTGGGGTTACCGTATCTTACCCGCCAGAGACCGAGAGAGCCTTCGACCACCCTTATATCTGCTATGGCTATGTACCGGGAGCTCAGAAAGGGCCATGAAGTGTATCTGTGTCACGTACAAGACCTGGAGAGAGATCCAGAGTTCAGTGATGATGTACCGATAGTATCCGAGTATCCCGATGTATTCCCTAAGGAGCTACCCGGCATGCCACCACCGAGAGCAGTTGAATTCGAATTGATCTATTGCCAGGTACCGGTCCCATTGCTAGGGCACCGTACCGCATGGCACCTGCTGAAATGACCGAACTGAAGGAACAATTGAGAGATCTTCTAGACAAAGGGTTTATACGCCCGAGCGTATCACCCTGGGGAGCACCGGTCCTCTTCGTGAAGAAGAAGGACGGTAGTCTCCGCCTTTGTATTGACTACCGCGAGCTGAATGCGGTCACAGTCAAAAACAAATACCCATTGCCACGCATCGACGACCTATTTGACCAGTTGAAAGGAGCATCGGTCTTTTCCAAGATTGACCTCCGTTCTGGGTATCATCAGATTGCAATCAAAGAGCAAGACATCGAGAAAACGGCATTCCGTACCAGATATGGCCACTACGAATTCACAGTGATGCCATTCGGTTTGTCAAATGCACCGGCAAAATTCATGGACCTCATGAATCGTTTATTCAGTGAGCAGTTGGACACTTCGGTTGTGGTCTTCATCGACGACATCCTTGTATATTCTAAGTCACCAGAGGAACATGAAATTCACTTGAGGAAAGTGCTAGAGACACTGCGCGAGAACCAGCTGTATGCGAAGTTCTCCAAATGCGAGTTTTGGCTTGATCAGGTATCATTCCTTGGACATGTCATCTCGAGCGCAGGTATCTCAGTTGACCCTTCTAAGATAGAAGCTGTACGATCATGGCCTAGACCTAAGACTGTTACCGACATTCGGAGCTTTCTTGGTCTAGCCGGTTACTACCGGAGATTCGTAAAGGACTTCTCAAAAGTCGCTAAGCCCATGACTACATTGATGAAAAAGGATGCACCGTTTGTATGGACAGACGAGTGCGAAGTATCATTTCAGAGCCTTAAGGACTCATTGACCTCAGCGCCCATCCTTACTCTTCCAGAGGGCACAGAGGGATTTGAGGTATACTGTGATGCATCAGGCAAAGGAATGGGATGCGTACTCATGCAGCATGGCAAGGTTGTTGCTTATGCCTCCCGCCAGCTGAAGAAACATGAGGAGAATTACCCGACTCACGACTTAGAGTTAGGAGCCATTGTCTTCGCCTTGAAGATATGGCGACACTATCTCTATGGGGTAAGCATCACCATCTACTCCGATCATAAGAGCTTACAGTATGTATTCACTCAGAAAGAACTCAACTTGAGACAGAGAAGATGGATGGAGTTTCTCTCAGACTACGACATCAATCTGCAGTATAAGGAAGGGAAGGCTAATGTGTAGCCGACGCCCTGAGCCGTCGAGCACACTCGCTCCATTCGCTACTCGCTTCTTCTAGCTTGGTTGACGAGGTGCGAGATGCTCAGTTGAGCGACCCTTACCTAACCGAAATCAGACAAAAGATCGAGAATGGTACATTTGAAAAGAAAAAGTATGACTTCAAACTACACGAAGATGGTTTGATTCGGTTGAATGGCAGGCTATGCGTCCCCCGAAGCAATGCAGAGCTAAGGGATCGCATCCTGCGAGAGTCACATAGTTCTACATTATCAGTCCATCCGGGAGCCTCCAAGATGTACAAAGACATGAAGAGGTACTTCTGGTGGTCTGGAATGAAGTCAGATGTGACAGAATTTGTGCTAAGATGCTTAACATGTCAGAAGGTGAAATTTGAACATCGTAGACCGGGCGGAATGGTACAATCAATGCCAATTCCGGAGTGGAAATTTCATGATATCTCCATGGATTTTGTTGTAGGACTCCCACCTGCTAGGGGAGGACTCAACATGATCTGGGTTTAGATCGCCTTACCAAGGTTGCCAGATTCATACCGATGAAGGACACCTGGAAGGTAGTAAAGCTAGCTGAGCTTTTTGATAAGGAGATTATCAGACACCACGGAGTCCCTAAGACCATAGTATCTGACCGCGACACCAGATTTCTTTCGAGATACTGGAGAGCTACAAGGGAAGCGTTGGGTACAGAATTGAAGTTGAGTACCGCCTTCCATCCTCAGACCGACGGTCAGACAGAAAGGACCATCCAGACACTGGAGGACATGCTTCGGGCATGTGCCTTGGACTTTCAGGGGAGTTGGTTAGATAAGCTTCATCTTATCGAGTTCTCGTATAATAATAGTTATCACGCCTCGATTAAGATGTCGCCTTTCCAAGCTCTATACGGTAGACCTTGCCGTACACCCTTGTGTTGGGATGAGTCAAGTGAAGCGGTCATAATAGGACCGGAGTACCTTGAGCAAGTACAAGCCGAAGTGCAACAAATTCGAGCTAATGAAGGCAGCCCAAGATAGACAGAAATCCTATGCGGATGTGAGACGACGCGACCTTGAGTTCGCCGTGGGCGACCAAGTGTTCTTGCGTTTCACCTATGAAGGGTGTCTTCCGTTTTGGTCAGAAGGGCAAGCTAAGCCCAAGTTTGTAGGGCCGTACACTATCACCGAAAGAGTTGGTTCAGTAGCCTACAGGTTGCATTACCTGAGGACTTGGGACGTGTCCATGATGTATTTCATGTGTCACAACTCAAGAAGTATATGGCTGATCCTTCTCATGTCTTAGAGCCCGAGAGACTTTCCATTGAGCCGAACATGAGATATGTGGAAACCCCAGTGAGAATCTTGGATAGGAAGACCAGAGACACTCGCCATAAGTCGATACGAATGGTGAAGGTCCTATGGTCTAACCATGATGTCGAAGAAGCGACATGGGAGTTGGAAGATGCCATGAAGGCTAAGTATCCACAGTTATTCAGACTAGATAGTCTAGTATGTAATATACGGGTACGGGTCGTACCCCTTTTAAGGGGGGTAGAGCCCTTTTGCTTTTGCATTGCTTCGGGGTAAGCATTGCATTTTGTATGGCACATGTAGTGCAAGTGAACTTGGTATGTATGTGTAATGTGTAGTGAATGATGTATATGTGCAATGTGTGTGTAATGTGTATCGTGGATTGTAATGTGTATTGCGAATGGTAATGATGTATGTATTGGTATGTGGTATGGTATGAATGGAAACGATGTATTGTGTATGAGAATTGTATGATGCTGAATTGTGTACTGTACTCGAATTGCGTATGCTTGTAATGCGGAATGAAGTAAACACCTAGGTGTAGTAGAAGATATTAGGACAATTGGTTTGCCTAATGAGTAGAATCAAACTATTAACCTTGAGCAACTTTGAGGGCAAAGTTTCTTAAGGGGGGTAGATTGAAATACCCCGTATTTAAAAATAGTGATTAATTAGGCTAATAAGTAATTTAGAGGCTTAATTAAGAATAAATAATTATTAGGGAACAAATCCCGAAGAAAACGGATCCTTAAAATGGATTAAAATCACTAACGAACCTTAAAGCGCGTTTCTCGAGGTAACCGGGAAAACGTGTCTTTAAGCGGGTCAAATAGACTCGTAACAATTTTGGTCAACTAAATAATCATTAATAAATATTAGTGAAGCTTTAGGACCAATAAAATCAATAAAACGAGAGATTAGTAAAAACTGTCAAAAACGGGAAGTTGTGGGGTAGAAGTATAAATAACCAAGAGTTATGTGTCCAATTTGAAAATTAAAAAGCAAAAGTGATTGTGTGTGTGTGCTGTGTCCGATTGGACCCTCCCCACACCTCTCTCACACACTCCTCTCTAATATGCTAACAAACAAAATAATAAACCTCACTTTATTACTCTCACACTCACATTTGTAATTCTCTCTCCTATCCCCACTCTCCCTCACGTAAGAAAGCCCCCTCACTTACTCTCTTCTTCTTCCTCCTTGCTCCATGCGATTTCCATGGTGAAAAGAAGAGAACCCACACAAAACTCCCTTCTCTCCTCTTGAAACTCTAGCAAACCTCTTCCAAAAATTATAAAAACACCACCATTGTGTTCCTCTCCTCAAGAGCTACAATTCATCTTTCCAAAATCCAAAAACAGCATTTTCGATTTTGAGGGTATACCCATTTGAAGTTTCAGCACCACCATTAGAGCCACCTTGGTCTCCTTGTTCTTTTGAGGTAAAGATCTCTTTAAAACTTCATCTTTTTCTAGCTTAAAAAGGCAAAACGAATTTGGTGACTAAACCCTTGTTTGGTCTCTCTTGCTCCAGCCGATTTTGGCATTGTGGTGGTGTGAGAAATCTTGTTCTTGAGCTAACCCAAACGACTCTTGAGCTCTTGGAAGGTAATAAATTTTCTAAACCCTAAAACCTAGATTAAAACTTGATTAATGGTTAGGGTTAGTATTTAGCATTGAATGGTGTATTGAAATATATTTGTGTATGGGTTGTAGCGTTAGATTTGTGAGTTTGCAAACCGAAAGAGAGAAGAAGGAAGAAGAGAAAGAAATCTAGAAGGGAAAACAAGGTGAGAACTCTCATTGTGTATAGTCTTGTATTTGTGTATGTAACAGATTTTCTAGAATGAAAATTGGTATTATAAAATAGTAATGCATTAGTAGTATAATGGGTAAGAGAAACTAAGCATTTTGAAACCTTTGAAACATTGTAAAAACTGTTATAAAACAGATTGGGAATTGAGTGTTGAGTGCAGGGAATTTTAGTGTTGTTTTAGTGTTGATATTTGTATATGGGAGCTTGTATAGTTTTGGTTATTGTAACAGGTGAAACAAGTGTTGAAATGTGAACTAGGATGGGTGGTGAGTGTATAAAAATACAAGAGGACTATGGCAAAATTTACCTAGGATTAGAACACTTAGTGAATTTAAAACTAGGTGAACTAATGTGTGTTGTAACAGATTTTGAATTAAGGAAAATAGAGGGTAAGTGGAGAGAGCTAGGTAATGGATTCTAGATGCATTAGGAGTGTTAGAATGACAATAGAAGAGAGGGATATAGAAGGGGAGTGTAAATGCTAAAATCTGTAGCATAACACAACTAGGACATAACTAGTGCAAGTGTTGAGTGAAACTTGGAAAATTACATGAGTGAATGAGCATAAAATTGTGTAAGGAATTAGGAAATGAACTAGGGTGTATTAGGAGGTTTAATTAGTGTTATAACATGTGGGAATGAGTGTAGGAATAATGGGGAAGTAATGGGTGAAAGAGAGGACTGAAAACAGAAAATAAAATGTAAACACTGGGATCGACCGGACTTGCGACCGGACCTGCAAGTCCGGTCGAGCAGAAAATTTTCCCGTCAATAAGCTACTGGAATCGACCGGACTTGCGACCGGACATGCAAGTCCGGTCGAGTAGAAAAATTTTCCCCTCGGTATGCTACTGGAATCGACCGGACTTGCGACCGGACATGCAAGTCCGGTCGAGCAGAAAAATTTCCCGGCAGATGTTACTGGAAGCGACCGGACTTGCGACCGGACATGCAAGTCCGGTCGGACCAAAAATTTCCCGAAGAAACCTACTGGAATGGACCGGACTTGCCCAAGGTCGGTCGCAAGTCCGGTCCTGACAAAAAAAAAAAAAAAAAATTATTTTAATTTAAATAGTAATTGTATATATATATGTATATGTATACCCATACATATATGTATATGTAGTGCATGAAAGCATGCCAAAGTTAAGTAAGGAAGTAAAACTAAGTAAAGGAAAAAGTAAGTAAAGAGCAAATGCAAGAAGTATAAGGACATAGTAAGTATGAGTTAATTAATGATAGTTAAATTAATCATTCAATTGTATGTATGTAATAGGACTTGGTTTGTGACATCGAAGGACGTTTGGAATTACGAACAACGGTGAACGGTATGAATTCCTCATGCCCCGAATGCTATCATGGCTACTCTGATTTGTGTGTTGTGTGCTAATTGATCACCAATAAAGATAAATGCACGAATCGGAGTTAATATGCCTACTTGTGAATATGTAGTGTTGTATGATGTTGTATACTTTCTTTAAAGCTTAGTTTGTATACTTCATGAAATGTATGGATGATATGAATGTGTGTATGTAAGATGTATTGCTGTGACCGATTGTGATGAGTGGACTTCTAACTTGTTCCTAACAATCTAACCATCCTAACTTAAAATGGTAATTAAATTGGAATGAGTAGAAGTCCGATATAGTTTCGGCCACGCGTGAGGATGCGGAGTCACGAGAGGTTGGCTCCAATTCCTGACTCTTAAACTGGTCCGCGGCCCAAATCCCTTAAGTGGGTAGCATCCCGGATTAGTGAGTCAAGTAAATCCCGGATGTGGGACGGAGTAGTCCCCAAGGCCGGAGGTCCCGACGACTTGACTTGAGTATAAGTAAGTAAGTAAGAATGAGTAAGTAAAGTAAAAAGAAGTAAGTAATTGTAAGTAAGAGAAGTAAGTAATGAGTAAAAGAGTAATATGCATTCCGATTAACCCGGATGCACAATTTGGCTAACCTTGTGAAGGTAAGTATTGTGAACTCTATTGTATTGTTGCCTTGAAGTGAATGATGTATTGTAATGTATGTATGATTGTATGTAAAGCATGTATGCATGAGTAATGAACAAGCATGTTTAGCGGTCGCCAATTAGTCGGCGTACCCTTGCTAGCAATCGGTATATGCGGAGTTCATGCGCAGCGTAAGCTGACCCCCTCGGGGGACCATTTTTACTACACGCAGGTACGAGATTGATGAAGATGTGAAGACTATTTATTTCTTTCTTCTTTTTGGATGTAAACATTGAATTTATGATGGGTGTACTAAGTAGTACATGGCTGTAACTTTTGATTAGCCGGTGTACCATGTGGTACACCTTTTTGGATATTGATAGAATGGAGCATTGGTATAGATGAGCATAGGATAGGAGCTCATTCTTTTGGGTAAACTTGGAAGGTTGTAATGACTACATTTTGAATACTCGGTAATCCTTGGTAGTGAATGTATTGTAAATGGTAAGTTGTTTTAGTAGCTCGGTATCTATTGGCCATCAGACCGTTACTGTAAGTATTAGTAGCCTTGCTAGCCGTATGGGCGGTTAGCGGCATTGTTTCACCCGCCGAAGTAAGTAAGTAGTATTCTTCCGCTGCGAACTCATTGAATTAACAGGACGATTAGACGGTAAGCATAGGATTAACGGTTGGGGTGTTACAGAACTGGTCGTTCTCTAACTGAATTGTTTATTTTTGTCGGGTCAAGGTAACCCTAGCCAATGAGTTATTAGCTCTATTGGGTTAATAAACATTAATTCTTAGCTATGAGGGGTGTAGGCTTGACCCTCTCGCGCCTCCTGAATTTGCCTCCCACCTCGAACTGTTCACTCGAGCTGGCCGGGTCTGTTTTGTCGACCCTAGGCGACAAGTCGTAGACGAGCCATATACGGAGACAGATCTGATATAGATGCTGACCTCCTAACCTAACATGCATGACCGGAGTCAGTTCCGGATTCATCTCTCCCCAAGTCCAGTTAGCTGAAATCTCTTTGACAATTGGTTAGTTAAACCTCTCGGTATTAACCAACTAAAATAGGGAATATTTGTAACCTTATACAATTGTTATTAAACATAGTTAATGAACAAGTTCTGAATCAAGTCGTGTTAGTGTGCAATGTACGCATAATAACAATACAATAAATCGGTTTCATGCTTAATCCTGTTTGGTCGTATCACATAAAAACATAGCACACAAACCAAGGTAGACCCCGTTAGTAAACAAGCTACAGAATCCCATACCGTACACCTGAGATTTGCTAGCTCTTAATCCCACGTTCGCCTAATCTGCCGAACGCCTCTGACTTATCTAGATATGTAACCAGAACTAGTATTAGTATCCTTGTCTTAGAAACTAATTTGGTTCTCTTTTCAACTTAAACCTCTTCCTAGGTTAACCGGGTATAATAATATACCGTTAAACGGGTTCGTTCATTTAGGAGCGTTTTCAAGCTCATTCTAATTCATTAACATACTAATGTCGTTAGCAGTTATTTAGTTGCACAGTTAGCAACTTTAGACTTATACGGACCTTGTATTAGGTTTTTCGTATTTTCACAATTCATCCGTGTAACACCCCTACAACGCTCCTATCATCTACCGAAATCGCAGCGAAATAACCAGCCAAATAATCTAACGTTTGTGTTACAACGCCGTTAACCACCTACGTGGTTAACTAGGCAGAATAAATACAAGAGTATCGGTCTGATGATCAGACTCCCGAGCATAGTATCTAACATCCATATATAAACATAACCAACCATACCGAGTATTTCGTTTACAGCCACCTACAAGCCATAATCATCCATCACTGTTTAACAACAGTACCAAAATGTAATGCCTCGGTGCACAGGCCATCCCGGGCTTAACAACCAACATATCCAAAAGTACATCAACAACCTAGGACCTAGAGCCACTCTGCCTCTTCGATCCTCATCCTGCAATAAAAATATGGAGCCCCCGAGGGGGTCAGCACCTTTGCTGGTATGGCTAACGCGCAGCCCATCGACTACCGGGATACGCGCACCATTGTCATAATAACATGCATTCATTTTAGAAACATCCAACATATATATATACCATAGCATAGCAAGGGAAATTGCATAGCATCACAACATCAACACATAACACCATAAACTCGGTTCTCACAAGGAACCTCTCACCATAGTTAGTACACCATATGAGCCTAGAGATTTTTACCAATCCCATGTTAAGCTCGTTACCATCCTCGTTACCGTCCGGTTATGTAGAACGGTTAACTTATACCACAGGTGTGTCGGATATAGTAATCCCAAGCGCACCGAATAACATACGTATGCCCCTATGGCCCGACGTGAGCAGTAACTAGCTTTGGATAAGCTAAGGGAAGGTAGAAACCAAATTGGAATACCACTATACATACACCAAGAGCCGAACCGGATATGATATCGACCCCCATCCATCACAACGCGTGGCCGGAACAACCGGACTCCTCACTCCCCCGGTTAGCACTTGTTAGTGATCACACAACATTTTGTTAAGTCACATACAAGCAAACATTTAGGTCTTGTTAGACAACCAAGGGAAAGGAGTCATAACCTTACAACATCATAATGTATAACAACTGTAAACTCTTTTCATGCCTTAATCTTATAAGGTCGTAACACCCAGAAAAGCAAACAACACCCCAAGCCGGTGTAAACCGGTAGCAACAGACTGCAAGAAAACCATACCTTGGTCCTTGCCTTGTTTCGTTTCCACCTTGAGAGAATCCTATACACATTAGTAATGTTCGGTTAATTATTTATTAACTTCACACTCTAGTATTCAACAGATTGTATGTCATGTTTTAATGTCTACCTCACCCTAGGTTTTACCTTCATTATACCCCTAGGGTTAACTACATAAGTCCATTCTTTTCTGTTTTTTTTTTTACAAGTTTAGGTCCGACCGGACTTGCCGACTGGACTTGTCCATGTCCGGTCGATTCCAGAGAGTTTCTCCCCTTCGGAAATTCAGCCCGACCGGACTTGCCAAGTCCGGTCCTATGTCCGGTCGATTCCAGTAACTCAATCCGTACAAAATTTACAAGCCAGACCGACCTTGCAGTCCGGTCCCAAGGCTTCCCATTCCAGAAGCCATTCTCGCAGGGTAAACAGGTCCCGACCGAGCTTGCAAGTCCGGTCGCAAGTCCGGTCGGCCCCAAATCTATGTTTCCTTTTACATTCAACTCCAAACTTCACCCCATATAACCTAGTACTCCCTAACCTCATTTGGCACTTTAAACACAACTTAAGACACCCTTAAAACACTCATAGAACTCATTTTCTAATTCCTTAAGCCTTTACTTATTCCTTCACAAAAATTCCTAACACTTACAATATTTTCTCCTAGTTTTTCAAATGGTGTTTCACACCTAATGACTACTATACCAAAGCTTCCTCTTATTTTACTCATCTCCCAAGCATCATCTCTCACACTAATTACTTATCCCTTCTTGAAACTCTTTTCCTAGTGTACACTTCTCCTTATTTACCAAAGTTTGCTAGGTATTTACCTAAGTCCCAAAGTGATTTGGTACCTACTAAATCTCAAGATCATGCCTAAGTCCTTATTACACTCTAGAGTACTTCCTAGTTCATCAAAATTCCTTTAAAACATCATGAACCCTTAATTCATTTCCTACATTTCTAACTCACCAAACCTTATGTAAACACTTAGAACTTCTTGGCTTCTTACCTAAATTTTGACATGGGTTCCCCTAGAACTTTACTAAGCCAAAATACTTTGTTTTCTCCATTAAACACACAAGAACATCTAGAATCACCAAAACACTCTCATACACAATTTCACCAAATTTACACTACATCACAATATAGTGCATAATTTAAATTGCATGGCACTTAGGCCCTTAAAATGCATGGCTCTTAGGCCCTTAAAATGCTTAAATCATAAACACTGAATTTCCACAATATATATGCCTTTAACCTGCAAATACACTCAACACACACATATGCCCTTTACTAGTCTCTTGAGAACACTTTACTAAGTCATTCACCATTTGCTCTTTAGGTAGTTTAATAAGCATTTATAAGCTCATTTCTCCTAAGGCATTAAACAACATTAAGTTAGTAGATTTACCTCTTTTTCCAAAACACTTCCTCTTGATTCCTTACAAAACCGTATGATAATTTGATTCCTTGTCAAGTTCTAGACAATATACAAACACCATAATGAGTATTCAAGCTTTGAGCTTCATCTCATTGTAAACCCTAATTTGACATTGTTTCAAAAACATTAATGTAGTTGTTTTACCTTGATCTTTGAAGGAGTTTGAATATATAACAAGAGAGGACTCCACCTAGTCCATGAAGAGTTGAAATGAAGCTAGAACAAAGTCACACAAAGAGCTATATCAATGTGTATTTTCGGTCAAGGTAAAAACATGGAGGAAACATGATTTTTCTTTGAGATTCCTTACCTAGAAGCAAAGGAGATCAACAATATGTCAAAATACAAGCTCAAGCTCCTTCAATGGTGGAACACCTTGGCACCGAAATGGAGCTCTTGGAGTTTTGAGAAGATAGGAATGAAGAGCTTGATGAGAGGAAGAGATTGGTGGTGTTTGTTTTTGATTTGGACAAGTGAGCTTGATTTAGCAAGAGGTCAAAGTGGAGCTCTAATGGGTAGTAGTATTACCGTGAAGAACAGCAAGAAGAAGGAGAAGAGATTGTGACCGTGGGAATGAAGGAAGAAAGAGAGAATGAGATAGAATTGCTTTTAAGAGATATTTATACTTATAAAGTAAAAAGTAAGTTTACTTAGTTTTATTTTACTTATACATAACTAGAGAGTGGTGAGTCACCACATTAAAAACCGGCCCCCTTATTATATGAGGGTTTTAGTCTTTTTGTCAATTTAATTACTTATACAACATATGTTAAAATAGCTTATAAAAATCACTATTCACCTAAACAAGGCACTTAGAAGTGAAATTTTTGATTTCCCATTAATATAGCCACCCAAATGTGATACTATATAGTACACATATATATTTAAGAGTAATGATGGACATTTAGCCACTCAAAACTCATTTACAAGACAATTTTTCAAAAACGTGCTTTAAGACTTCTTAAAGCACATTTTGTGTTTTAACTTGTTTTCAAGCTTGGTTTTCTTTGGTAATTGGTTTAATATGTTCATTAGTATATAAATGAGGTCTTGGTAAGCTCATTAGGTCTTACTCAAGTTTATCCCAAGCTTAGAGCACATTTTGGCTCTTATTGACTTTAAAGCACATTTGTGTTTCCTTTTGTTTAAATTTGTTTACTAAGGTTTCTAAGACTCTTTTTAGTCTTAATAAATCATGTTTTAATGTTTAACCAACATACCAAGGTTTGGGGTATTTCAATCTACCCCCCTTAAAAGAACTTTGTCCCCAAAGTTCATACTTCCCACATATCTTACTATTAGAACACGGGAAACATCTTATAACACCACACTTCCAAAACATCATTACCAACACAACCATCACTTACACCACAACGGACTCGAGGTCCAACCAAACCATCATACTTACACCACAACGGACTCGAGGTCCAACCACATAATACCATTCAGACACCACGGTCTGTAACATAACATAGACAATGTATAATATACATGTCGTACACAACCATAACCGAAACGGCTCTACCCCCCTTAAAAGGGGTACGCCCCGTACCCTATACATATGAACACTAAGAAGCAAACAATGACGGGTGCTTCGCCATCTTTTCTTCCAGCTCCCAAGTGGCCTCCTCAACGTCCTGGTTAGACCAGAGGACCTTCACCAGTCTCACGGACTTATGGCGAGTGTCTCGAGTCTTAGTATCCAGAATCCGTACCGGAGTCTCCACTGATCGCATGGTTGGCTCTAAGGTTAGCCTTTCCGGCTGAAGCACATGAGACGGATGAGACATATACTTCTTCAACTGGGACACATGAAATACATCATGTACCTTGCCCAGCTCGGCGGGTAAATCAAGTCTATAAGCTACCGGGCCGATCCGCTCCGTCACAACATAAGGACCTACATATTTCGGGCTCAACTTGCCCTTCTGGCCAAAACGAAATACTCCCTTCATGGGGGATACTCTCAAAAATACCTGATCGCCCACGGCGAACTCCAGGTCACGTCGGCGCACATCTGCGTACGACTTCTGTCTATCCTGAGCTGCTTTCATATTAGCCCTGATCTGGCGAACTTCTGCCTGAACTTGCTCAAGATACTCTGGTCCTATAATGACCGTCTCACTCGACTCATCCCAGCATAATGGCGTGCGGCATGGTCTACCGTACAATGCCTGGAAGGGAGACATCTTGATCGATGCATGATAACTGTTGTTGTAACTAAACTCGATCAGATGTAACTTATCAATCCAGCTGGTCTGAAAGTCAAGTGCACATGCACGTAGCATATCCTCAAGTGTCTGATGGTGCGCTCACTCTGACCATCTGTGTGGTGTGGCTGTGCTCAATTTCAGTTCAGTACCAAGTGCCTCTCGTGTAGACTTCCAATATCTGGATAGAATCTGGTATCTCTGTCAGATACTATCGTTCGGAACCCATGATGTCTTACAATCTCTTGTCGAAGAGTTCTGCCAGCTTAGCCACTTTCCAGGTGTCCTTCATCGGTATGAATCGAGCCACCTTGGTCAGTCGGTCTACCACAACCCAAATCATATT
Organism: Limonium bicolor; assembly: GCA_023374045.1. Taxonomy (NCBI): domain Eukaryota; kingdom Viridiplantae; phylum Streptophyta; class Magnoliopsida; order Caryophyllales; family Plumbaginaceae; genus Limonium; species Limonium bicolor. Next base: position 156,340,273 of record CM041780.1, read on the forward strand.
CAGACCTCCCCTTGTAGGCGGAAGCCCTACCACGAAGTCCATAGATATGTCATGGAACTTCCACTCCGGCACTGGCATTGGCTGCACCATACCACCAGGCCGTCGGTGCTCAAACTTGACCTTCTGACAAGTGAGACACCTCAACACATAGTCATTCACATCCTTTTTCATTCCAGCCCACCAGAAATATCTTTTCATACCTTTATACATCTTTGAAGCTCCGGGGTGAATCGAGTAGTAGAACATGGGATTCACTCATATGCGCTCCTTCAGCTCAGCGCTACTCCTCGGTATACACAATCGCCATTAAGCCTAATCAGGTCATCATCGTGGAGTCTGAAGTCGTACTTCTGACCCTCGAATGTGCCATCAATAAGCTTCTGTCTAATTTCCACCATATACTGATCCGTCATCTGAGCACTCCGCACCTCTTCAACCAAGCCAGTATGAGAGACTAGCGAATGGAGAGAGTGTGCTCGGCGACTCAATGCGTCAGCTACCACATTTGCCTTACCCTCCTTGTACTGTAAATCGATGTCATAATCATTCAGAAATTCAACCCACCTTCTTGCCTCATGTTCAACTCTTCTGAGTGAACAAGTACTTTAAACTCTTGTGGTCAGAATAGATCGTCACACTTACCCCATACAAGTGATGTCGCCATATCTTCAGTGCGAAGACAATGGCCCCCAATTCTAAGTCGTGGGTAGGGTAGTTCTCCTCATGCTTCTTCAGCTGTCGGGAGGCGTAAGCCACGACCTTCCCGTGTTGCATCAACACACAACCCATACCCCTGCCTGATGCGTCGCAATAGACCTCAAAACCATCTGGACCGTCTGGTAATGTCAGAACCGGTGCAGATGTCAGAGCATCCTTGAGACTCGTGAAAGCTCTCTCACAGTCGACTGTCCACTCGAATGGTGCATCCTTTTTCATCAAGGAAGTCATCGGCTTCGAGACACTGGAGAAGTCCTTCACAAATCTCCTATAGTAACCTGCCAGACCGAGGAAGCTCCTGATGTCGGTAACTGTCTTCGGCCTAGGCCAGGTGCGCACTGCATCTATCTTTGCCGGATCAACAGCGATCCCGGCCTCAGAAATCACATGTCCAAGGAATGATACTTGGTTCAACCAAAATTCACACTTAGAAAATTTAGCATACAGCTGATTCTTTCTCAATGTCTGCAATACATCTCTCAGGTGGCTTTCATGCTCACCTCTCGATTTCGAATACACAAGTATGTCATCGATGAAGACTACCACTGATTTGTCCAACTGATCTTGGAACAAACGGTTCATTAAGTCCATGAACTTTGCTGGTGCATTTGACAAGCCAAACGGCATAACTGTGAACTCATATGCCCATACCTAGTTCTGAAGGCTGTCTTTTCTATATCACTGTCACGGATGGCAATCTGGTGGTATCCGGAACGTAGGTCTATCTTGGAGAATACTGATGCTCCCCTCAGCTGATCAAATAGATCGTCGATGCGTGGTAAGGGGTAACGGTTCTTCACCGTAACAGCATTCAGCTCCCGATAATCAATACATAGGCGGAGGCTACCGTCCTTCTTCTTCACGAAGAGGACCGGCGCTCCCCATGGTGAAACACTAGGGCGGATAAAGCCCTTGTCGAGTAGGTCTCTCAGCTGCTCCTTGAGCTCTGTCATTTCTGCTGGAGCCATACGGTAAGGTGCTTTCGCAATGGGTCCGGTGCCCGGAACTAGATCAATCTCAAACTCAACCTCTCGTGCTGGCGGCATGCCCGGCAGTTCCTTAGGAAATACATCAGGAAACTCCGACACTACCGGCACATCTGGGCTAAACTCAGGGTCTCTCTCTATGTCCTGGACATAGCAGAGGTATACATCATTTCCCTCGTCGTAACTCTGATACATGGCCATGGCGGTGATGATCTGTGTCGAAGGCTCCCTGGGCCTCTGGCGGTATGATATAGTAACCCCAGATGGACTCCTAAGAAGCAGTCGATGCTCGGCACATAGGATTCTACCCTTGTACCGCTCCAACCAGTTCATCCCGACAATCACATCAAAACCTAGTCCGTCGAACTCTATCAAGTCGATCGGAAACTCCTCATCCCTGATTCGAACAACAGCATCTCGGTAGTAGCGGGTACATCTGATCCGCTCTTTCGACGGGAGAGTGACCACGAAGTCTGGCATCTCTTCACCGTCTAACCCCAGCCTCTTCGCAAATGATAGCGAAATGAATGTGTGTGAGGCTCCAGAGTCGAACAAGATCGATGCATCCACGCCATTCACTGGAAAGGTACCGGTGAGGATTGTGCCGCTCTTGCCGGCTTCTGCCTTATTGCAGACACTCAGTATACCTCCCGTTCCGAGTGCACAGCCTAATTCATTGGCAAACTAATAAGTATTGGGTAACAACACGGTTTATATGCTTCAAACAACTCCACTTTATTCATTAACACACTCTTTTTACAACATTCATTGGCTTACACTGTCGCCATGATTCACACTTACAACATCCTTAATACATACGGGTTTATCACATCACACAATTATACAAGCTTAAAACTGTCTGAAGGTCAAATTTAAACGTCCGGGTTTCATGTGTGTGGCATTGATCACTGCCGACGGTGCGGTATTCAGTTTGATCTTCTGATGCCATGGTATAGCATCCTTGATTGTCCCACCCATGATTAGTACATCTCCCGATTTCAGCAGTAGCTTCTTTGCGAGGTCAGCACGCTTCTGCTCGCCATACACAAACACTGCGGTATCACCAATGGACCAAGACACCACGGGTACTCCCTTACTTAGAGACTCGGGTGACTCGTCCTTGTCTTGGTGTATACCTAACCGTCCACCTTTCTGGTAGAAGTTCACAATGCATAGATCTGCTTTACACTTGGAATTGATTCCGTTTCAACTTGCTGAGCAATTCCCACGGCGTGGTTAACGACGCGTGGAACTCCTCTGGTATACTTGCTACTGTTGCTCCATCTTCAGCTCGTACTTCTTGATATGACTTGGTGTAAGGGTTCCAGTCCTTACCCATGCACATCATCTTCAATTGCATCCTTGCTCCGTTCGGGTATTCGGGTGTGTAGAACCCTCCTGGTTTTGCTCCGAGTTCGTCGCATCGTCTGATGATATGGATTTGTGCTTCCGGTGTCAGGTATCCATTTAAGAGTATCATACCTGGCTGGATAACCTGACATTGCTCCAATGGAAAGTCGGTGATGTTGATGGCGGTTTCTTCAGGGTTTGGTGTGGGCGGGATTGGATAGCAGATATTGAAGGTTCCTAAGTTTCAAATTGCCTAACTTTAGGTGTTTTCCACATTATATTCTAACTTTACTTATATGTTTATACCCTTAGACTTGCTAACACTCATGCATGAAATGCGGTAAGCAATCACTTTTTCATTTACCGGTTTAGGCGGTACCTGGTCTCGAAGAGGATCCTGGTGCCTCAGACCGGTCCACCACATTCAGGGCGGCCTTGCCGGACCCCGTAGCCTTCCCCTTCTGGGATTCAGTGTACTTCTTGTCAGAAGTCTGCTGAGTAATCGCCTTCGGGCCTTCAGTGGTCGTGGTAGTATTACCCTTCCACTGCCCCTTTGGCTTATAGTTTCTGCCGTTGGGGTTCGTCCAACACTCAAACTCACGGTGCCCCATCTTCTGGCAGTGACGGCACCTCACATCATTCCCCTTGCAGTCTTTGCCGGGGTGGTCTCCATTGCACCACTTACAGTAAAAGTGGCGCTCCGGTCCAGAACCCGCGCTAGCTGCTATAACAACACACAATCAATACTCACTTCCATCTTAACAACAACACCTCAACTAGATACACATGGTTAAGTAATTACCCTTAGGCGGGTAGGAGCGTAGAGGCTTCGCCGCATACGCATACGTGAGCTTCAGTGGCTCATCAGCTGTGGTGGTCTGGGCTTGGCCCTTGTCACCCTGGTACTGGCCCTTCTGGGGCTGAGGGTAGGGTTTCTTTTTCTTCCCTCCCCCATACCCTTGCTGACTCTGGCCCTCGTTGGTGGCCTTGCGCTTGTGCGCATTCTCCTCGTCCCTCAGACGGACGGTAATTTCAACCTTAGCAGCGGCATGATAGCACTCCTGAATTTTAGGATGTCAGTCATGCCCCGCAAAAACAACTTACCAACTCACATTAACATTCACTCATGGTATAATTGATTCACAATAAGGTACTCTAATTACCTGCAAGGTAGTATACTCAGCTGGCCCCATCCCATAGCGGAGACGGTGGCTAAGACCATTGTAGAACCGGTTCACCAACACCGGTTCGAATACCCAAGGTCTGGTAACAGGTGGATAAGGCCGGTGAATGCTGTGTAGTAGTCATCAACCGACATCTTATCCCTGCCTCAGACTATCAGCTCGAGGCGCTTGGCCTCCTGCACGTGCACCGGGTAGTACTTGGCTCGCAGTAGAGCCGTGTACTCCCTCCAACCAAATTCAGGATCAGCCATCCTGTCCTCCTTCACCAACTTCCACCAACTCTGCGCCGTACCCTTCAAGTAGTAGGCGGCAAGACGGACCTTAGCTTCAGCAGGTACTGCCAAGGTCTCGTAGGCGGTCTCCAGTTCGGAGATGTACGCCTCCAGTTTTCGAGGATCAGTCTCCCCATTGAATGATGGCGGTCAGATCAGCCAACGCCTTGACCCAATTGGTCTCTCGTGGCGGTGGTGGTGGCTGAACTCCGGGCTGTTGCCCTTGCTGAATAGCAGCAACCAGGGTACCAACTGGGCTACGGCGGCTGCAACTGCCTCAGCCATAGTCTGTGCCGCAGTATCATCGCCCTGGTTACCCAAATCTCCAGTACCGCGCCCGCGGCCTCTCCCTCGTGGTCTACCTGCCATCTGAATTCATATGAACATTTCATTAGCATTATGCTTGCACACTTATCGGTCCAATGGTTATAGCATCTTCCCGACAACCAGGTAATTCCACACTTAGTTAGTGGTTAACCTTTCCAAATCTGTCACTTAGGTAACTGTAGCTAGGTTTCCTAACTCGGTATATCCCTAAGCTCGGTATTCTAGTCATCAGAGCGATACTTCGCTCTGATACCACTTTTTGTAACACCCCTACAACGCTCTATCATCTACCGAAATCGCAGCGGAAATAACCAGCCAAATAATAACTAACGCTTTGGTGTTACAACGCCGTTAACCACCCACGTGGTTAACTAGGCAGAATAAATACAAGAGTATCGGTCTGATGATCAGACTCCCGAGCATAGTATCTAACATCCATATAAAAACATAACCAACCATACCGAGTATTTAATTTACAACACACCTACAAGCCATAATCATCCATCACTGTTTAACAACAGTACCAAAATGTAATGCCTCGGGAGCACAGGCGCATTCCGGGCTTAACAACCAACATAACCAAAAGTACATCAACAACCTAGGACCTAGAGCCACTCTGCCTCTTCGATCCTCATCCTGCAATAAAAATATGGAGCCCCCGAGGGGGTCAGCACCTTTGCTGGTATGGCTAACGCGCAGCCCATCGACTACCGGGATACGCGCAACCAATTGTCATAATAACATGGCATTCATTTTAGAACATCCAACATATATATATACCATAGCATAGCAAGGGAAATTGCATAGCATCACAACATACATAACACCATAAACTCGGTTCTCACAAGGAACCTCACCATAGTTAGTATACCATATGAGCCTAGAGATTTTTACCAATCCCATGTTAAGCTCGTTACCATCCTCGTTACCGTCCGGTTATGTAGAACGGTTAACTTATACCAAAGGTGTGTCGGATATAGTAATCCCAAGCACACCGAAATAACATACGTATGCCCCTATGGCCCGACGTGAGTCAGTAACTAGCTTTGGATAAGCTAAGGGAAGGTAGAAACCAAATTGGAATACCACCTATACATACACCAAGAGAGCCGAACCGGATATGATATCGACCCCCATCCATCACACGCGTGGCCGGAACAACCGGACTCCTCACTCCCCCGGTTAGCACTTGTTAGTGATCACACAACATTTTGTTAAGTCACATACAAGCAAACATTTAGGTCTTGTTAGACAACCAAGGGAAAGGAGTCATAACCTTACAACATCATAATGTATAACAACTGTAAACTCTTTTCATGCCTTAATCTTATAAGGTCGTAACACACAGAAAAGCAAACAACACCCAAGCCGGTGTAAACCGGTAGGCAACAGACTGCAAGAAAACCATACCTTGGTCCTTGCCTTGTTTCGTTTCCACCTTGAGAGAATCCTATACACATTAGTAATGTCGGTTAATTATTTATTTAACTTCACACTTACTAAGTATTCAACATGATTGTATGACATGTTTTAATGTCTACCTCACCCTAGGTTACCTTCATTATACACCCTAGGGTTAACTACATAAGTCACATTCTTTTCTGTTTTTTTTTTTTTACAAGTTTAGGTCCGACCGGACTTGCCGACCGGACTTGTCCATGTCCGGTCGATTCCAGAGAGTTTCTCCCCTTCGGAAATTCAGCCCGACCGGACTTGCCAAGTCCGGTCCTATGTCCGGTCGATTCCAGTAACTCAATCCGTACAAAATTTACAAGCCCGACCGACCTTGCAAGTCCGGTCCCAAGGTCGGTCCATTCCAGAAGCCAATTCTCGCAGGGTAAACAGGTCCCGACCGAGCTTGCAAGTCCGGTCGCAAGTCCGGTCGGCCCCAAATCTATGTTTTCCTTTTTACATTCAACTCCAAACTTCACCCCATATAACCTAGTACTCCCTAACCTCATTTGGGCACTTTAAACACAACTTAAGACACCCTTAAACACTCATAAAACTCATTTTCTAATTCCTTAAGCCTTTACTTATTCCTTCACAAAATTCCTAACACTTACAATATTTTCTCCTAGTTTTTCAAATGGTGTTTCACACCTAAGATGACTACTATACCAAAAGCTTCCTCCTTATTTTAACATCATCTCCCAAGCATCATCTCTCACAACTAATTCCTTATATCCTTCTTGAAACTCTTTTCCTAGTGTACACTTCTCCTTATTTTACCAAAGTTTGCCTAGGTATTTACCTAAGTCCCAAAGTGACTTTGGTACCTACTAAATCTCAAGATCATGCCTAAGTCCTTATTACACTCTAGAGTACTTCCTAGTTCATCAAAATTCCTTTAAAACATCATGAACTCCTTATTCATTTCCTACATTTTCTAACTCACCAAACCTTATGTAAACACTTAGAACTTCTTGCTTCTTACCTAAATTTTGACATGGATTCCCCTAGAACATTACTAAGCCAAAACACTTTGTTTTCTCCATTAAACACACAAGAACATCTAGAATCACCAAAAACACTCTCATACACAACTTCACCAAATTTACACTACATCACAATATAGTGCATAATTTAAATTGCATGGCACTTAGGCCCTTAAAATGCATGGCTCTTAGGCCCTTAAGGTGCTTAAATCATAAACACTGAATTTCCACAATATATATGCCTTTAACCTGCAAATACACTCAACACACACATATGCCCTTTACTAGTCTCTTGAGAACACTTTACTAAGTCATTCACCATTTGCTCTTTAGGTAGTTTAATAAGCATTTATAAGCTCATTTCTCCTAAGGCATTAAACAACATTAAGTTAGTAGATTTACCTCTTTTCCAAAACACTTCCTCCTTGATTCCTTACAAAACCGTATGATAATTTGATTCCTTGTCAAGTTCTAGACAATATACAAACACCATAATGAGTATTCAAGCTTTGAGCTTCATCTCATTGTAAACCCTAATTTGACATTGTTTCAAAAACATTAATGTAGTTGTTTTACCTTGATCTTTGAGGAGTTTGAATATATAACAAGAGAGGACTCCACCTAGTCCATGAAGAGTTGAAATGAAGCTAGAACAAAGTCACACAAAGAGCTATATCAATGTGTATTTTCGGTCAAGGTAAAAACATGGAGGAAACATGATTTTTCTTTGAGATTCCTTACCTAGAAGCAAAGGAGATCAACAATATGTCAAAATACAAGCTCAAGCTCCTTCAATGGTGGAACACCTTGGCACCGAAATGGAGCTCTTGGAGTTTTGAGAAGATAGGAATGAAGAGCTTGATGAGAGGAAGAGATTGGTGGTGTTTGTTTTTGATTTGGACAAGTGAGCTTGATTTAGCAAGAGGTCAAAGGTGGAGCTCTAATGGAGGTAGTAGTATTACCGTGGAAGAACAGCAAGAAGGAAGGGAGAGAAGATTGTGACCGTGGGAATGAAGGAAGGAAAAGAGAGAATGAGATAGAATTTGCTTTTAAGAGATATTTATACTTATAAAGTAAAAAGTAAGTTTACTTAGTTTTATTACTTATTATAATAACTAAGAGTGGTGAGTCACCACACTTAGAAAACCGGCCCCCTTTATTATGAGGGTGTTTTAGTCTTTATTTGTCAATTTAATTACTTATACAACATATGTTACAAAATAGCTTATAAAAATCACTATTCACCTAAACAAGGCACTTAGAAGTGAAATTTTTGATTTCCCATTAATATAGCCACCCAAATGTGATACTATATAGTACACATATATATTTAAGAGTAATGATGGACATTTAGCCACTCAAAACTCATTTACAAGACAATTTTTCAAAAACGTGCTTTAAGACTTCTTAAAGCACATTTGTGTTTTAACTTGTTTTCAAGCTTGGTTTTCTTTGGTAATTGGTTTAATATGTTCATTAGTATATAAATGAGGTCTTGGTAAGCTCATTAGGTCTTACTCAAGTTTATCCCAAGCTTAGAGCACATTTGGCTCTTATTGACTTTAAAGCACATTTGTGTTTCCTTTGTTTAAATTTGTTTACTAAGGTTTCTAAGACTCTTTTTAGTCTTAATAAATCATGTTTTAATGTTTAACCAACATACCAAGGTTTGGGGTATTTCAATCCGTATTTCACTATTCATTTATACGGTCTCGTATTCTACTATTCATTTATATGGCCTCGTATACCTTAATTTATATACGGGTCTTGTTTAACTATGTCTTAACTCTGTTTCTTTTACAACTTGTTTCTAAATTCTTTATTTAATTTCCTTAACCTTCTAAACACATAAAAAAATGTGTTATTTACATTGCTTACCCATAGTTTTCTCTAAATCTCTATTTAACTCATAACAAGTTCTAAACTTGTTATTTTTATTTCTAATTTCTTCCAAAGTCTTACTTAATTAATTTCTTTTATACTTTTGGTCAATTGCCAAAATATAATAAAGTTTGACCAGTCTTTTATGGTCAAACCCCCTAACTTTTCATAATTTACAATATTACCCCTAAAGTTAATTTAACTTAACTTTTTATTCCTTTATCATTTTAATATCTAATCTTTTGCTACAAATTTTATTCTAGCTCCTCTAAACATTTTATAAACTGTCATTCACCAAGTTTGACCACGCTTGACCAGGGAAATTACCATTTTACCCTTGTGGTCTTTTCTTTTATCCTAACTCATTTATTAACCAATTTAACTTCAACTAATTTCTAATTTTCGTAATTAATTTTCCTACAGATTTTTGAACATCAAAAATCATTTTAAACATCTCTAAACCCCACATTTAATTATCTAATGTTATAGTATATAAATACCATCTTTTATTATCCTTAAATATACCAAAAACCTTATGAATTCCTTATAACACTTATAAACTCTCTATAAATTGTAAACTTAATTATACAATTATTTTCTCATCACCTAAACTCTCAAAAATTCCATATTGACCTCATATATTTTTGGTAATCACCATTAGGTACAAAATTCTTAAATTTACATATTACTATTAATTATACTTCCTTTAATTTAACTAAGTTAGATATTTTTTTCTAACTCAATTAATACCCTTAATTTTCGGCCATAATACAAACCATAGTTTATGAATTTTTCTTGTATATTATGATAGCTTATATTGAAGCTTAAATCATAAGGAGTATAAATCTATTCTTACATTTAGTAAACATTAACTTTTAATAAGCTAAAAACTGAATATTAATCACCAAAATTTCGGAAATAAATAATAAGATGAACAATATGTTAGATATAGATAACAATTAGAACCTTGAAATAGGCAGTTGTAGGATTTACCTTGTATATTAACCATTAGCTTAATATTTAAGCTCGATTTCCTTGGAAATTTTGACAGCAATTAGCTAGAGAGATTGGCTCCAAAAATATATAATATGATGAAGAATAATATGGGTTAGTAATCCATGCCAATCGGCTGAAACAAAAACCAAAGAACAAGAAGTTTTCAAGAAGGCAATGTTTTACCTCAAGAATCAAAGGCACTTCTTTGTGGTTGTCCTGAGAATGTAGGGGATGAGGCTATGGTGTAAAGATCTTGAAAATAGGATTCCAACGAGCTATCAAGCTTGTGAGTTGGAGTTAGGACGAGAATGTTATGATTTCTACAAGGCAAGATGTTCTTTAAGGCTCAAAACTAAGAACGTTGGAATTGTTTTGTGTTGTTTCTTCAAAGGGAGGATGAGCTACGACCTTGGGAGCTCTTATTTGATAGGTAAGAGTCTGATTAATGATTCACTAATGGAACAAGATGCTTTGGTAATTAATGAAAGTCTAAGTAGTTGTAATATAGAAATTAAAGCATTTTTGGACTTGGTGACTCACCCCTCATGTCGGCAGCCTTAAGGCTCTTTTGATCTGATTTTTTTTGGTTTTCCTCATATTTATGTAACCTTTTATGTATTAATCTCGTTCATAAGGACTTATACCATGTGTTAGGTATGTTACATAGCCAAAAATGCCTTAAAACACCATTTTCTGTGCTTCAAGGTTCACATTGATTATGCAATTTGTTTTGGCTAGTTTAAATGTTTCCTTAATATATTTACAACCTTTATAAACTTTTTGCATGAAATAGCATGTTGATAATTCCAATTTAAACCAAGTCTGTAACACCCCATCCAACAACAACCACATAACAACAATCTGCAGCGGAAATTCAACTCATCACATTACTTATTCCAATGGTGTTACACGCCGTTAACCACCCACGTGGCTAACAAGGCTAATACAATACATACACATTTGTATCGGTCTGATGGACTAGATTCCCGAGCAACTACACACTACATTCCTCATTCCAAATCAACATTTAATATATACATACATTCCCACTGTACCGAGTATTTACAAACTACTGCCGATAACAATTCCGGTCTTACTACACCTACTGTATACATACACTTAAAAGTTTACCCATGTACAATGACTACCCGTCCTACTCTCGAACGGCTTCCAGCACTTCTGTACCTGAAATAGGAAAAGAAAAAAGGGGTGGCCCCAAGGGGCTCAGCACCTTTGCTGGTATGGTAATCCCGCAGCCCGCATGCTACCGGGCCACGCACGACTAATTGTCGTCTTAGCATGCAGTTGATTATATTTAAATCATGCATACAAACCATAAACATACCACACATAATATTTCGCCTCAATGGGCTCAACCAATGACCGACACATCCACACTAACCAACCATCCAAAGATTCCTTTAACCCTAGAGTGGCTCTCCCCTAAAATGGAGCTACTTCCTTAACGAACGGCATGTACCCATTAATCGGGTTATCCTCAAATGCCTTTTGTCACAACTGGGATTCATTTCCATGATCCACACATTCCATATCCTACAACATAACTCTTTCCCCACATAACAAAACATAACAAGCCTTTCTTGCTTCGATGTACACATGACAACGTTGCACTTATTTAAAACATCCAATAATATATATATATCAAAGCATAGCAAGGGAATTTGCATAGCATTATAACATTACATACACCACAAAATCGGTTCTCACAAGGAACCTTCCACCATAGTTAGTATACCATGTGAGCCTAGGGATTTTTGCCAATCCCATGTTAAGCTCGTTACCATCCTCGTTACCGTCCGGTTTATAGAACGGTTAACTTATACCCAAGGTGTGTCGGATATAGTAATCCCAAGCACACCGTAATAACATAACCATTAGTATGCCCCCGTGGCCCGACGTGAGTCAGTAATATAGCTTTGGTTAAGCTAAAGGGGAAAGTTGGAAACCCAATGGGAAGACAACCATAACATACACAGAGGGTCGAACCTATAATGGCACGAACCCCCATCCTCACACGCGTGGCCGGAACAGACCGGACTCCTCACCCCCCATTAGTATACATACATCAAATATTAAGTGGTTAGAGATCCATTATGGAGCCTACCACATCCACAACCATACGGTATCCTGACCGAGTTAAGCACACAAGGGAGGTTCACACACTTGCATACAACAACAATCCAACTAACTCACACATAGCCGTGGTTAGCACGTTCCCAAGGTTTGGGCCGTCAACTCCGAATACCGATCACTCATGTGTTCCTAGTTTTAGTTAGCTAAGGTTTAACACATATTTGAGGTTAAACGGCATCGGATACCAAATTCGCCACATAAATGAATTACTATAAACTCATTACATGATTTAATCTTACAAGGTGGCAAACACTCAAGAAAACATATTGGCATACAAGCCGTGTAATCCGTTAGGACACAGGTTGCAAGAAAACCATACCTGTCACCGGAGTCCACTTTACCACGTCCACTTATGTTCCTCGAGCAAATTCTCGAACAACTGTTAACATCACATGTGTTTTCATTAACACCCGGGGTTTGCTTGATTATTTAATGTCAATGCTTAAGTTTTTCCCCGTTAACTTGGTTACATAACTTAACATTTTTAACTTGTTTTACTCTCACATTTAAATGCAACTTTTAGCCCATTTTATGTCACTAAAACTCACCTAACATGCCCTCAACACCCTTATAACATCATTACCTACCAATCCCCATCATCACATGTCATTTCATAACCTTAAACCATGTTTTTGGTCCCCGACCCACCGACCGACCCACATCTGGGTCGGTCCATTACAGACCCCTTTTTCTTCCTTATAATCATGCCCGTCCGACCCACGTCCGACCCACCATTCTGGGTCGGTCCATGTGCGAACATTTTCCTTCCTTTGAAACTTGACCGACCGACCCATGTCCGACCCAACCTTCTGGGTCGGTCCATTACCGAACACTTCCCTACATTTTACAGAGGCTCGACCGACCCAAAAACTGGGTCGGCCCCTGGGTCGGTCGCCTCCTAATCTTACTCAAATTCTGCCAATTCTTCACCAAACTTCTCCTAAGACCTCTTAATGTGTTCTAACATCATTTGGCACTTCAAACATACCCTTAAGATACTCTTAAACACTCACAAAACTATTTTTTCCTAATTCCTTAAACCTTTACTTATATCTCCACAAAGTTCCTAACACTTACAATGTTTCCTCCTTATGATTTCTAGGTGGCCTTTCACCTATAATGACCACAATACCAAGTTGTTTCCTCTACACCTTATCATCATCTCTCAACTTCTTTTCTTACAAACTAAATCTCCTTTTCACAACTCCTTAAAACTCCTTACTCAAAACCTTACCTAAACATCAATTATTCTTTGAATATCAACATTACCTAAACCTTAAACAACTTCTCCATGGCTTAAATACATCCTCAAAACACACATTGAATTCCTAGAACTTCCAAGATAACACCTAAATCCTTGCATCACTCTAAAACACCTTAATACATGTTTTTCTTCAAGTAAACATTCATTCACCTTTAATCCTTCCTAGTTCACCAAAACTCACTTACAACACTTAGAACTTCTTACACATTTCCCAAATTTGGCCATAGCTTCTCTAGCATATACCCACATCCAAACACTTAGGTTTTCACCTTAATTCATCCAAGAACACCTAAAATCCATCAAACACATTTATACACAAACTTCACACATTAAGCACTACATCACAATATAGCATAACTAAATTGCTTGGCACTTAGGCCCTTAAATGCATGGCTCTTAGGCCCTTAAATTGCATAACCTTAAACACTGAATTTCCCACATAATAATGCCTTTGACCTGCAAATACACCCAACAATACATATTCCTTTAATAAACTCCTTGAGAGCATTTTACTAGCTCATCTACCATTTGCTCTTTAGTAGTTTTAACAAGCATTATAAGCTTATTTCTCCTAAGGCATTAAACCACATTGAGATAGCTTGTTACCTCTTTTCCTCACAAACTTCTTTCTTGTTCCTCCTTGTAAACCGGTAAGGCATTTCCTTCCTTGTCAACAACTAAACATATACCAACATTAAAATGAGTATATAAGCTTTAAGCTTTATCTCATTGTAAACCTAGTTACATATATTATCTTAAGGTATTAACATGATTGTTTTACCTTGGAATGGAAGAGAGCTTGAATATATATCAAGAGAGGACTCCTCCTAGTCCATGAAAGCTTGGAATGAAGCTAGAACAAGGCAATATAATGACTCCATTAAGAGTGATTTTCGGACATGACAAAACATGAAGGAAATGTCATTTTTCTTTGAGTTTCCTTACCTTGAAGCAAAGGAGAACAAGATATGTGAAAAGGTGAGCTCTAGCTCCTCCCATGGTGATTCCTCTTGGCACCGAAATGGAGCCCTTGGGATTTTGAAAGGATAGAATTGAAGAGCTTGATGAGAGGAAGAGAATGGTGGTGTTTGTTTTTGATTTGGTTAAGTGAGCTAGGTTTTACAAGTGGTCAAAGATGGAAAACAATGGTGATGTTGGTGTTGCTGTAGCAGCTCGTAAAGAGAGCAGAAGAGAGGTTGGAGAAGCCTTTCAACCGTGGGAATTGAAGAAGGAAGGAGAATGAGATTGGTTTTGCTTTTAAGGATATTTATAACTTAAAGCAATAGTAACCTATGAGTCACCTTTATTTACTTAACAAGTTAGCATGTTTGGTGACTCATTACTACCAAAACCGGCCCCCTTATTAGTAGAAGGGTATCATAGTCTTTGTTGACCAACTTAATCTCTTATAACATTATATGTTACAAACTAGTTATAAAATCACTATTCACCAATAACAAGGCACATAGAAGTGAAATTTTTGATTTCCCATTGATAGCGCCACCCAATGTGATACTATATAGTACACATGTTAATTAAAGAGTAATGATGGACATTTAGCCATTCAAAACTCATTTACAAGACAATTTTTCAAAAACGTGCTTTAAGACTTCTTAAAGCACATTTTGTGTTTTAACTTGTTTTCAAGCTTGGTTTTCTTTGGTAATTGATTTAATATGTTCATTAACATATAATTAAGGCATAGGTATGACCATTAGGCCTTATACACACTTATCCCAAGCTTAGAGCACATTTTTGCTCATATTGACTTTAAGGTATTACCTTGTGTTTTGTTTGGTTTCATTGTCTACCAAAGTTTCCTAAGGACTTAATTAGCCTTATAAAGTCATAATTAAACATTATCAAGTCTTGGTAGGCTCTTTGGGTCCTAACCAAGTTCACTCATGGCTTAGAGCATGTTTTTGCTCATACCGTGTCTTAGTGTTTTAGTGTTTACCACGGCTTAAATGATTCATTTATGTTTCTAAGGCACTTTTTGGCCTTTAAATACCATAGCTTAACATTTACACAACATACCAAGGTTTGGGGTATTTCAATCTACCCCCCTTAAAAGAACTTCGTCCTCGAAGTTCACATTTCCTCGCATCATTGGATTAGAATACGGGAATTACTTATAGCCATAATACTTCCATTACCAACCATCTTTCACATCCAACCTCGGACTTAATGGTCCGGGCAACATATCCACCTTATACATAAAATATCATATTCACATGGTAACCTCGGACTCAATGGTCCGGGTACTTCACCACACATGCACTCATACCATATCCCTCAGACTCTTAGGTCTGGGTGACATAACCACATTTAGACTCATAGGTCTTGATAGCACACACTTTAGGAGATCAAAGTCAAATAACCCTTATCACCCATACCAAACAACATGTCATAGCATGTATATCAAACAGAAATACCTTTTCCATCTCTCCATGGGCTCAAGTCCCATGTTGAGTACATATACATTGTGATCCCGCAGAACCCGGTCGCGATGGACACTTTCTGGTCCCCGTTTCTTTGGGAGATCAAAACATTCACTTAATTTTTTTTTTAACATATGTACTTCTCATGTCACCGGTCCGAAGACAAAGGCTCATACGTCCTCAGCTCGTGAGCAAGTACTACAAAAATATTCTTTACTAGGTTAAGTATAAGAAGATCTTTTATTCAAAATATTAATCGATTGTTTGAAAACACCAATTGAAAATTCTTTTGAAAACACCATACAACTCCAAGTCCATTTTATGCTCCTTGTATTTTTCTTAACATGGTTATTTGTAATCGCTTATAGGGAGCTTCAAGAATCATCCAACACTGATGTGATCAGCATCGGTGTTGAACTATCTTTCCACCCCAATTTGTGTTCGGCTTCCCTTGATCTCATGATAATCAAGTTTCACCTCCCACTTCATTTTCAACCAACAATTAATTCAAGCATGCACCATTTTCTATCTTTGAATCCTTCTAGTCATAATCATTACATCTCCAAGGGATAGAACTCCGTCTATCAATCACCACCCAAATCCAACTTAATTCAAGTTACCTAGGAAATTTAATTCTCACTAGGTTCTATGTCGGTCTTATAACCCTTCATAAATCACCACATTGTATATATATACATATATTTTTATTATCAAAATACCATACATGGTTTACATTTATGCACCGTCGGGGTTTTAGTTCCCCGGGAGTTTCTTTACTCCCTTCCACTTGTACTCTCACACACCACTGTTAACAAAATGACACACTTCCCACCATGGTATTCGCATCTTCTGTGCGCAATTACCACAATTTAACCACAAATAAATGCGTATGTTTATATAACACACGCGCCAACCATCATAACAATCATTTTGTGCTATGCACACCTAGTTCGCGTACACTTGTACGGTAAAACACACTAAGTGGTTTTGCGCTCTACCCCCCTTAAAAGGGATTACGCCCACGTAATCAATCACTAAACCTTGGCTTAAAATGTTCTGCCTTCGTGAAGTGTTTTAACTTCCACGCGGTCTATTACACAATGGATTCTGATTAGAGGGTCTTAACCATATTGGCGGTTTAGTCCCTAACCCAAGAATTCGCATTGGAGTTGTAATTCATAACCGGTTTCGGTCCTGGCCTGTGAGGCTTTTAGGCATTGGTACCTCTTACCCTGAGCGAATTCGGTGAGTTTCACAATTTCCCATCCACTTCCCCAATAGCTTACCGCGTAAACAACTATGTAATTCACAATGATTAATTTACTTTTACCGACTTACTGTCGGTTGAGATTGAGCTACTACCTAATGTGTAGTGCCCTCTCAGTTATTTACAATATTTGGGGTATATTCCATACCGATATTTGGCAGTTAGTGCTATTGTAGTCACTTACTGTTAATCATGTCTCCACATTCGGTTTTGTACAAGTATCCCTTTATTGGTGCGGTCTTGCATCTCCTATGCATCGGCCATTATAACATTATTCTTCCACCATCAACATGTTTCCAATTCCTAGCTATCCCACTCGATCATTACTGCGCAAGTGCAATACCAAAACACTCAGTCATACAGAGTGCAGAGGCGTAAACTCCTGACAGTAAATCCCTTATGCGATTGCGATAGGAATTTTCACTGAATCCTTATCATCTAACACTTGCCACCGGCTTACTGCTGGTTCGTTTGCTATCGCTTACTGTTGTGCCTCCACTGGGTTTAACCCGCAACTCTGCTCACTCCCATTTTATCATTTAACAACACTCACACAACGGTCGCTTATTGCGCACCGTATCCTTACTCATTATATAGCATCAACTTGTACTGTATCCGCTATTATATTAGCTTCCGCCATTACACTGGGTTTATCTGGCCACTTATTTGGCTGGTTTTTTTTGAATATACTACTATATTTCCCTTGAGCGTTGTTCGCTACACATTTAGCTTCACACACCTATGGTGGTTGCTATCAACTTATCACACTTCCTGCGTACACAACTGGTACGTGCACTTCCTTTCGTGTTATTTTATTTAAATCACCCTGGGGTAATTACAACGTGGTCCATCCTCCACATATTTCTTGAACTTGATTCACATAGCTACCGCTCCTGCGGTCTCACAATATCGAGAGGTATTCCCACTCTTAATGCAGTGGTTCGCTTACCACTCTATTCACTTATACCACATAAACTTCTACCATCATTCGAATTTATATAACATATCTTGCTTATGGCTTGTAAGCCTTATTTGCCTTGAGCTGGGCTCATTGTAGGCTGTCCACACACATGTATTTCTCCGTAAAATATTACCTGGTTAGAGGTTGTATTGGCATTCATGACAAGGTTGTTGCATCACATTTCCTTTCATGGGATGCCCTTTAGGATTGCCAGTCCGTCTCCTGACAACTTATGTCTAATCTGGGTGTTAATTTCAACCCTTGTGTTTTTGTTATGCATTTCATTCAACAATTGTTGATGCAAACACCCTTCAAGGATTGCTCCTGGGTGTTGCTAAGGTATGCCATTACATTAGGCTTGCATCTATGGGTAAATTCAGTAAACTACACCTTCCTATATTCGTAGCTGGGTACTCATTCCAGCTATCATGTTTTATCCCTTAGGCTTATCAAGACACATGTGGTGTCTTTCATAATAGTCCGTGCTCTTCGCACTCCTTGACTCTTTATATCTCCTTGAAAATGAATTCACTGATTCCTTTAGTCTAGTTATCTCAACTGAGTTCCTTGATTCCAACCATTCATGGTAATCCTTAGCTCTTGTTTAATTTATACTGCTGACCGTAGACGGAATCGACTACTTCCCGTGTTTCGGACTCTACCTGTATACATATATGGGGTATCATATTGATACATTACTACTTACCCAACTAACCTATAAGTAGGTCTGTCAGGCCCACATGCTCCTATCGGAGTGCGGTCGTCCCACAACACAGTTGGTACACTTGTAGTGTCCGTCACACGCCTAGGTGAAGTATTCTGTTGTCAACTCCCTTATATTGTCCCGTGACAATATTCATTCTTTGCTTCCCGAACTTAATCGAGGGAAGGTTTATCCACTGTTGCATCCTTGTCAGTTGCTCTTGGTTTCACTGGTTTGGTGTAAAGAAGGTCGGAAAGAAGTGTTGGTTTGAAAGAAAATCTGGTTTGAAAAGAAAAGGGTTTGTGAAAGATTAGGTTTGAAAGAAAAATTTCCATGGTTTCACAACATCTTCTCACCTTAGCCAAGTCTAGCTTCTTGCTGACTGGTGTGTTTCCAATTACAGAGGTTAGGCTAACAGGCCCTTCCACTGTTATGACGATCACATTTAACTCCATGGTACTTTTCCAAGTACCTGTAGTGGTTATGAATTTCCCGAACAGCCCTGTTATAGCAGCACTTGCTATGGCAAGTGCGCCATGCTAACTGGCTATCGGTTTGACACATACCGATTGTGGTATTGTTTTGACACATATTGTCATCTGCGGCCTTGTTGGCCCTCACTGACCTTACTGCCTTGATAATAACTTCTCTAGGCGACTTCTCACTGTCTTCGCATGACGATCATCAACTAGGGTGTTTCCCATTCTGGGAGACCCCTTTTTCTTAGTATTGTATTTGCTTTGTAGCCGTTCCACGTATTTGGGCACTACGTTGTAGTTCCCTTGTCGGTCGGTATACCGTTGGTGTTTTATTTATCACTGTGGTTCCGTAGACTCTTGTCTCGGATTTTATTAATCCACTTCCTGCCTGTTGCACGGTTGGTGCGTTGCAAGCTGGTCGTACTCGACTGCTCTGCATGTCGACCCAGGTTGCCGGAAATTCTATTCTCTTATATACAAAATCCTTCATTCATTGCTATTAAATGCGGTTAACACTGTTTAGATGGAAACCGTCTCCGGGATTCCCAGTTTTCGGGATTTACCGTATGACAGGTTCTCCATACTCTAAAGGTATTTAATAGCAGCCAGATCGGGTATTCCCGAGTAAGAGTGGACTTCCATCTCTCTGGCATTCTTTCCCAAGTTATAAAACAGGGTTTGCGGAGGGTGGGATGGATATTGTAGGTTTCCAGTATTCACTGGTAGTTCCTTACTAGCGTATCTCTCACGCTATCGCTCAACCCTTAACCCAAAGTACTTAAATCCTAACTCGGTACTTCCTAAGCTCGGTAATTCAGTCATCAGAGCGATACTTCGCTCTGATACCACTTTTTGTAACACCCCATCCAACAACAACCACATATCAACAATCTGCAGCGGAAATTCAACTCATCACATTACTTATTCCAATGGTGTTACACGCCGTTAACCACCCACGTGGCTAACAGGCTAATACAATACATACACATTTGTATCGGTCTGATGGACTAGATTCCCGAGCAACTACACACTACATTCCTCATTCCATCAACATTTATTATATCATACATTCCCACTGTACCGAGTATTTCCAAACTACTGCCGATAACAATTCCGGTCTTACTACACCACTGTATACATACACTTAAAATTTACCCATGTACAATGACTACCGTCCTACTCTCGAACGGATTCCAGCACTTCTGTACCTGAAATAGGAAAGAAGAGAAAGGGTGGCCCCAAGGGGCTCAGCACCTTTGCTGGTATGGTAATCCCGCAGCCCGCATGCTACCGGGCCACGCACGACTAATTGTCGTCTTAGCATGCATTGATTATATTTAAATCATGCATAAAACCAAACATACCAACATAATATTTCGCCTCAATGGCTCAACCAATGACCGACACATCCACACTTAACCAACCATCCAAGATTCCTTTAACCCTAGAGTGGCTCTCCCCTAAAATGGAGCTACTTCCTTAACGAACGGCATGTACCCATTAATCGGGTTATCCTCAAATGCCTTTTGTCACAACTGGGATTCATTTCCATGATCCACACATTCCATATCCTACAACATAACTCTTCCCCACATAACAAAACATAACAAGCCTTTCTTGCTTCGATGTACACATGACAACGTTGCACTTATTTAAAACATCCAATATATATATATATATCAAAGCATAGCAAGGGAATTTGCATAGCATTATAACATTACATACACCACAAAATCGGTTCTCACAAGGAACCTTCCACCATAGTTAGTATACCATGTGAGCCTAGGGATTTTTGCCAATCCCATGTTAAGCTCGTTACCATCCTCGTTACCGTCCGGTTATATAGAACGGTTAACTTATACCCAAGGTGTGTCGGATATAGTAATCCCAAGCACACCGTAATAACATAACCATTAGTATGCCCCCGTGGCCCGACGTGAGTCAGTAATATAGCTTTGGTTAAGCTAAAGGGGAAAGTTGGAAACCCAATGGAAGACAACCATAACATACACAGAGGGTCGAACCTATAATGGCACGAACCCCCATCCTCACACGCGTGGCCGGAACAGACCGGACTCCTCACCCCCCATTAGTATACATACATCAAATATTAAGTGGTTAGAGATCCATTATGGAGCCTACCACATCCACAACCATACGGTATCCTGACCGAGTTAAGCACACAAGGGAGGTTCACACACTTGCATACAACAACAATATCCAACTAACTCACACATAGCCGTGGTTAGCACGTTCCCAAGGTTTGGGCCGTCAACTCCGAATACCGATCACTCATGTGTTCCTAGTTTTAGTTAGCTAAGGTTTAACACATATTTGAGGTTAAACGGCATCGGATACCAAATTCGCCACATAAATGAATTACTATAAACTCATTACATGATTTAATCTTACAAGGTGGCAAACACTCAAGAAAACATATTGGCATACAAGCCGGTGTAATCCGTTAGGACACAGGTTGCAAGAAAACCATACCTGTCACCGGAGTCCACTTTACCACGTCCACTTATGTTCCTCGAGCAAATTCTCGAACAACTGTTAACATCACATGTGTTTTCATTAACACCGGGGTTTGCTTGATTTTTAATGTCAATGCTTAAGTTTTTCCCCCCGTTAACTTGGTTACATAACTTAACATTTTTAACTTGTTTTACTCTCACATTTAAATGCAACTTTTAGCCCATTTTATTGTCACTAAAACTCACCTAACATGCCCTCAACACCCTTATAACATCATTACCTACCAATCCCCATCATCACATGTCATTTCATAACCTTAAACCATGTTTTTGGTCCGACCGACCCACCGACCGACCCACATCTGGGTCGGTCCATTACAGACCCCTTTTTCTTCCTTATAATCATGCCCGTCCGACCCACGTCCGACCCACCAGTCTGGGTCGGTCGCCATGTGCGAACATTTTCCTTCCTTTGAAACTTGACCGACCGACCCATGTCCGACCCAACCTTCTGGGTCGGTCCATTACCGAACACTTCCCTAACATTTTACAGAGGCTCGACCGACCCAAAAACTGGGTCGGCCCCTGGGTCGGTCGCCTCCTAATCTTACTCAAATTCTGCCAATTCTTCACCAAACTTCTCCTAAGACCTCTTAATGTGTTCTAACATCATTTGGCACTTCAAACACACCCTTAAGATACTCTTAACACTCACAAAACTATTTTTTCCTAATTCCTTAAACCTTTACTTATATCTCCACAAAGTTCCTAACACTTACAATGTTTCCTCCTTATGATTTCTAGGTGGCCTTTCACCTATAATGACCACAATACCAAGTTGTTTCCTCTACACCTTATCATCATCTCTCAACTTCTTTTCTTACAAACTAAATCTCCTTTTCAACTCCTTAAAACTCCTTACTCAAAACCTTACCTAAACATCAATTATTCTTTGAATATCAACATTACCTAAACCTTAAACAACTTCTCCATGGCTTAAATACATCCTCAAAACACACATTGAATTCCTAGAACTTCCAAGATAACACACATCCTTGCATCACTCCTAAAATTACATGATTCTTTTCAGTAAAACATCCTCTAAACATCATGTTTTTCTTTTTCAAGTAAACATCATTCACCTTAATCCTTCCTAGTTCACCAAAACTCACTTACAACACTTAGAACTTCTTACACATTTCCCAAATTTGGCCATAGCTTCTCTAGCATATACCCACATCCACACCTTAGGTTTTCACCTTAATTCATCCAAGAACACCTAAAATCCATCAAACACATTTTATACACACAAACTTCACACATTAAGCACTACATCACAATATAGTGCATAACGTAAATTGCTTGGCACTTAGGCCCTTAAATGCATGGCTCTTAGGCCCTTAAATTGCATAAACCTTAAACACTGAATTTCCCACATAATAATGCCTTTGACCTGCAAATACACCCAACAATACATATTCCTTTAAATAAACTCCTCTTGAGAGCATTTTACTAGCTCATCTACCATTTGCTCTTTAGGTAGTTTTAACAAGCATTATAAGCTTATTTCTCCTAAGGCATTAAACCACATTGAGATAGCTTGTTTACCTCTTTTCCTCACAAACTTCTTTCTGTTTCCTTGTAAACCGGTAAGGCATTTCCTTCCTTGTCAACAACTAAACAATATACCAACATTAAAATGAGTATATAAGCTTTAAGCTTTATCTCATTGTAAACCCTAGTTACATATATTATCTTAAGGTATTAACATGATTGTTTTACCTTGGAATGGAAAGAGAGCTTGAATATATATCAAGAGGACTCCTCCTAGTCCATGAAAGCTTGGAATGAAGCTAGAACAAGGCAATATAATGACTCCATTAAGAGTGATTTTCGGACATGACAAAACATGAAGGAAATGTCATTTTTCTTTGAGTTTCCTTACCTTGAAGCAAAGGAGAACAAGAATATGTGAAAAGGTGAGCTCTAGCTCCTCCCATGGTGATTCCTCTTGGCACGAAATGGAGCCCTTGGGATTTTGAAAGGATAGAATTGAAGAGCTTGATGAGAGGAAGAGAATGGTGGTGTTTGTTTTTGATTTGGTTAAGTGAGCTAGGTTTTACAAGTGGTCAAAGATGGAAAACAATGGTGATGTTGGTGTTGCTGTAGCAGCTCGTAAAGAGAGCAAGAAGAGAGGTTGGAGAAGCCTTTCAACCGTGGGAATTGAAGAAGGAAGGGAGAATGAGATTGGTTTTGCTTTTAAGGATATTTATAACTTAAAGCAAATAGTAACCTATGAGTCACCTTTATTTACTTAACAAGTTAGCATGTTTGGTGACTCATTACTACCAAAAACCGGCCCCTTATTAGTAGAAGGGTATCATAGTCTTTGTTGACCAACTTAATCTCTTATAACATTATATGTTACAAACTAGTTATAAAAAATCACTATTCACCAATAACAAGGCACATAGAAGTGAAATTTTTGATTTCCCATTGATATAGCCACCCAAATGTGATACTATATAGTACACATGTTAATTAAAGAGTAATGATGGACATTTAGCCATTCAAAACTCATTTACAAGACAATTTTTCAAAAACGTGCTTTAAGACTTCTTAAAGCACATTTTGTGTTTTAACTTGTTTTCAAAGCTTGGTTTTCTTGGTAATTGATTTAATATGTTCATTAACATATAATTAAGGCATAGGTATGACCATTAGGCCTTATACACACTTATCCCAAGCTTAGAGCACATTTTTGCTCATATTGACTTAAGGTATTACCTTGTGTTTTGTTTGGTTTCATTGTCTACCAAAGTTTCCTAAGGACTTAATTAGCCTTATAAAGTCATAATTAAACATTATCAAGTCTTGGTAGGCTCTTTGGGTCCTAACCAAGTTCACTCATGGCTTAGAGCATGTTTTTGCTCATACCGTGTCTTAGTGTTTATTGTGTTTACACGGCTTAAATGATTCATTTATGTTTCTAAGGCACTTTTGGCCTTTAAATACCATAGCTTAACATTTACACAACATACCAAGGTTTGGGGTATTTCAAAGTCGTTTAGTGGTTTCTCCTTGACTTTCGTCAGTTTAGTACCTGTTTACTGTGGATTTTGTATACTTAATTTGTGTGTATACGCTATGGCTCCTGTGACCATTTTATTATTGTCCCCTTATTCCTTATTGGTATTTAGGCTCATTAGCCTTTTCTTTCCATGTATACATGCTTAAAGCACATTTTTCTTTAAAGCACATTTTCCTTTAAAGCACATTTTTGTGCTCTAAGGTGCGTTTTCGGTTTAAACGCTAATTCCGCTTAATGTGTATTACTAATCTTAGAGCTATTTCATATTTGAAATCTCTTGGGAACTTATTGGTAGTTCCCTAATTTATTTATACGCTTTAAAACAACTTTTGCTCTAATTGTTCCTAAAGCATGTTTTGGTGTAAATTGTTGTTTAACACTTCTTCTAATGTTTCTAAGGCACGTTCTAGCCTTAGTATATCCTAATTAGATAGTTCATTAATATATTAAGGTTTAGGGTATTTCAACCTACCCTCTTAAAAGAACTTTGTCCTCAAAGTTCCTATGTATCTATATCTCTTAGAACACACAGGTAACTTCACACTAAAAGATCATATAGATCACTCAATATCTGTATAGGCATCATGACTCATAAGGTCTACCATATATATATATATATTTATGAAATACCCCAAACCTTGGTATGTTGTGTAAATGTTAAGCTATGGTATTTAAAGGCTAAAAAGTGCCTTAGAAAATAAAAGAACCATTTAAAACCATAGTAAAGTGCAATAAAGCACTAAGACACAGTTTGAGCAAAAATGCTCTAAGCTATGAGTGAACTTGGTTAGGACCCAAAGAGCCTACCAAGACTTAATAACATTTAATTATGATTTTATAAGGCTAATTAAGTCCTTAGGAAACTTTGGTAGACAATGAAACCAAACAAAACACAAGGTAATACCTTAAAGTCAATATGAGCAAAAATTGCTCTAAGCTTGGGATAAATGTGTATAAGGCCTAATGGTCATACCTATGCCATATTTATATGTTAATGAACATATTAAATCAATTACCAAAGAAAACCAAGCTTGGAAACAAGTTAAAACACAAAATGTGCTTTAAGAAGTCTTAAAGCACATTTTTGAAAAATTGTCTTGTAAATGAGTTTTGAATGGCTAAATGTCCATCATTACTCTTTAATTAACATGTGTACTATATAGTATCACATTTGGGTGGCCATATTAGTGGGAAATCAAAAATTTCACTTCTATGTGCCTTGTATTGATGAATAGTGATTTTTATAACTAGTTGTAACATATGATGTTATAAGTAATTAAATTGGTCAACAAAGACCAAAACACCCTCCTAGGCATAATGGTGGCCGGTTTTGTAGTGAGGAGTCACCAAGTATGTTAACTTGTTAAGTAAATAAATGTGACTCATAGTTACTATTTGCTTTAAGACTTAAATATCTTCAAAAGTAAGTTCTATCTTCATTCTCCCTTCCTTTCCTCCATTTCACACGGTTCCAACTCCTTCTTCCTCTCTTCTTCTTGTTCTCTCTCGGTAATATACCACTACAACCATGGAAGTCCATCTTTGACCACATGTAAGACCTAGCTCACTTAACCAAATCAAAAACAAACACCACCATTCTCTTAGTTAAGCCAAGCTCTACAATCTTGTCTCTTCAAAACTTCAAAACCTCCATTTCGGTGCCAAGAGAAACCACCATGGGAGGAGCTTGAGCTCACCTTTTCACATATTCTTGTTCTCCTTTGCTTCAAGGTAAGGAAACTCAAAGAAAAATGACATTTCCTTCATGTTTTGTCATGTCCGAAAATCACTCTTAATGGAGTTATTATATTGCCTTGTTCTAGCTTCATTCCAAGCTTTCATGGACTAGGAGGAGTCCTCTCTTGATATATATTAAAGCTCTCTTTCCATTCCAAGGTAAAACAATCATGTTAATACCTTAAGATAATATATGTAACTAGGGTTTACAATGAGATAAGGCTTAAAGCTTATACACTCATTTCAATGTTGGTATATTGTTTAGTTGTTGACAAGGAAGGAAATGCCTTACCGGTTTACAAGGAAACAAGAAAGAAATTTGTGAGGAAAAGAGGTAAACAAGCTATCTCAATGTGGTTTAATGCCTTAGGAGGAATAAGCTTATAATGCTTGTTAAAGTACCTAAGGAGCCAATGGTAAATGAGCTAGTAAAATGCTCTCAAGGAGTTTATTAAAGGAATATGTATTGTTGGGTGTATTTGCAGGTCAAAGGCGTTATTATGTGGGAAATTCAGTGTTTAAGGTTTATGCAATTTAAGGGCCTAAGAGCCATGCATTTAAGGGCCTAAGTGCCAAGCAATTTAAGTTATGCACTATATTGTGATGTAGTGCTTAATGTGTGAAGTTTGTGTATAAAATGTGTTTGATGGATTTTAGGTGTTCTTGGATGGATTAAGGTAAAAACCTAAGTGTTTGGATGTGGGTATATACTAGAGAAGCTATGGCCAAATTTGGGAAATGTGTAAGAAGTTTTAAAGTGTGGTAAGTGAGTTTTGGTGAACTAGGAAGGATTAAAGGTGAATGAATGTTTACTTGAGAAGAAAACATGTATTAAGGTGTTTTAGAGTGATGCAAGGATTTAGGTGTTATCTTGGAAGTTCTAGGAATTCAATGTGTGTTTTGAGGATGTATTTAAGTCTTGGAGGAGTTGGTTTAAGGTTAGGTAATGTTGATGTTCAAGGAATAAATGAGGTTTAGGTAAGGTTTTGAGTAAGGAGTTTTAAGAAGTTGTAAAAAGGAGATTAGTTAGTAAGAAAAGAAGTTGAGAGGTGATGATAAGGTGTAGAGGAAACACCTTGATATTGTGGTCATTATAGGTGAAATGCCACCTAGAAATCATAAGGAGGAAACATTGTAAGTGCTAGGAATTTTGTGGTGATATAAGTAAAGGTTTAAGGAATTAGGAAAAAAAGTTTTGTGAGTGTTTAAGAATATCTTAAGGGTGTGTTTGAAGTGCCAAATGATGTTAGAACACATTAAGAGGCCTTAGGAGAAGTTTGGTGAAGAATTGGCAAGGTTTGGATAAGATTAGGAGGCGACCGACCCAGGGGCCGACCCAGTTTTTGGGTCGGTCGAGCCTCTGTAAAATGTTAGGAATGTGTTCGGTAATGGACCGACCCAGAAAGTTGGGTCGGACATGGGTCGGTCGGTCAAGTTTCAAAGGAAGGAAAATGTTCGCACATGGACCGACCCAGAATGGTGGGTCGGACGTGGGTCGGACGGGCATGTTTGTAAGGAAGTAAAAGGGGTCTGTAATGGACCGACCCAGCTGTGGGTCGGACGGTGGGTCGGTCGGACCAAAAACAAGGTTTAAGGTTATGAAATGATATGAGATGATGGGGATTGGTAGGTAATGATGCCATAAGGATGTTAAGGACATGTTAGGTGAGTTTTAATGACAATAAAGTGGGCTAAAAGTTGTATTAAAATGTGAGAGTAAAACAGTTAAAATGTTAAGTTATATAACTAAGTTAACGGGGGAAAATTAAGCATTGACATTAAATAATCAAGCAAACCCCGATGTTAATGAAAACACATGTGATGTTAACAGTTGTTCGAGAATTTGCTCGAGGAACATAGGTGGACGTGGTAAAGTGGACTCCGGTGACAGGTATGGTTTTCTTGCAACCTGTGTCCTACCGGATTACACCGGCTTGTATGCCAATGTGTTTTTCTGTATGTTTGCCACGTTATGAGATAAATCATGAAACGAGTTTATAGTCGTTATTGTTATTTATGTTTACGTGCCGATACCGGTAACCTCGAATGCGCTTGAAGGGCTAGTTAACCTCTATTAGGTAACGTAGGAGAACGGTATCCGGTAACAACGTTTCCGACTTAAGGAACGTTCTAACCACGGCTATGCGTGAGTTGGTTATGTGATGTTTGTGCGTGATGTTTGTATGTGAAGGTATGACTCTCTCCTCCCTTGTGTGCTTAACTCGGTTATGGTACCGTATGGTGTGTGGTTGTGGTAGGCTCCATAATGGATCTCTAACTACTTATTTATAAGAGTCTATGGGCTAATGGGGGGTGAGGAGTCCGGTAGTTTCCGGCCACGCTGTGATGGTGGGGGTCGTTATCATATCCAGTTCGGCTCCCTTGGTGTATGTTTAGGTGGTATTCCAATTTGGTTTCAACCTTCCCTTAGCTTATCCAAAGCTAGTTTACTGACTCACGTCGGGCCATAGGGGCATACTGTGTTGTTTGGTGTGCTTGGGATCACTATATCCGACACACCTTGGGTTTAAGTCAACCGTTCAAATAACAGGATGGTGATGAGGTAATTAACGAGCTTGGTATGAGTTTGGCAACAATCTCTATGCTCATGGTATGGACTAACTATGATGGAAGGTTCCTTGTGAGAACCGAATTTATAATGTTATGTAATGTTATGGTGCTATGCAAATTCCCTTGCTATGCTAAGGTATATACATATACATATTGGAATGTTTAGAAGATGGTGAGGTTATCATGTGTATGTAGAAACCAGAAAGGTTGTTATGTTTGTCATATAAGGAATGAGATATGCTGTATGTTATGGAATGTGTGGGTCATGGAAATGAATCCCGGTTTTGACAAGAGGCGTTTAAGGATAACCCGATTAATGGGTACACGTCGTTCGTTAAGGAAGTAGCTCGTTTAGAGGAGAGCCACTCTAGGGTTTAAGGAATCATTGGATGGTGGTTAAGTGTGGATGTTCTGGTTATAGGTTGAGCCCATTGAGGCGAAATATTATGTGTTGTATTTAATGGTTGTATGCATGAATTAATAATAATCAACTGCATGCTAAGACGACAATTAGTCGTGCGTGGCCCGGTAGCATGCGGGCTGCGGGATTACCATACCAGCAAAGGTGCTGAGCCCCTTGGGGCCACCCCTTTCTCTTCTTTTTCCTATTTCAGGTACGAAGTGCTGGAAGCCGTTCGAGAGTAGGACGGGTAGTCATTGTCATGGGTAAACTTTTAAGCGTATGTATACAGTAGGTGTAGTAAGACCGAAGTTGTTGTCGGCAACAGTTTATAAATACTCGTACAGGGGGTGTGTATGTATATAATAAATGTTGAAGATGTTTGAGTATTGTATTGTGTAGTTGCTCGGGAATCTAGTCCATCAGACCGATACAATGTACATATATTAGCCTTGTTAGCCACGTGGGTGGTTAACGGCGTGTAACACCATTGGAATAAGTAATGTGATGAGTTGAGTTTCCGCTGCAGATTGTTATTATGTGTTGGTTGTTGGATGGGGTGTTACAAAAAGTGGTATCAGAGCGAAGTATCGCTCTGATGACTGAATTACCGAGCTTAGGAAGTACCGAGTTAGGATTTAAGTACTTTGGGTTAAGGGTTGAGTGATAGCGTGAGAGATACGCTAGATAGGAACTACCAGTGACTACTGGAAACCTACAATATCCATCCCACCCTCCACAATCCCTGTTTTATAACTTGGGCAAGAACGCCAGAGAGATGGAAGTCCACTCTTACTCGGGGGTACCCGATTTGGTTGTTATTAAATACCTTTAGGGTACGGGAAACCTGTCATACGGTTGATCCCGAAAACTGGGAATCCCGGAGACGGTCCCCATTTAAACAGTGTTAACCACATTTCATAGCGAAGAGTGAAGAATCTTGTGCAAAGAAGAATAGAATTTCCAGCAACCTGGGTCGACATGCTAAGCAGTCGAGAATAACCAGCTTGCAACGCACCTACCGTGCAACAGGCAAGAAATGGATTAAAGAAACCCGAGACAAGAGTCTACGGAACCACAGTTAATAAATAATACACCAACGGTATACCAACCGACAAGGAACTACAATGTAGTGCCCAAACAAGAGACAAGTCTCAGTAACCACGACAAGTGCGTGGAACGGGCTATAAGGAGGATACAATACTAAGACAGAGGGGTCTCCCAGAATGGGAAACACCCTAGTTAATGATTATTATGTGAATACAGTGAGGATTCTCCTAGACAAGTTATTATCAAGACAGTAAGATCAGTGAGGGCCAACAAGGCCACTGATGACAGTACGGGTAAAGACAATACCACAACCGGTATGTGTTAAACTGATAGCCAGCTAGCATGGCGCACTTGCCATAGCAAGTGCTGCTATAACAGGGCTATTCGGGAAATTTATAACTACTACAATACTTGGAAAAGTACCATGGAGTTAAAGGTGATCGTCATAACAGTGGAAGGGCCTGTTAGCCTAACCTCTGTAATTGGAAGTACACCAGTCAGCCAGAAGCTAGACTTGACTAAGGTAAGAAGATGTTGTAAAACCATGGAAAATTTTCTTTCAAACCTAATCTTTCACAAACCCTTTTTTTTTCAAACCGGATTTTCTTTCAGACCAACAACTTCTTTCTTCTTTAAACCAAACCAGTGAAACCAAGAGCAACTGACAAGGATGCAACAGTGGATAAACTTTCCCTCGATTAAGTTCGGGAAGTAAGGAATGAATATTGTCACGGGACAATATAAGGGAGTTGACAACAGAATACTTCACCTAGGCGTGTGACGGACACTACAAGTGTACCAACTGTGTTGTGGGACGACCGCACTCCGATAGGAGCATGTGGACCTGACAGACCTACTTATAGGTTAGTTGGGTAAGTAGTAATGTATCAGTATGATACCCCATATATGTATACGAGTAGAGTCCAGAACTCGGGAAGTAGTCGACTCCGTCTACGGTCAGCAGTATAAATCAAACAGGAGCTAGAAAATACAAGGAATGCTTGAAGTAAAGGAACTCAGTTAAGTTAACGAGACTAAAGGAATTAGTGAATTCCTTTCAAAGAAATGTTTAAGAGTTAGGAAGTGCGAAGTGCACAAACTGTTAAGTAAAGACATAGCATATGTCTTAAGGATCCTCAGGGATAAACATGATAGCTGGAAAGCAGGGAAAGGCAGATGCCTAATGTGGACACATTAATGTGCAACGAACGGGATGAAACTCCCAGAATCAGTACCTACATTATTAGGAAATGTTGATCTTTACAGAAGAAGATAATAACTGAATGTACCAAAAAGTGTGAAACAAATGTAAGGCATAACGTAACGACACCCAGGAGAAATCCTCGAAGGGTGTGCGCATCAACAATTGTTGAACGAAATACATGACAGAACACAAGGTTGAAATTAACACCCAGTTTAGACATAAGTGGTCAGGAGACGGACTGACAAACCTAAGGGGCATCCCATGAAAGGAAACGGAATACAACGACCTTGTCATGGAGCCCACTACACCATCTAAACATGTAATAGGATACAGAGGAGTACATGTGTGTGGACAGCCTACAATGAGCCCAGCTCAAGGCAAATAAGGCTTATAAGCCATAAACAAGATATGTCATATAGATTCGATTGATGGTAGAAGTTTATGTGGTATAAGTGAATAGAGTGGTAAGCGAACCACTGCATTAAGAGTGGCGATACCCCTCGATATTGTGAGACCGCAGAGGCGGTAGTTATGTGAAGCAAGTTCAAGAGATATGTGGAGGATGGACCACGTTGTTATTACCCCAGGGTGATTTAAATAAAATAACACGAAAGGAAGTGCTCGTACCAGTTGTGTACGCAGGAAGTGTGATAAGTTGATAGCAACCACCATAGGGGTGTGAAGCTAAATGTGTAGCGAACGACGCTCAAGGGAAAAATAGTAGTATAAAAAAAAAAAATCAGCCAAATAAGTGGCCAGATAAACCCAGCATAATAGCAGAGCTAATATAATAGCAGATGCAGTATAAGTTGATGATATATAATGAAAAAGGACACGGCGCGCAATAAGCGACCGTTGTATGAGGATTGTTAGATGATAAAATGGTGAGTAAGCAGAGTTGTGAGTTAAACCCAGTGGAGGTACAACATTAAGCGATAGCAAACGAACCGAGCAGTAAGCCGGTGGCAGGTGTTAAATGATAAGGATTTCAGCGAAAATTCCTATCGCAATCGCATAAGGGATTTACTGTCAAGAGTTTACGCCTCTGCACTCTGTATGACTGAGTGTTTTGGTATTGCACTTGCGCAGTAATGATCGAGTGGGATAGCTAGGAATTGGAAACATGTTGATGGTGGGAGAATAATGTTATAATGGCGGCTGCATAGGAAATGCAAGGCCGCACCAATGAAAGAATACATGTACAAAACCAAAGGTGGAAACATGATTAACAGTAAATAACTACAGTAACACTAAATACCAAAGGTCGGTGTGAGATATACCCCAGGTGTGGGAAATAACTGAGAGAGCACTACACATTAGGTAGTAGCTCAATCTCAACCGACAGTAAGTCGGTAAAAGTAAGTCAATCATTGTGAATTACATAGTAGTTTACGCTGTAAGCTACTGGAGAAATGGAGGGAAAATTGTGAAACTCACCGAATTCGCTCAGGGTAAGAGATACCATGCGTCGGTTGAGAAACCATTCTTCCCAAGATAATGGTGATACATTGGAGATGTACAATACACTAACAGTAACGAATGGGGCAACTAGCTCTATAATTATCAGGGTTGCGCAACAGAGGCCAGTGAGTCCATGCGTCAGGTACCGGATATATATGGTGAATATGAATAAATAACTAGTTATCAATACCTAAAAGCCTCACAGGCCAGGACCGAAACCGGTTATGAGTTACAACTCCAATGCGAATTCTTGGTTTAGGAACTAAACCGCGAATATGGTTAAGATCCTCTAATCAGAATCCATGGTGTAATAGACCGCGTGGAAGTTAAAACACTTCACGACGGCAGAACATTTTAAGCTAATGCTCAGTGATTGATTACGTGGGCGTAATCCCTTTTAAGGGGGGTAGAGCGCAAAACCACTTAGTGTGTTTTACCGTACAACTGTACGTGAACTGGGTTGTGCATAGCACAAAATGATTTGTTATGATGGTTGGCGCGTGTGTTATATAAACATACGCATTTATTTGTGGGTAAATTGTGGTAATTACGCACAAAAGATGCGAATACCATTGTGGGAAGTGTGTCATTTTGTTAACAGTGGTGTGGGAGAGTACAAGTGGAGGGGAGTAAAGAAACTCCCGGGAAACTAAAACCCCGACGGTGCATAAATGTAAGCCATGTATTGTATTGTATTTTGATAAAAAAATATATGTATATATATACAGTGTTGTGATTCATGAAGGGTTATGAGACCGACATAGAACCTAGTGAGAATTGGATTCCCTAGGTAGCTTGAATTAAGTTGGATTTGGATGATGATTGATAGACGGAGTTCTATCCCTTGGAGATGTCATGATTATGACTAGAAGGATTCAAAGATAGAAAATGGGATATGCTTGAATTAATTGTTGGTTGAAAATGAGGTGGGAGGTGAAACTTGATTATCATGAGATCAAGGGAAGCCGAACACAAATTGGGGTGGAAAGATAGTTCAACACTGATGCTGATCACATCAGGGTTGGAGGACTCTTGAAGCTCCCTGTAAGTGGTCATAAATAACTATATTAAGAAAGATACAAAGAGCATAAATCGGACTTGGAGTTGTATGGTGTTTTCAAAAAGAATTTTCAATTGGTGTTTTCAAACAATCGATTAATATTTTGAATAAAAGATCTTCTTATACTTAACCTCACAAGGAAATTTTAAATTTAAGTGATTGTTTTAATTTCCCAAAGGCACGGGGACGGAAGGCGTCCATCGCGACCGGGTTCTGCGGATCATAGTGTATATCAAGGATATTTTTGATTGCTATACATGCTCTGACATGTTGTGTGGTATGTGTAATGAATGTTGTTTTGACTTGGATTTCCTAAAGTGTATACTATCAAGGCCTATGAGTCTAAATGTGTGGTGTTACATGGACCTATGTGTCTAGAGACTGTTATGTTATGGGGACCTATGTGTCCAAATGATGTGGATATGTTGCCCGGACCATTAAGTCCGAGGTTGGATGTAAAGGGTGGTTGGTAATGGAAGTTTTATGGATATAAGTAATTCCCGTATTCTAATCCAATGATGCGAGGAAATGTGAACTTCGAGGACGAAGTTCTTTTAAGGGGGGTAGATTGAAATACCCCAAACCTTGGTATGTTGTGTAAATGTTAAGCTATGGTATTTAAAGGCTAAAAAGTGCCTTAGAAACATAAAAGAACCATTTAAACCATAGTAAAGTGCAATAAAGCACTAAGACACAGTTTGAGCAAAAACATGCTCTAAGCTATGAGTGAACTTGGTTAGGACCCAAAGAGCCTACCAAGACTTAATAACATTTAATTATGATTTTAGGCTAAAATTAAGTCCTTAGGAAACTTTGGTAGACAATGAAACCAAACAAACAAAACAAGGTAATACCTTAAAGTCAATATGAGCAAAAATGTGCTCTAAGCTTGGGAAATGTGTATAAGGCCTAATGGTCATACCTATGCCATATTTATATGTTAATGAACATATTAAATCAATTACCAAAGAAAACCAAGCTTGGAAAACAAGTTAAAACACAAAATGTGCTTTAAGAAGTCTTAAAGCACGTTTTTGAAAAATTGTCTTGTAAATGAGTTTTGAATGGCTAAATGTCCATCATTACTCTTTAATTAACATGTGTACTATATAGTATCACATTTGGGTGGCCATATTAGTGGGAAATCAAAAATTTCACTTCTATGTGCCTTGTTATTGATGAATAGTGATTTTTATAACTAGTTTGTAACATATGATGTTATAAGTAATTAAATTGGTCAACAAAGACCAAAACACCCTCTAGGCATAATGGTGGCCGGTTTTTGTAGTGAGGAGTCACCAAGTATGTTAACTTGTTAAGTAAATAAATGTGACTCATAGTTACTATTTGCTTTAAGACTTAAATATCTTCAAAAGTAAGTTCTATTCATTCTCCTTCCTTTCCTCATTTCACACGGTTCCAACTCCTTCTTCCTCTCTTTTCTTGTTCTCTCTCGGTAATATACCACTACAACCATGGAAGTCCATCTTTGACCACATGTAAGACCTAGCTCACTTAACCAAATCAAAAACAAACACCACCATTCTCTTAGTTAAGCCAAGCTCTACAATCTTGTCTCTTCAAAACTTCAAAACCTCCATTTCGGTGCCAAGAGAAACCACCATGGGAGGAGCTTGAGCTCACCTTTTCACATATTCTTGTTCTCCTTTGCTTCAAGGTAAGGAAACTCAAAGAAAAATGACATTTCCTTCATGTTTTGTCATGTCCGAAAATCACTCTTAATGGAGTTATTATATTGCCTTGTTCTAGCTTCATTCCAAGCTTTCATGGACTAGGAGGAGTCCTCTCTTGATATATATTCAAGCTCTCTTTCCATTCCAAGGTAAAACAATCATGTTAATACCTTAAGATAATATATGTAACTAGGGTTTACAATGAGATAAGCTTAAAGCTTATACACTCATTTCAATGTTGGTATATTGTTTAGTTGTTGACAAGGAAGGAAATGCCTTACCGGTTTACAAGGAAACAAGAAAGAAATTTGTGAGGAAAAGAGGTAAACAAGCTATCTCAATGTGGTTTAATGCCTTAGGAGGAATAAGCTTATAATGCTTGTTAAAGTACCTAAGGAGCCAATGGTAAATGAGCTAGTAAAATGCTCTCAAGGAGTTTATTAAAGGAATATGTATTGTTGGGTGTATTTGCAGGTCAAAGGCATTATTATGTGGGAAATTCAGTGTTTAAGGTTTATGCAATTTAAGGGCCTAAGAGCCATGCATTTAAGGGCCTAAGTGCCAAGCAATTTAAGTTATGCACTATATTGTGATGTAGTGCTTAATGTGTGAAGTTTGTGTATAAAATGTGTTTGATGGATTTTAGGTGTTCTTGGATGGATTAAGGTAAAAACCTAAGTGTTTGGATGTGGGTATATACTAGAGAAGCTATGGCCAAATTTGGGAAATGTGTAAGAAGTTTTAAGTGTGGTAAGTGAGTTTTGGTGAACTAGGAAGGATTAAAGGTGAATGAATGTTTACTTGAGAAGAAAACATGTATTAAGGTGTTTTAGAGTGATGCAAGGATTTAGGTGTTATCTTGGAAGTTCTAGGAATTCAATGTGTGTTTTGAGGATGTATTTAAGTCTTGGAGGAGTTGGTTTAAGGTTAGGTAATGTTGATGTTCAAGGAATAAATGAGGTTTAGGTAAGGTTTTGAGTAAGGAGTTTTAAGAAGTTGTAAAAAGGAGATTAGTTAGTAAGAAAAGAAGTTGAGGGTGATGATAAGGTGTAGAGGA
This sequence comes from Limonium bicolor, assembly GCA_023374045.1. NCBI lineage: Eukaryota > Viridiplantae > Streptophyta > Magnoliopsida > Caryophyllales > Plumbaginaceae > Limonium > Limonium bicolor. Next base: position 156,377,495 of record CM041780.1, read on the forward strand.
ACACCTTGTATTGTGGTCATTATAGGTGAAATGCCACCTAGAAATCATAAGGAGGAAACATTGTAAGTGCTAGGAATTTTGTGGTGATATAAGTAAAGGTTTAAGGAATTAGGAAAAAAAGTTTTGTGAGTGTTTAAGAATATCTTAAGGGTGTGTTTGAAGTGCCAAATGATGTTAGAACACATTAAGAGGCCTTAGGAGAAGTTTGGTGAAGAATTGGCAAAGTTTGGTAAGATTAGGAGGCGACCGACCCAGGGGCCGACCCAGTTTTGGGTCGGTCGAGCCTCTGTAAAATGTTAGGAATGTGTTCGGTAATGGACCGACCCAGAAAGTGGGTCGGACATGGGTCGGTCGGTCAAGTTTCAAAGGAAGGAAAATGTTCGCACATGGACCGACCCAGAATGGTGGGTCGGACGTGGGTCGGACGGGCATGTTTGTAAGGAAGTAAAAGGGGTCTGTAATGGACCGACCCAGCTGTGGGTCGGACGGTGGGTCGGTCGGACCAAAAACAAGGTTTAAGGTTATGAAATGATATGAGATGATGGGGATTGGTAGGTAATGATGCCATAAGGATGTTAAGGACATGTTAGGTGAGTTTTAATGACAATAAAGTGGGCTAAAAGTTGTATTAAAATGTGAGAGTAAAACAAGTTAAAAATGTTAAGTTATATAACTAAGTTAAGGGGGAAAATTAAGCATTGACATTAAATAATCAAGCAAACCCCGATGTTAATGAAAACACATGTGATGTTAACAGTTGTTCGAGAATTTGCTCGAGGAACATAGGTGGACGTGGTAAAGTGGACTCCGGTGACAGGTATGGTTTTCTTGCAACCTGTGTCCTACCGGATTACACCGGCTTGTATGCCAATGTGTTTTTCTGTATGTTTGCCACGTTATGAGATAAATCATGAAACGAGTTTATAGTCGTTATTGTTATTATATGTTTACGTGCCGATACCGGTAACCTCGAATGCGCTTGAAGGGCTAGTTAACCTCTATTAGGTAAACGTAGGAGAACGGTATCCGGTAACAACGTTTCCGACTTAAGGAACGTTCTAACCACGGCTATGCGTGAGTTGGTTATGTGATGTTTGTGCGTGATGTTTGTATGTGAAGGTATGACTCTCTCCTCCCTTGTGTGCTTAACTCGGTTATGGTACCGTATGGTGTGTGGTTGTGGTAGGCTCCATAATGGATCTCTAACTACTTATTTATAAGAGTCTATGGGCTAATGGGGGGTGAGGAGTCCGGTAGTTTCCGGCCACGCGTGTGATGGTGGGGGTCGTTATCATATCCAGTTCGGCTCCCTTGGTGTATGTTTAGGTGGTATTCCAATTTGGTTTCAACCTTCCCTTAGCTTATCCAAAGCTAGTTTACTGACTCACGTCGGGCCATAGGGGCATACTGTGTTGTTTGGTGTGCTTGGGATCACTATATCCGACACACCTTGGGTTTAAGTCAACCGTTCAAATAACAGGATGGTGATGAGGTAATTAACGAGCTTGGTATGAGTTTGGCAACAATCTCTATGCTCATGGTATGGACTAACTATGATGGAAGGTTCCTTGTGAGAACCGAATTTAATGTTATGTAATGTTATGGTGCTATGCAAATTCCCTTGCTATGCTAAGGTATATACATATACATATTGGAATGTTTAGAAGATGGTGAGGTTATCATGTGTATGTAGAAACCAGAAAGGTTGTTATGTTTGTCATATAAGGAATGAGATATGCTGTATGTTATGGAATGTGTGGGTCATGGAAATGAATCCCGGTTTGTGACAAGAGGCGTTTAAGGATAACCCGATTAATGGGTACACGTCGTTCGTTAAGGAAGTAGCTCCGTTTAGAGGAGAGCCACTCTAGGGTTTAAGGAATCATTGGATGGTTGGTTAAGTGTGGATGTTCTGGTTATAGGTTGAGCCCATTGAGGCGAAATATTATGTGTTGTATATTAATGGTTGTATGCATGAATTAAATATAATCAACTGCATGCTAAGACGACAATTAGTCGTGCGTGGCCCGGTAGCATGCGGGCTGCGGGATTACCATACCAGCAAAGGTGCTGAGCCCCTTGGGGCCACCCCTTTCTCTTCTTTTTCCTATTTCAGGTACGAAGTGCTGGAAGCCGTTCGAGAGTAGGACGGGTAGTCATTGTACATGGGTAAACTTTTAAGCGTATGTATACAGTAGGTGTAGTAAGACCGAAGTTGTTGTCGGCAACAGTTTATAAATACTCGGTACAGGGGGTGTGTATGTATATAATAAATGTTGAAGATGGTTTGATTGTATTGTGTAGTTGCTCGGGAATCTAGTCCATCAGACCGATACAAATGTACATATATTAGCCTTGTTAGCCACGTGGGTGGTTAACGGCGTGTAACACCATTGGAATAAGTAATGTGATGAGTTGAGTTTCCGCTGCAGATTGTTATTATGTGTTGGTTGTTGGATGGGGTGTTACAATTTACCACACTTGTCACACAACATGTCTTTTGCATGTTTTAGTAATCAAAATACTCTTTGTATATTCTCTATTGTATACTCCTCAAGTAACCGGTCCGGAGACAAAGGTTTTCATGTCCTCGAGTTCATAAGCGAGTAATACCAAAAATACATGTCAACTCCATTTCCACTTTATGCTACTGCATTTACTCTTAACGTGGTTAATTGTGACCACTTGTAGGGAGTTTCAGGAATCATCCGACCCTGATGTGATCAGCATCAGTGTTGAACTATCCTTTCACCCCAATTTGTGTTCAGTTTTCCTTGATCTGGCCAAGATCAAGTTCTACCTCCCACGTCAACTTCAAACATCCAAATAATTGTTCAGGTAGCATTTTATATCATTTAGTCCTTCTAGTCATAATCATAAATCAATACATCTCCAAATTATGGAACTCAGTCCATCAGTCATTCTTAATTCTCCTATCAGCAATTTTTTAGAGAATTTAATTCCTACTAGGTTCTACATCGGTCTCATACCGATTAACATTACCATATTTGGACTCATATCAATACATATCATAGGGATTTTAATTCCCCTGGAGTTTCTACTCCTCTTTTCCTGAATTCTTGCACCGAAGTTAACGAGGACGTCCTCTAATACATCTGGTATTCGCATTTAATTGTGCGTAATAACCACAACCACATAAGAATGAATACATGTGTTTATATAACATACGTATCAAACATCACAACTAATTGTATTATGTTATACACACTGTAGGTTACGTACTCAATACGTGAAATATAGGCTAAGCGATTGTACGCTCTACCCTCCTTAAAATGGATTACGACCACGCAATCAACATTATATCATCCTTGAACATAGGTTCAAGATGTTTAGGTGTCTTGGAGCATCCAAGCTCCCATGTAGTCTATCTCACATTATGATTGGGTCAGAGGGTTTTCACCACAGTAATGGCTTAGTCTCTGTATCAAGGATTCTTATTGGTGTTCATACCAATCTTACAACTGTGATCCAGTGTAGTCTCTAAGGCTCCAAGGTATTTGGTAGATAAGTCATATATTTTATTCGACTGGAAGATGTGAGACACATCCTTCCTTCTTCTCTTTTGTTAGGTATATTGAACCTTTAAGATATGGTCCACTAGCTTCTGCTGCGTGACTCTGATAATCTTGGGGCTTAGTTTGCCCTTCCTATCCTCTTCAATATTTTTTCAGCTCCTTTGTATCCTTATAACTTAGTGTAACACCCCTACTACTCATTTAACAACTAATCAAAATCGCAGCGGAAATAAACAACTAAATAATAACTAAACGGTTCGGTGCTACAACACCGTCAACCACCCACGTGGTTAACAAGGCAGAATAAATACAAGTATAGCGGTCTGATGATCAGACTCCTGAGCATAGAACTAAAGCCATAAATTCATCACATACAATACCGAGTATTTAAATACATTCCATCACTGTAAACTGTCAGCCATAAACTGCCACTGTCACAGTCGACAACCGCCACTGTCAAATAACGGTACCCAAAAATATAACGCCACGGGAGCACAGGCGCATCCCGGGCTCAACATCCAAAACAACCAAAAGTACTTCTACCACCTAGAATCTAGAGTCATTCCGCTTCTTTGATCCTCATCCTGTAATATAAATATGGAGCCCCCGAGGGGGTCAGCAACCTTCGCTGGTATGGTTAACGCGCAGCCCATCGGCTACCGGGATACGCACAACTAATTGTCATGATGACATGGCATTGATTTTTAAACAACAACATATATAGCATAGCAAGAGTATTGCATAGCACAACAACACACATAACATTACCAGAACGGTACACTTTAGGTACCATCCCAACATAGTCAGATCACATAGGAGCCTAGAGATTGTTGCCAAACTCATGTTAAGCTCTTTACACAAACTCATTACCGTTCTATTAATCAAACAAGTAACTTAACTCACAGGCGGATCGGATATTGTGACCCAAACACACCACACAAACACATGTTCCCACTAAACCGATCATAAGTCAGAATAGGTAAGCTTTGGAGGAAGCTAACGGGAGATCGAACGCCAAATGAAGGAGGACAATCTTAACATTTAAGAGTCGAATCTGATACAGATATCTACTCTTATACTTACACGCGTGACCGGACAACCGGATTCCTCACTCCCCAGTTAGCACTCGTTAGAAGTTCAACAGTGGAACTTAACAAACAATTCACAACAAGTGGTAAGTCATGTTAGACACATACAAGGGAAATGAGTCACGTCATATCATCACAATAATATAAACAACTGTAAACTCGTTACATGATTTAATCTTACAAGGTCACAAACACGCAGAAAAACAAACAACACACAAGCCGGTGTAAACCAGTAGGCAACAGACTGCAAGAAAACCATACTGTACACCTTGAGAGTGGCTAGCTGTAAGTCCCGACTGTCGTCTCGACTATCATCCAGACTATCCCGATCCTATAATTGGACCAACCGAGAATGTCATTTACTTATTGCACTCATTTTAACAATTTCTCGTGTTATGTTTCTCTCGTATAGGTTTTCCCCTGAATTAAACATACCAACTATATATATACTTGCGTATATTTATATGTAAGTCCTCCTAAGTCTAACAATACAACATCTATTATTGATTCTAAACTTTTAAATCAATTATCTCAATCCTCCAACTATATATATTCATATATGAGTTCATTAGCATAGCCTATCAAGGTCACTCTTATGTTACATCATCCATCTTGCCTTATAATGTAACCCTTACTATATACATAACATACTAATTCTCTTTGTCTATTTATATATATATTACTATCAATTTAACACTTATAACTTAAAACCCGATTTAATAAAACAATTACGTAAATATTCTAATCAATCAATTACTCCCTTACTAATAATTCATTAACCTATTACGTATACATATACAAAACTTTAAATCCTCATATAATTAATAGCAACCTGGATACTTACCAACTAATATAAGTTTATAGAATAATTAGTACTATCATTATTATTAATTATTTGAATCCATAACCTAATCACAATAATTCCATTTACATTACCCATTTAAATTCTAAATTGTATAGGATTAGCCCATCCTATATCTTGATTCCTATCCAAGTTTGATGGGTTTAAGCCCTTTATAAAAGTGTAGTCAATAGACTTTCCATTCTGATTACTCTTGAGCCCAGTTTGATATGCTCTTTTTTTTCTTCTAGTCTACTTAAGCCCAGGTTGACCATTCCTTGTCATTACCATGGACTACTCGCTTGGGCTATCACTTCAGCCCCACCTAATGGATTTGGCCTTCTTACTATGACCCAGTTTAGTTTGACTTTGTCAACCAAATCCTTAAACCCAATTTCATAATTTAATTTGACCAACCCATTCAGTTTTGACTAGTCACAATTCGAAATCTGGTTTGACCAAATTTTTTTTCAAAAACTATACTCTAGGCACTCCAGTTTTCTAGAATTTGCAAATATACCCTAAATCTTCCTAACTTGCGTTTTATCCCAAAACTTCTCAGATTCACGTTTTCAACCCCAATTATATTACATTCCGATTTGTCCAGAATTTTCTCCAATTCACATTGCTGCCCCAATCTTCCAATTTGACTGAATTGAATTTCTACATATCGAAACCCGAAATTTGATTTTGCCCAAATCAATTAAAAACCCTAATTTCATTTTTATTCAGAATTTAATCACAAACCCTAATTTGATTTCCGTAACCCTAAATCGAATTCAAACACTAATTTCAATTTCTGGAACCTAATCGATTTCCAAGAATTAGCCCCAAATTAATTTCTCCAAACCTTAATTTCTAACTAAGCTAAATCAATAAACAGATTAACAATACACTAATTTTCGAATACATAATAGTCACCAAAATCATCATTTTTTCGGCAATTTCAAAATCCACCATCAGAACCCTAATCTCTAATTGGCCAAGTTCGCACACAATACAGGGGCCAACAAACCCTAAATTTTCGGAACTAACAGCACCCAAATCCCACTATATTTTTTTTTCAGATTTGATTGCAACACCAACAACTCACACGAGAGTCCACATTTTCAGACATAATAGGGGTAACTAAATTTATTTACTAATATACACCTTTGAATATTTTCAGTAGTGGCTCTAACTTCTTGATTCTGCCACCCAGCCCGTTGCGGTTCAGTTCAAGTTCGCCTGCAGATTGAAACGGTAAGGCCGCGTTTGGCTTGTTCTTCGTTCCAATTCGAACTGGGACCGGCGTTCCTTGTTTACTGGCGTTGGAAACGGTAAAATAGGGGAATAAGGGGGCGTATTGCCATGTTTCTTGTTCGCCGGTACAGAGAGTGAAGAAGAACAAACGAGAGAGTGGAGAGGGAGTCGACGGCGCAGACTAGAGAAGAGAAATGAAGAGAGACGCGTTGCAGCTCCTCATTCTAGTTAGGTTACAAAATTACAGTGAGATGAGAATGGAGAGAGGCGAGAGTAATTTGCTATTAAGGTTGCAAATTACTGACAGTCATTCCTAACTCATTCTTGTTGTTGTTTGGGTGGGCTATACATTACCGTAAGTGAAGAAGATCGACTGGGCTGGCCCAGTCATTTTGGGTGGGTCGGCCCACTTACTTTTTTTTTAAATGTTACACATATAATGTCATTTTTAGCTTGCTCTTGACCCGTTTTTCATGTCGTTTGCGACATATTGTTTCGTATAACGAGACAGACATTTTTATGTCTCCAAACTTATATTTTCTAACAATAATCATTATTGTTATTTATAAATTGGATTACTTAGTATTTAATTTCTAATTGGTTTGCGTTTCGCCATTTTAGGCGAAAACGCGACGTCTTTTATTTTGACTCTTTAACCAATTTCTGAATGCCTCTAAAAATACCCACATAACTTTATAAGGTATCTAAGACCTCATTTTAATTCTAAAATATCTGTGACATATTTTTTGATGTAAAATGATTAGTTTTATTTTCATTTATATTTTTTTTAAACCTCCTTAACGTCGTTTTAGGTTTCGTTTATGTTTTCAAACGACTTTCAAGGTTTAATTAAATATTATATTATTCCCTTTTACTTATTTAAGGGTATTTAATTCCTTAATCTCTCATTAATTACTTTTATTTAATTAATTCGTGATTAATTAAAGTAATTAAGGTTTGGGATATTTCACTTAGGAATAAAGTTCACTTAATGGACGTGTGGTATCTTTAACTATACATGGTCTCTATGAGTTATAGTTTGTCTAACCAGTTCTATAGAGATCTGATGTTCATACTCTTATTACGCCTTCCAGCGTCTGTGTAACACCCCTACAACGCCCCTACCAACTACCGAAATCGCAGCGGAAATAATCAACCAAACAATAACTAAACGCTTTGGTGTTACAACGCCGTTAACCACCCACGTGGTTAACTAGGCAGAATAAATACAAGTGTATTGGTCTGATGATCAGAGTCCCGAGCATAGAACCTAACATCCATATATAAACATAACCAACCATACCGAGTATTTAATTTACATCACACCTACCAACCGTAAACATCCACCACTGTTTGACAAACGGTACCAAAATGTAATGCCTCGGGAGCACAGGCGCATCCCGGGCTCAACAACCAACATAGCCAAAAGTACATCAACGACCTAGGATCTAGAGCCACTCCGCTTCTTCGATCCTCATCCTGCAATAAAATATGGAGCCCCCGAGGGGGTCAGCAACCTTTGCTGGTATGGTTAACGCGCAGCCCATCGGCTACCGGGATACGCGCAACCAATTGTCATGATAACATGGCATTCTTTTTACAACATCCAACATAAACATACCATAGCATAGCAAGGGAAATTGCATAGCACAACAACAATACATAACACCATAAAATCGGTTCTCACACGGAACCTTCCACCATAGTTAGTATACACCGTGAGCCTAGAGATTATTGTCAATCTCATGTTAAGCTCGTTACCAACCTCGTTACCATCCAGTTATATCGAACGGTTAACTTATACCCAAGGTGTGTCAGATATAGTAATCCCAAGCACACCGAAAACAACATTCGTATGCCCCTGTGGCCCGACGTGAGTCAGTAACTAGCTTTGGATAAGCTAAGGGTAGGTTGAAACCAAATTGGAATACAACCTATACATACACCAAGAGAGTCGAACCGGATAGACATCGACCCCCATCCATCACACGCGTGGCCGGAACAACCGGACTCCTCACTCCCCCGATTAGCACTTGTTAGTGATCACACAATGTTTTGTTAAGTCACATACAAGCAAATATTTAGGTCTTGTTAGACAACCAAGGGGAAAGAGTCACAACACTACAACATCATAATGTATAACAACTGTAAACTCTTTTAATGCCTTAATCTTATAAGGTCGTAACACACAGGAAAACAAACAACACCCAAGCCGGTGTAAACCGGTAGACAACAGACTGCAAGAAAACCATACCTTGGTCCTTGCCTCGATTGGTTTCCTCCGTAGGTCACTCCTACATAATTAATAATGTCGGTTAATTATTTATTCAATTCAAACTTGCTAAGTATTTAACATGATTGTATGACATGTTTTAATGTCCATCTTACCCTAGGTTACCTTCATTATACACCCTAGGGTTTACTACATAAGTCACATTCTTTTCTGTTTTTTTTTTATATCTTGGTATGTCCGACCCACCGTCCGACCCACAACTGGGTCGGACCCTTCCAGTGGTTTTCGGGTCTGAAGAACCTTACCTTGTCCGACCCATGTCCGACCCAACCTTCTGGGTCGGACCATTCCAGAGACATGTCCGACCCACGTCCGACACTAGACTGGGTCGGACCATTACAGAGAATTCCATCGACCTCAGAACATCCATGTCCGACCCATGTCCGACCCACCCTTCTGGGTCGGACCATTACAGAACATTTTACCGCCTTACAAAACAAGCCCGTCCGACCCATGTCCGACCACCCTTCTGGGTCGGACCATTCCAGAACAATTTCCAGACGTCTAACAGAGGCTGTCCGACCCAAACTTGGGTCGGACCCCTGGGTCGGACCCCTGGGTCGGACGCCCTCTAAATTTACCCAAACTTTGTCAAATCATCACCAAACTTTTCCTAAAGCCTCTTAATGTTTCCTAACAACATTTGGTAACCTTATATCCATCTACAACATTCATGAAACTCATTTTCTAAGTCCTTAAGCCTTTACTTATTCCCTTGTGAAATTTCTTAACACTTATAACATTTTACACTAGGTTTCTAAATGGTGTTTCTCACCTATGATAATTACTATCCCAAAATGCTTTCTCCTCCTCTTAACTTCATCTCTTAAGCATTAATTCTCACAACTAACTCCTTTTATCATTCTTGAAATTCTTTTCCAAGTGTACACTTTCTCCTTATTTTACCAAAGTTTGCCTAAGTCTTTATCTAAGTCCAAAATGACTTTGGTACATACTAAAACCTCAAGCTCATGCCTAAGTCCTTGTTACACTCTAGAACACTTAAGACATTATATCTTCACTTGTAAAACACCTAGTCATTTCCTAACACCTCTAACTCACCAAACCTTATGTAAACACTTAGAACTTCTTGCTTCTTACCTAAATTTTGACATGGATTCCCCTAGAACATTACTAAGCCTAAACACTTTGTTTTCTCCATTAAACACACAAGAACATCTAGAATCACCAAGAACACTCTCATACACAACTTCACCAAATTCACACTACATTACAATATAGTGCATAATTTAAATTGCATGGCACTTAGGCCCTTAAAATGCATGGCTCTTAGGCCCTTAAGGTGCTTAACTCTTAAACACTGAATTTCCACAGTATATATGCCTTTGACCTGCAAATACACTCAACAACACATATGCCTTTTACTAAGCTCTTGGGAACACTTTACTAAGTCATTCACCATTTGCTCTTTAGGTAGTTTTAACAAGCATTATAAGCTCATTTCTCCTAAGGCATTAAACAACATTAGGTTAGTAGATTTACCTCTTTTCCAACCCACTTCTTTCTTGTTTCCTTATAAAACCGGTAAGGTATTTGTTTCCTTGTCAAGTTCTAAACAATATACAAACACCATAATGAGTATTCAAGCTTTAAGCTTCATCTCATTGTAAACCCTAATTTTACATTGTTTCAAAAAACATTAATATAGTTGTTTTACCTTGATCTTTGAAGAGAGTTTGAATATATATCAAGAGAGGACTCCACCTAGTCCATGAAGAGTTGAAATGAAGCTAGAACAAGGTCACACAAAGAGCTATGTCAATGTGTATTTTCGGTCAAGGTAAAAACATGGAGGAAACATGATTTTTCTTTGAGATTCCTTACCTAGGAGCAAAGGAGATCAACAATATGTAAAAAGACAAGCTCAAGCTCCTTCAATGGTGGAACTCCATGGCACCGAAATGAGGCTCTTGAAGCTTTGAGAAGATGGAAATGAAGAGCTTGATGAGAGGAAGAGATTGGTGGTCTTAGAATTTGATTTGGACAAGTGAGCTTGATTTAGCAAGTGGTCAAAGCTAGAGTTTTAATGGTAGTGGTGGTATTACCGTGAGAGAACAGCAAGGAGTGTAACACCCCTACTATTAATTCAGTCATTACCGTCCAATCTCCTCGTGCTTCCCGAGTCACGCAGCGGATACATACTTACATACATGGGGTGATACAATGCCGTTAGTCACCCACGTGACTAACAAGGCTACTACTGCTACATACAGCATCGGTCTGATGGACCGGAATATCCGAGTACTACTTAATGCAATACATGCTCTCATTACATACTGGATACTACGATACTCCATTCGATACATTACTCCATTCAATACAAGATAATACACTACGCATACCGAGTTTACTAGGTTCCAAATCAATACAATACTCCTCCCAAATTCATACATATTCACTAGGAGTCAATCTACTACCCATTCCTCACAAACTAGATACTTCTAATTACAAGGCGCGCCACCGGTCTCTTACCTTGACCGTATTCGCTCCGGGTACCTGCACACTAAAAATGGTCCCCCGAGGGGGTCAGCTTACGCTGAATATGATAACCGCATACCCCGCGTACTAGCGAGGGTACGCCGACCATTTGGTCGAATACATGCAATTCATTTTGCAATACATACATTCCTACATACATACATACATGCTTTCATTCACGATACTACAATACTACACAAGGTATACATACATACGCACAGTACGATACATGCTTGGAAGACAATACAAGTCAACCAAGGCTTACTTACCATTTTCCAGAATACACATACACAATACATACTCATTACATGTCCAATACACAATACGGAGATACAATTCTCCAATACATACAAGGTCCAGTTAGCTTCATTACACACCCGGGTTTATCGGGTGTTCGATACTCTTTTACTTCCGGTCGATGACTTACAATAGTCAAGACCAATACACATACGATACTTACTTCTTACATACTTTACTTCCAGTTAAGTCGGTATGACCTCCGGGCAGGGAATACTACTTCCCACCACCGGGCTTTAGGGTGGCCCACTAATCCAGGATGCTACCCATACAAAGGGAATTGGTCCAAGGAAAAGATCATAGCCAGGATTCGGTTCCAACCTCTTGTGGTTCCTTATCCTCACGCGTGGCCGAAACTATATCGGGCTTCTACTCATTCCATTTTACTCATTACTCATGTTAGGAGTTAGGTTGTTAGGAATTAGTAGAAGTCCATACTTACTTCCATACATACATACATACACAAGTACTCATACTTACACATACACTCCATTTCCATTCATTCATTTCATGAATTATACAAACTAAATGTTCAAGAGCATAAACAAGAACAATATAGTCCAAACACATATAAGTGCAATATAAATCCGATTCATGCATTTATCTTGTTGATGATCACATAAGCACACAAATCGGGGTAACCAAGTTAGGATACAGGGCATGAGGAAATCATACCGTTCACCGTTGTGTCCGCACTACCGGCTCCTTCGAGGATCAACTATTGGATTCCTATACATACATGAAGCAGTACGATCAATGATCTATTATTGATCTACTTACTCCTTCATTGATACTTTCAATGTATTACTACTACTTCATTACTTCCTTACTTGGTTATAAAACCATTCTTTCCTTTACTACTTCATAACTTACTTCCTTACACATTTACTTACTTTCTTACCGTTATTACTTCATTAATGGTGTATTACTACTTTTGCATACATACCGGTGTATAGGCATATACCTATACATACATATGATTACTATTGTCATATTATAAAAACATTTTTTTTTTGTAAGTGTTTGGGCCGTCCGACCCACCGTCCGACCCAACCCTGGGTCGGACCATTACAGTAGGTTTTCGTCCTCTGAAATTACTCCCGTCCGACCCAACACTATTCCGTCCGACCCATACCCTCTAGGTCGGACCATTCCAGAAGGTTTTAGTTTCGTCACCCAAGCTATGTCCGACCCACGTCCGACCCAACCTCTGGGTCGGACGAAGTCAGAAACTTTGTTGAAGAATATATATATTTTTTTTTTGCCTGTCCGACCCATGTCCGACTCACGGCCCTGGGTCGGACCATTCCAGAAAGAATTACCGTCGTTTCTCAAGGCCCGTCCGACCCACGTCCAACTCACGGCTCTGGGTCGGACGGTTCCAGAAAGTTTATTTTCGTTACTCAGGCCTTGTCCGACCCAGCGTCCGATCCAGCTGTGGGTCGGACAGTACAGTAGCAGAAACTGGCTACAGGCCTTGTTTTCTTTTCCCAATTTCACCCATTGTTTCCCCAATCTTCCTACATACATCCTAACTGTTTTAGTGCCATTTAGGCTCCTGAAATACCTCAATTCATTCACCAATCTCATTACTAAATCCATCAACCCTTTACACAATTTCCTCACTTCTTTCAACACTTACAACAGTTTTTCATTGTCTAATGCTACAGATTTTTCTACCACTCTACCATTCAATATTTCCCCCACCAATGTCACTCCTAGCATCCCAAATACCTCCTCTTACCATGCCAATTCATTTCCAAGCAATTGTACCATCTATACCCAAGTCCAACGTTCACTTTACCAAGTCTTATACTCTAGTTCTTCCTAGTTTCTCCAAGGCATTCCTAGCACTCCTTGCTACAGATTTTGCATCCTAGTATTCCCATACTTCAAATACCATTCCATGGTCATTAGACATCCTTACAATCCCCAATACACACCTTGGTTCTCCCATTCACCAAGTCATTCACAAATGCACATATTTCTACTAAAATTTTGCCATAATTCATCTACTTTTCTTACTTGGCCACACATACACATTCTCACCAAATTCATCTCTATTCTAGCCACACCCATACAAGGGTCCTACCAGCACACAAAGCTATACAAACCATCACAATACATCAATACTCCATCATGTGTCAATACCAATACTCATACACAATATACTTGGCTCTAAGGCCTACAATTTACTTACTAATGCACAAATACTCAAACTTACTCACAAATACTCAAACTCCCAATACTACAATACCAATACAATAGTTTAGGTTCTTTTATTTGCTTACCCATTCCCATTACTCCAATGCATTAAATTGAGCATTAAGAAGGAGCTCTTACCTTGAGCTTTTATTTCCTTCAATCCTTTCTCATTTTTCCTCCTTCTTCCTTTCTTGCCTCAAAAATCGATTTTGTGGGGAATGGAGTTGCCGAACTCCATTCCATCACCCAATGAACACAGACAATTACAATTAATACACTAACCCTTAAATCAATGCTAATTCAATGAAATGTTTAAGGCAAGATTTCTAGGGTTTACCTTTGGAGTGTTTTAGAAGGGGTTTTAGCCCTTGGTTCAAGCAGGTGAGTCCACCACCATTGCTAGGTTGATATTTTGCTCAAAAGAGAGAGAAAACAAGGCATTACACAAGGGTAAAAATCGGCTACCAAAGGAGATGAAGAAAACTTAAGGTTTTCATGGAGATTTTTACCTGTTGGAAAGAGGAGACTCCAAGCTCCATAATGGTGTGCTTTTCTCTTTGAATGGGGTATACCCACGAAAATGAACTTCCTCATTTTGAAATTCCAAAAGAGGGAAGTGTAGAGGAGAGTGAGGGGAGTTCAAATATGTAGTTATTTTTGTGGTTGGAGCTCAAATGGAGGTAGAGTAAGGAGGAGAAGATGAGGTTGCCATTGGAGCTCTTGTGGAGCTTTCAAAATCGCAGCCCAAGGGAGGGAAGAGGGAGAGTACGGTGGGGAGAAGGAAGGAAAGAGAGAGGGGTGAGTGAGATGAGAGAGTGAGGTGAGAGAAAAGGGTAAGTACCCCTTTTACTTTATCACTTTTTGCTTTTTGCTCTCTTATTTAATTAGCTAGTTACATGTGTGTGTGAGGGAGTTATTTGACTGATAAAAACCGGCCTCCACTGTTATACTAGCTGGAGCGTTTTTCGTCTTTTACAGAAAACACTCGTTATTTTACCCGGTTTAGGTACTATTCACTAACCGGGCCTGTTTTCGGGATTTCCTCGTTTCTTTGTTTTTATTGGTTATTAAGCTTCCATAAATGCTTAATAACTATTATTTAATGATTCATAATTTTTACGGGTCTCTTTGACCACTTAAAGTCACGTTTTCGGATTCCCTCGAAAAACGTGCGCTAAAGCTCTTTTAGCGTTTTAATACATTTCTCGGAGCCGTTTTCTTCGGGAGATCGTTCCCATATATTATTTAGGTCTTATTAAACCTTTAGAATCCATATAATACGCTAACCGAGGTCTCATACCTCCCATGGTTATTTAACGCTTATTTAGCGTTTTCCGCTTTTTAAGCGTTTATTTATTTCTTTTGGATTTATTTTTCCTTACCAATATTACTCTTGCATTATTAGGCTCTTAAATACGGATTAGAATTATCCTAATCACTATACTTAAGTTTGGGGTATTTCAATCTACCCCCCTTAAGAACTTTGTCCCCAAAGTTGCTCAAGGTTATAGGATTTCCAATACTTGCTCATTCTTACTTGTCTATGCCAAGGGTCGTACATTCTTCCTCCTTACAATTTCTGAATTCGTTACTTCAGGTCTCCACATTCCATACAATACAAGTATACTATGCTTACTTCCATCCGCATCACATCCCACCATCTGGTTCCACATTACAAGATTTATACATACATACAGTGCAAAGCTATCCCCAAAGCAATGCAATACACATACAATCCTTCAGGCACCAAGGTCATCTAGACACAGGACTCCTCTACGTCCCGCTGCCCTTGGAACAATACAACATACTACCTTACTGTCTTCTTCGGTACATACTAAAGGAAATTCTTTCACTACTACCAATTAAAAATTTTCCTAAAGCACACAACTTCAAATTCCAATTTATATTCATTACTTCTATCCTATGTGATTCTTGTGACCACTTAAGGGGAGCTTCAAGAATCGTTCAACCCTGATGTGATCAGCATCAGTGTTGCACTATCTTTCCACCCCAATTCGTGTTCGGTTTCCCTCGATCTGATCAGGATCAAGTTCGACTTCCCACATCAGTTTCAAACAAACGGATAGTTGATTATTTCAATTTTCTATCTTTTTACTCTGCCTAGTCGTGATTACAATTTCACACATCTCCAAAGGATGGAATTCAGTCCATCAATCACTCTACTTCCAAATACTTGCTTCAAGATTCAATACCTACCTACTCATTTCATCGTCTGTTACTACTTCCATTCACTACTCTCTTTCATCTCAAATATTCTAGCTAAGGACTACAGTACTTAGGAAATTCGGTTGTCCTCGAATTACTTCCAATAACATACTTACGAATACACTACTCATGGTTACAATCCTTTACTACTCATAGTCAATCCGTACTACTTCTTTAAAAATGCAATACTTGTGGAGCTCCGTCCACTACTCATTCTCAATTGTTTCAAGACAATCACCTAGGGAACTCAATTTCCTCTAGGTTATACATCGGTTTTATACCGACTCATGCATCGTAATGCCATGTCTAACTTCAGATAGGCACACACTACAGGGATTATCGTTTCCCCAAGAGTTACTATGCTCCTCTTTACTAATACTTCTACACTGTGGTTACAAGATGGGTATATTCATCCTATGGTATTCGCATCTCTTGTGCCCAATTACCACAGTTGCAATATGAATGAATACGTATGTTTATCTAACATAAGTACCAATCATTAAATCAATTCTCATTTGTGCTATGCACATTATAGTTTTATGTGTTTTATTTATAAAACTTGTATTAAGCGGTTTTCGCTCTACCCCCCTTAAAAGGGATTACGCCCACGTAATCTACCATATGTTACTATTAAACATTGGTTACTTGATTTGGGCAATCTGAAGCGTTTAGCTTCATTACGATATGCTATACAATATGCTCTGGTCAAAGGGTCTTAACCATACCAATGGTTTGGTCTTTGCACCGAGGATTCGTACATGAGTTTATTTAACTCCTAATTAATTCAGTTCTAGCCTATTAGGCTTCAAGGCATTAATAGCCATTCTTTCGTACTTACTAGGTGTATCACATTTCTTAGTTAGGGCCCACTAGCTTCTGCTGCGCGACCCTGATAACTTGGGTTACTCACCCTTCATGTTATCCTTAATGTGCTATACATCACCTTTCTATCCCTCTATTATGGGAATAAGGTTTACTACAGTATGGTATTGTTTTACCGCTGTTTGAACTCAATGAGTTTTAGATCCAGCTTTCTGGTAATCTATTATACATATTATTCGTACTCCCACGATTATCCACTAAGTCCCTCCGACTTGTTGTCGGGCGAGGTTAAGTCACTACCTAGTTGCAGTGCTTCCTCTGTTGTCACTAGCTTCTGAATAATACCAGTTCTTCTGGTTCAGTACAAGTGTTCTTTGCTTGTATGACCTTGCATTCTCAATGCGTCGGTCTGAGTGACTTTCTTCAGTCTCCTTCCCCCTTTTATTCCAATGGAATTCACATCTTGTGATTGTTAGTGTGCTTACACTTTTCGTGCTTCTTTGGCCTTAGGCCGCACGGTTTGTTGCTAAGCTTGCTTGGCTGGCTTATGCCATGTTGTTGGTGAAAGAAGAGTTTACTACGGTTTACATTTATCGCATTAGATTATTACAGCGCGAGTGCACTACCAAAACACTCAGTCATACAGAGTGCAGAGGCGTAAACGCTTGGCAGTAAATCACTTATGTGATAGGGATGAATATTTCTGCTTGTCATCTCGTACTTATACTTCGTGTCATTGTCCAACTACTTCCTCATAGCGGTCGCTTGTTGCGCACCGTATTCTTACTTACTATACAGCGTCGTTTTTACGGTCTCCGTTATTGTGGTAGCTTACCTTTACTCCTTGCCATTGTCGTTGGCATCATTTCCTTATGGTGTACAAACACTAGGAGGTTCCTAGTCATATGTATGACGGTTGTCGTAGTATACCGCGATACTATTATCTTCCCATTGTGGGGATGTTTTATTCCAATTTAGGTTTCATGTGTAGGTTAGCTCACCTCACATTACTTTCTCATTCATGATATCGTTTGCCAATAACTTGGTTGACCAAAGATGAAGTGGTTTATCGGGTTACAAGCTCTCTTGAGCGCCGGTCATCCATGGTGCGCAATGTGCACACTCATTGATTGTTTTTGACAATTACTGTCTCATAGTGCTGAGCATTGATCATAGGCTCTAGCTATGCGGTTTTACTTTTACATATACCTCACCGGAACATCCCAAGAAGCTTCAAGGGTTTTCTTGTCCCGTTCTCTAATTAAAGAGTGTTCTATCACTGATAGGTGAAAGTTCTCGTTGAGGGGGTGTGTTTCCACTCATGGGTCTCATGACAAGGTTTACCGTGTAAGTATTTATACAATGGTTCACCACATGATTGGGTGCATAAGGAGTATACTTACTCCTTCGAGCTTCGATGCTCTTAAAGATGTGTGCTTCTACAGTCCACGGCCTCTTGTGGCGTAGTGGTTTGGAAATCTCATTTCCGTATTCGTTATCTCTTGGCAATATCTATGCATAGGTTTTGTTGTTATAGTAGATGGAAGCCTTTTCTAAGGGTTCGCATCTTCACCACATTGGTGATCTTGGTTAACAAGAGGTGTCTTCCCTCGGGTTTCTCGTAGTGTCCAAGTGTGGACTAGGCCAATGTTGGCATTTATCCCGATTTCTGTGCCCCTGTGTTATCATTGCTACAGGAGGCATGAAGGTAGTTAAAGCTTGTCAACTGCATACTAGACTGATGCTCTAGTGACAGTGACGCTGAGTTGACCATTACTCCAAGCCACTCAAGAGGTTGAGTTTGAATTGATGGTCCAGTTGCTGATTTCTTGTCATATGGGATAATATTTCTTGCAAGCCCTATTAGTAACGGTGTGGGTTTTGCCACTGTTTGAGTTCACACAACGTGGTTGGTTGGTGGCTTTTAAGCCTTATTGCTTCAGGCTATGCTCTTTGCAAGCTGCTTATACACGTTTCCATTCTTTGTGTACCCCATAGGTTGGAGGTATTTACTGGGCTCCATGGTAAGTCGTGACATCACGCTTCCGTTCATAGGAGACTCCTTAGGCATTCTGGTGTTAATCAGTGCCTCTTAGTAGTTCAGGGCATTTCCTGTTAAGTGAAATCCCTTCGGTGTCTTAACCGAGCGTTCGTTCTAGCTTCCGTGCTTTTACCATGTCGCTGTTGTTCGACTGTTGTTAACTCAGACACCCTTCATGGATTGCTCCTGGGTGTTGTTAGGTTATGCCGTTACATCCGGCTAATGTTTATAATATATGTTGTCCTCTATACCGTCCTATGGTATTGTATTTAAGCTATCCCCTTTAGGGGTATAACGTCCCCCATTCTTGGGTAGACTGTTTATGCTCTCTCCTAGTATTTTAGACTAGGGTTAAATGTCCTCTTTGATGATGGATTTTATTTCATGGTAATCTCGTGATTGCTCTTGGGAGTTCTATCCCATTTGTCGAGCACTATAGTGTTCATGTTTAGGCAGTGGCCTTACTGTGTTAGGCTGGGTATACCTTCTAGCTATCATATATTTGCTTGATGTCTTGGAGACATATCCATTGTCCATACCGACTAGTCTGTGCTCTCTGCACTTCCTAGTCCTTGCTCCTTATCTTCAGATGGATTTTCTGAGTTCCTTTATGCTTAATCGTCTGAGGTGTCCAGTTGTTCTGGTTTGAACTTACTGATGGTCCGTAGAACGGAGTCGACTACTTCCCGTGTTTCGTACACTACCTGTGTACATACGTGGGGTACCTTATTGATACGTTACCACTTACCCGACTATTTGTCAGGCCCACAAACTCCTTCGGAGTGCGGTTGTCCCACATCCCGCAATTGGGTACACTCGTAGTGTTCGTCACACGCCTAGGTGAAGTATTCTGTTGTCAACTCCTCTTGTATCATTCTATGATACTCACCGTAATTCTGTTGGTTTGGTTTTAAAATCCAAGGTTTAAAGAAAGATTGTGGTTTTGAAAGAAGAATTTTGGGTTTTAAAAATTATGGTTCGGTGTTAAAAGGAGTCTCTCATGGCGTAGCCATGTTTGAGGTCTTGACCAAGTCGAGCTTCTCGCTGACCGGTATGTTCCAAATACAGTGATCCGGCCGTTAGGCCTTTCTAAGGTTCCATACTTCTAGTTGTTAGGATGCGTGATCCTGTAGTTGTTTCGTTTTGGTCACCGTACATTGCTATGCACTCGTGACATGTTAGTGTTCCTTTACATTTTCATGTTCTTACTGCACTTGCCGTGGCAAGTGCGCGGTACTGGTGGTTTTTGGGTAGTTCTATACCGATCCCATCCATAATTGGTAATCTTGTTTACTCTTCCTTTGATCTTGTTGATCATTTACTTGGGTTAATCACTCTTCTGAGTAACTCCCCAGTGAGTCTGACATAGCTGTCATTGATCAGGGTACTTCTCCAATTCTTGGAGCTTCCCCTTTGACTTGGTTGTGTTGTTCCTTGTTGCTTATTCCCACACTTTGGCTGTGGCTACTGAGCCTGATTTGGTTTAGGCACTACAGTTGTAGTTATGTCAGGTTATATCTTGTGAATATTCCTGTAGCTGTCTGAGCTATGTTGGCCAGGTTTGTAACCTTTTTGGCGTTGTAGTTTTGGAGTCAGTCACTCCAGACTATGTCCTTAGCCAGCTAGCTCACCATTGGCGGTGTTGCTTGGCTATTACTGTTGTCCCGTAGACTTGCGTCTCGGGTTTCATTACTGTTCCTGTTTCCATTTCGTTGCACGGTTAGTGCTTCTTTTCCTGTTACTGGTTGTTTAGCTAGGTTCTGCGACTGCTAAGCATGTCGCCCCATGCTGTTGCAAGTTATAGCCTCCTTGTGGTTGGAGTGTTTATACTACCGCTATTGAGTGCGGCTATTGTTGTTCAACCGGGATTCACTTCCGGGTCTTCCATTACTTGGAATCTACCATACGTCGGTTCTGGTTTACTGTGTGATTGCTTCACAACTGCCAGATCGGGTTTTCCCCGAGTATGAGAAGGCTTTTCTTCTCTCTGGCATCCTTTCCCAAGTTGCACAATGGGGTTTGCGGTGGGCGGGACTGGTATTGTAGGTATCCGGTACTCCCCGGTAGTTCCTAACTAGCATATCTCCAATGCTAACTCTCAGCCCTTAGCCCTAAGCTTCTAATTCCTAACTCGGTATTCCTAACTCGGTATTTCCAGTCATCAGAGCGATACTTCGCTCTGATACCACTTTTTGTAACACCCCTACTATTAATTCAGTCATTACCGTCCAATCTCCTCGTGCTTCCCGAGTCACGCAGCGGATACATACTTACATACATCGGGTGATACAATGCCGTTAGTCACCCACGTGACTAACAAGGCTACTACTGCTACATACAGCATCGGTCTGATGGACCGGAATATCCGAGTACTACTTAATGCAATACATGCTCTCATTACATACTGGATACTACGATACTCCATTCGATACATTACTCCATTCAATACAAGATAATACACTACGCATACCGAGTTTACTAGGTTCCAAATCAATACAATACTCCTCCCAAATTCATACATATTCACTAGGAGTCAATCTACTATCCATTCCTCGCAAACTAGATACTTCTAATTACAAGGCGCGCCACCGGTCTCTTACCTTGACCGTATTCGCTCCGGGTACCTGCACACTAAAAATGGTCCCCCGAGGGGGTCAGCTTACGCTGAATATGATAACCGCATACCCCGCGTACTAGCGAGGGTACGCCGACCATTTGGTCGAATACATGCAATTCATTTTGCAATACATACATTCCTACATACATACATACATGCTTTCATTCACGATACTACAATACTACACAAGGTATACATACATACGCACAGTACGATACATGCTTGGAAGACAATACAAGTCAACCAAGGCTTACTTACCATTTTCCAGAATACACATACACAATACATACTCATTACATGTCCAATACGCAATACGGAGATACAATTCTCCAATACATACAAGGTCCAGTTAGCTTCATTACACACCGGGTTTATCGGGTGTTCGATACTCTTTTACTTCCGGTCGATGACTTACAATAGTCAAGACCAATACACATACGATACTTACTTCTTACATACTTTACTTCCAGTTAAGTCGGTATGACCTCCGGGCAGGGAATACTACTTCCCACCACCGGGCTTTAGGGTGGCCCACTAATCCAGGATGCTACCCATACAAAGGGAATTGGTCCAAGGAAAAGATCATAGCCAGGATTCGGTTCCAACCTCTTGTGGTTCCTTATCCTCACGCGTGGCCGAAACTATATCGGGCTTCTACTCATTCCATTTTACTCATTACTCATGTTAGGAGTTAGGTTGTTAGGAATTAGTAGAAGTCCATACTTACTTCCATACATACATACATACACAAGTACTCATACTTACACATACACTCCATTTCCATTCATTCATTTCATGAATTATACAAACTAAATGTTCAAGAGCATAAACAAGAACAATTAGTCCAAACACATATAAGTGCAATATAAATCCGATTCATGCATTTATCTTGTTGATGATCACATAAGCACACAAATCGGGGTAACCAAGTTAGGATACAGGGCATGAGGAAATCATACCGTTCACCGTTGTCCGCACTACCGGCTCCTTCGAGGATCAACTATTGGATTCCTATACATACATGAAGCAGTACGATCAATGATCTATTATTGATCTACTTACTCCTTCATTGATACTTTCAATGTATTCTACTACTTCATTACTTCCTTACTTGGTTATAAAACCATTCTTTCCTTTACTACTTCATAACTTACTTCCTTACACATTTACTTACTTTCTTACCGTTATTACTTCATTAATGGTGTATTACTACTTTTACATGCATACCGGTGTATAGGCATATACCTATACATACATATGATTACTATTGTCATATTATAAAAACATTTTTTTTTGTAAGTGTTTGGGCCGTCCGACCCACGTCCGACCCAACCCTGGGTCGGACCATTACAGTAGGTTTTCGTCCTCTGAAATTACTCCCGTCCGACCCAGCACTATTCCGTCCGACCCATACCTCTGGGTCGGACCATTCCAGAAGGTTTCAGTTTCGTCACCCAAGCTATGTCCGACCCACGTCCGACCCAACCTCTGGGTCGGACGAAGTCAGAAACTTCGTTGAAGAATATATATATATATTTTTTTGCCTGTCCGACCCATGTCCGACTCACGGCCCTGGGTCGGACCATTCCAGAAAGAATTACCGTGTTTCTCAAGGCCCGTCCGACCCACGTCCGACTCACGGCTCTGGGTCGGACGGTTCCAGAAAGTTTATTTTCGTTACTCAGGCCTTGTCCGACCCAGCGTCCGATCCAGCTGTGGGTCGGACAGTAGCAGAAACTGGCTACAGGCCTTGTTTCTTTTCCCAATTTCACCCATTGTTTTCCAATCTTCCTACATACATCCTAACATGTTTTAGTGCCATTTAGGCCTCCTAAAATACCTCAATTCATTCACCAATCTCATTACTAAATCCATCAACCCTTTTACACAATTTCCTCACTTCCTTTCAACACTTACAACAGTTTTTCATTGTCTAATGCTACAGATTTTTCTACCACTCCTACCATTCAATATTTCCCCCACCAATGTCACTCCTAGCATCCCAAATACCTCCTCTTACCATGCCAATTCATTTCCAAGCAATTGTACCATCTATACCCAAGTCCAACGTTCACTTTACCAAGTCTTATACTCTAGTTCTTCCTAGTTTCTCCAAGGCATTCCTAGCACTCCTTGCTACAGATTTTGCATCCTAGTATTCCCATACTTCAAATACCATTCCATGGTCATTAGACATCCTTACAATCCCCAATACACACCTTGGTTCTCCCATTCACCAAGTCATTCACAAATGCACATATTTCTACTAAAATTTTGCCATAATTCATCTACTTTTCTTACTTGGCCACACATACACATTCTCACCAAATTCATCTCTATTCTAGCCACACCCATACAAGGGTCCTACCAGCACACAAAGCTATACAAACCATCACAATACATCAATA
This sequence comes from Limonium bicolor, assembly GCA_023374045.1. Classification (NCBI taxonomy): domain Eukaryota; kingdom Viridiplantae; phylum Streptophyta; class Magnoliopsida; order Caryophyllales; family Plumbaginaceae; genus Limonium; species Limonium bicolor. The sequence goes on from CM041780.1 coordinate 156,401,610, forward strand.
CTCCATCATGTGTCAATACCAATACTCATACACAATATACTTGGCTCTAAGGCCTATAATTTACTTACTAATGCACAAATACTCAAACTTACTCACAAATACTCAAACTTACTCACAAATACTCAAACTCCCAATACTACAATACCAATACAATAGTTTAGGTTCTTTTATTTGCTTACCCATTCCCATTACTCCAATGCATTAAATTGAGCATTAAGAAGGAGCTCTTACCTTGAGCTTTTATTTCCTTCAATCCTTTCTCATTTTTCCTCCTTCTTCCTTTCTTGCCTCAAAAATCAATTTTGTGGGGAATGGAGTTGCCGAACTCCATTCCAATCACCCAATGAACACAGACAATTACAATTAATACACTAACCCTTAAATCAATGCTAATTCAATGAAATGTTTAAGGCAAGATTTCTAGGGTTTACCTTTGGAGTGTTTTAGAAGGGGTTTTAGCCCTTGGTTCAAGCAGGTGAGTCCACCACCATTGCTAGGTTGATATTTTGCTCAAAAGAGAGAGAAAACAAGGCATTACACAAGGGTAAAAATCGGCTACCAAAGGAGATGAAGAAAACTTAAGGTTTTCATGGAGATTTTTACCTTGTTGGAAAGAGGAGACTCCAAGCTCCATAATGGTGTGCTTTTCTCTTTGAATGGGGTATACCCACGAAAATGAACTTCCTCATTTTGAAATTCCAAAAAGAGGGAAGTGTAGAGGAGAGTGAGGGGAGTTCAAATATGTAGTTATTTTTGTGGTTGGAGCTCAAATGGAGGTAGAGTAAGGAGGAGAAGATGAGGTTGCCATTGGAGCTCTTGTGGAGCTTTCAAAATCGCAGCCCAAGGGAGGAGGAAGAGGGAGAGTACGGTGGGGGGGAAGGAAGGAAAGAGAGAGGGGTGAGTGAGATGAGAGAGTGAGGTGAGAGAAAAGGGTAAGTACCCCTTTTACTTTATCACTTTTAGCTTTTTGCTCTCTTATTTAATTAGCTAGTTACATGTGTGTGTGAGGGAGTTATTTGACTGATAAAAACCGGCCTCCACTGTTATACTAGCTGGAGCGTTTTTCGTCTTTTACAGAAAACGCTCGTTATTTTACCCGGTTTAGGTACTATTCACTAACCGGGCCTGTTTTCCGGGATTTCCTCGTTTCTTTGTTTTTATTGGTTATTAAGCTTCCATAAATGCTTAATAACTATTATTTAATGATTCATAATTTTTACGGGTCTGTTTGACCACTTAAAGTCACGTTTTCGGATTCCCTCGAAAAACGTGCGCTAAAGCTCTTTTAGCGTTTTAATACATTTCTCGGAGCCGTTTTCTTCGGGAGATCGTTCCCATATATTATTTAGGTCTTATTAAACCTTTAGAATCCATATAATACGCTAACCGAGGTCTCATACCTCCCATGGTTATTTAACGCTTATTTAGCGTTTTCCGCTTTTTAAGCGTTTATTTATTTCTTTTGGATTTATTTTTCCTTACCAATATTACTCTTGCATTATTAGGCTCTTAAATACGGATTAGAATTATCCTAATCACTAGGATGATGGAGTTTGGAACCGTGGGAAATGAAGGAAGGAAAAGAGAGAATGAGATAAGATTGCTTTAAGGAAATATTTATGCTTATAAAGTAAAAAGTAGTTTTAATTAGTTCTCTTTACTTGTTTAACAAAATAACAAGTGAGTGGTGAGTCACCACACTTAAGAAACCGGCCCCCTTTATTAATATGAGGGTACTTTAGTCTTTGTTTGTCAATTTAATTACTTAATACAACATATGTTATAAACTAGCTTATAAAAAGCACTATTCACCAAAACAAGGCACTTAGAAGTGAAATTTTTGATTTCCCATTAATATAGCCACCCAAATGTGATACTATATAGTACACATATATTTAAGAGTAATGATGGGCATTTAGCCACTCAAAACTCATTTACAAGACAATTTTTCAAAAATGTGCTTTAAGACTTCTTAAAGCACATTTTGTGTTCTAACTTGTTTTCAAGCTTGGTTTTCTTTGGTAATTGATTAAATATGTTCATTAGTATATAAATGAGGTCTTGGTAAGTTCATTAGGTCTTAACCAAGCTTATCCCAAGCTTAGAGCACATTTTAGCTCTTATTGACTTTAAAGCACATTTTGTGTTTTCTTTTGTTTAAATTTGTTTACTAATGTTTCCAAGACACTTTTTAGTCTTAATAAATCATGTTTTAATGTTTAACCAACATACCAATATTTGGGGTATTTCAATCTACCCTCCTTAAAAGAACTTTGTCCCCAAAATTCATACTTCCCACATATCTTAATATTAGAACACGGGGAAAATCTTATAACACCACACTTCCAAAACATCATTACCAACACAATCATCATACTTACACGACAACGGACTCGAGGTCCACACCACATAATACCATTCAGACACAACGGTCTGTAACATAACATAGACAATGTATACATATACATGTCGTACACAACCATAACCGAAACGGCTCTACCCCCCTTAAAAAGGGGTACGCCCCGTACCCTATACATATAAACACTAAGAAGCAAACAATGACGGGTGCTTCGCCTTCATCTTTTCTTCCAGCTCCCAAGTGGCCTCCTCAACGTCCTGGTTAGACCAGAGGACCTTCACCAGTCTCACAGACTTATGGCGAGTGTCTCGAGTCTTAGTATCCAGAATCTGAACGGGAGTCTCCACTGATCGCATGGTCGGCTCTAAGGTTAGCCTTTCCGGCTGAAGCACATGAGACGGATGAGACATATACTTCTTCAACTGGGACACATGAAATACATCATGTACCTTGCCCAGTTCGGCGGGTAAATCAAGTCTATAAGCTACCAGGCCGATCCGCTCCGTCACAACATAAGGCCCCACATATTTTGGGCTCAACTTGCCTTTCTGGCCAAAACGAAATACTCCCTTCATGGGGGATACTCTCAAAAATACCTGATCGCCCACGGCGAACTCCAGGTCGCGTTGGCGCACATCTGCGTACGACTTTTGTCTATCCTGAGCTGCTTTCATGTTAGCCCTGATCTGGCGAACTTCTGCCTGAACTTGCTCAAGATACTCTGGTCCTATAATGACCGTCTCACTCGACTCATCCCAGCATAATGGCGTGCGGCATGGTCTACCGTACAATGCCTTGAAGGGAGACATCTTGATCGAAGCATGGTAACTGTTGTTGTAACTAAACTCGATCAGATGTAACTTATCAATCCAGCTGGTCTGAAAGTCAAGTGCACATGCACGTAACATATCCTCAAGTGTCTGGATGGTGCGCTCACTCTGACCATCTGTCTGTGGGTGAAACGCTGTGCTCAATTTCAGTTCAGTACCTAGTGCCTCTCGCGTAGACTTCCAATATCTGGATAGGAATCTGGTATCTGTGTCAGATACAATCGTTTTCGGAACCCCATGATGTCTTACAATCTCTCTGTCGAAGAGCTCTGCAAGCTTAGCCACTTTCCAGGTGTCCTTCATCGGTATGAATCGAGCCACCTTGGTCAGTCGGTCTACCACAACCCAAATCATATTCAGACCTCCCCTCGTAGGCGGAAGCCCTACCACGAAGTCCATAGATATGTCATGGAACTTCCACTCCGGCACTGGCATTGGCTCCACCATACCGCCAGACCGTCGGTGCTCAAACTTGACCTTCTGACAAGTGAGACACCTCAACACATAGTCATTCACATCCTTTTTCATTCCAGTCCACCAAAAATATCTTTTCATACCTTTATACATCTTTGAAGCTCCGGGGTGAATCGAAGTCGTAGAACAATGGGATTCACTCAATATGCGCTCCTTCAGCTCAGCGCTACTCCTCGGTATACACAACCGGCCATTAAGCCTAATCAGGTCATCATCGTGGAGTCTGAAGTCGTACTTCTGACCCTCGAATGTGCCATCAATAAGCTTCTGTCTAATCTCAACCATATACTGATCCGTCATCTGAGCACTCCGCACCTCTTCAACCAAGCCAGTATGAGAGACTAGCGAATGGAGAGAGTGTGCTCGGCGACTCAATGCGTCAGCTACCACGTTTGCCTTACCCTCCTTATACTGTAAATTGATGTCATAATCATTTAAGAATTCAACCCACCTTCTCTGCCTCATGTTCAACTCTTTCTGAGTGAACAAGTATTTCAAACTCTTGTGGTCGGAATAGATTGTCACGCTTACCCCATACAAATGATGTCGCCATATCTTCAGTGCGAAGACAATGGCCCCCAATTCTAAATCGTGGGTAGGGTAGTTCTCCTCATGCTTCTTCAGCTGTCGGGAGCGTAAGCCACGACCTTCCCGTGTTGCATCAACACACAACCCATACCCCTGCCTGACGCGTCGCAATAGACCTCAAAACCATCTGGACCGTCTGGTAATGTCAGAACCGGTGCAGATGTCAGAGCATCCTTGAGACTCGTGAAAGCACTCTCACAGTCGACTGTCCACTCGAATGGTGCATCCTTTTTCATCAAGGAAGTCATCGGCTTCGAGACACTAGAGAAGTCCTTCACAAACCGCCTATAATAACCTGCCAGACCGAGGAAGCTCCTGATGTCGGTAACTGTCTTCGGCCTAGGCCAGGTGCGCACTGCATCTATCTTCGCCGGATCAACAGCGATCCCGGCCTCAGAAATCACATGTCCAAGGAATGATAATTGGTTCAACCAAAATTCACACTTAGAAAATTTAGCATACAGCTGATTCTTCCTCAATGTTTGCAATACATCTCTCAGGTGGCTTTCATGCTCACCTCTCGATTTCGAATACACAAGTATGTCATCGATGAAGACTACCACTGATTTGTCCAACTGATCTTGGAACAAACGGTTCATTAAGTCCATGAACTTTGCTGGTGCATTTGACAAGCCAAACGGCATAACTGTGAACTCATAATGCCCATACCTAGTTCTGAAAGCTGTCTTTTCGATATCACTATCACCGATGGCAATCTGATGGTATCCGGAGCGTAGGTCTATCTTGGAGAATACTGATGCTCCCCTCAGCTGATCAAATAGATCGTCGATGCGTGGTAAAGGGTAACAGTTCTTCACTGTAACAGCATTCAGCTCCCGATAATCAATACACAGGCGGAGGCTACCGTCCTTCTTCTTCACAAAGAGGACCGGCGCTCCCCATGGTGAAACACTAGGGCGGATAAAGCCCTTGTCGAGTAGGTCTCTCAGCTGCTCCTTGAGCTCTGTCATCTGGAGCCATACGATAAGGCGCTTTCGCAATGGGCCCGGTGCCCGGAACTAGATCAATCTCAAACTCACCTCGTGCTGGCGGCATGCCGGTAGTTCCTTAGGAAATACATCAGGAAACTCCGACACTACCGGCACACTGGGCTAAACTCAGGGTCTCTCTCTATGCCTGGACATAGAGGTATACATCATTTCCTCGTCGCAACTCACGATACATGGCCATGGGGTGATGATCTGTGTCGAAGGCTCCCTGGGCCTATGGCGGTAGATAAGTAACCCCAGATGGACTCCTAAGAAGCAGTCGATGCTCGGCACATAGGATTCTACCCTTGTACCGCTCCAACCAGTTCATCCCGCAATCACATCAAAACCTAGTCCTTCGAACTCTATCAAGTCGATCGGAAACTCCTCATCCATGATTCGAACAACAGCATCTCGGTAGTAGCGGGTACACCTGATCCGCTCTCTCGACGGGAGAGTGACCAAAGTCTGGCATCTCTTCGCCGTCTAACCCCAGCCTCTTCGCAATGATAGCGAAATAATGGTGTGAGGTCCAGAGTCGAACAAATCGATGCATCCACGCCATTCACTGGAAAGGTACCGATGAGGATTGTGCGCTCGTCGGCCGTTCTGCTTATTGAAGGGACATCAGTATACCTCCCGTTCCGAGTGCACAGCCTAATTCATTGGCAAACTCATAAGCATACGGTAGTAACACGTTGATACACTCCAAAAAAACATCCTTATTCATTACACAGTCTTTACACCATAAGTTGGTTACATTGTAGACATGGCTAGATATAGTCCTTTATCAAACCACTGGCTTAATACATTACATGATTACACAAGGCTCAAAACTGCCTGAAAGTCAAATTCAAACGTCCGGGTTTCAGATGTGTGGCTTTACCACTGTCGATGGTGCGGTATTCAATTTAATCTTCTTGATACCGTGGTATAACATCCTTGATTGTCCTCCCATGATAATACATCACCTGACTTCAACACTAGCTTCTTTGCGAGATCACCACGCTTCTGCTCGCCGTACATAAACACAGTAGGTATCACCAATGGACCAAGAACAAACGGGTACTCCCTTACTTAGAGACGGGTGACTCGTCCTTATCTCTGTGTAACCCTAACCGTCCACCTTTCTGGTAGAAGTTCACAATGCATAAGTCTGCTTCCACGTTCGGAATCGGTTCCGGTTCAAGTTGCTGAGCAATTCCCACGGTGTGGTTAACAAACGCAAGGAACCCTCAGGTATGCTGTACAGTTCTCCGTCTTCAGCTCGTACATCCTGATATAACTTGGTGTAGGGATTCCAGTCCTTACCCATGCACATCATCTTCAGCTTCATCTTCGAACCGCTCGGGTATTCGGGTGTGTAGAAACCTCCTGGTGCTGCTCCAAGTTCGTTACAACATCTGATGATGTGGATTTGTGCTTCCGGTGTCAGGTATCCATTTAAGAGTATCATACCTGGTTGGATAACCTGACATTGCTCCAGTGGGAATTCGTGATGCTGATGGTGGTCTCTTCAGGGTTTGGTGTGGGCGGGATTGGATAACAGATATGAATGAAGGTTCCTAAGTTTCCACATTGTCTAATTTAGGTGTCTCTCACGTCATTATTTAACTCATTACTTAGGTGGTTGTACAGTAGACTCACTAATACAACACTCATGCATGAAATGCGGTAAGCAATCACTTTTTCATTAACAGTTTAGGCGGTACCTGGTCTCGAAGAGGATCCTGGTGCCTCTGACCGGTCCACCACATTCAGGGCGGCCTTTGCCGGACCCCGTACCCTTCCCCTTCTGGATTCAGTGTACTTCTTGTCAGAAGTCTGCTGAATGATCGCCTTCGGGCTTCAGTGGTCGTGGTAGTATTACCCTTCCACTGCCCCTTTGGCTTATAGTTCCTGCTGTTGGGGTTCGTCCAACACTCAAATTCGCGGGCCCCATCTTCTGGCAGTGACGACACCCTAACATCGTCTCCCTTGCAATCTTTGCCGGGGTGGTCTCCATTGCACCACTTACAGTAAAAGTGGCGCTCCGGTCCAGAACCCGCGTAGCTGCTACAACAACACACAATCAATACTCATTTCCATCTTAACAACATACACCTCAACTAGATACACATGATTAGTAATTACCCTTAGGCGGGTAGGAGCGTAGAGGCTTCGCCGCATACGCATACGTGAGCTTCAGTGGCTATCAGCTCTGGTGGTCTGGGCTTTGCCCTTGTCACCCTGGTACTGACCCTTCTGGGGCTGAGGGTAGGGTTTCTTTTTCTTTCCTCCCCCATACCCTTGCTGACTCTAGCCCTCGTTGGGGGCCTTGCGCTTGTGCGCATTCTCCTCGTCCCTCAGACGGACGGTAATTTCAACCTTAGCAGCGGCATGATAGCACTCCTGAATTTTAGGATGTCAGTCATGCCCCGCAAAAACAACTTACCAACTCACATTAACATTCACCCATGGTATAATTTGATTCACAACATGGTACTCTAATTACCTGCAGGTAGATATTACAGCTGGCCCCATCCCATAGCGGAGACGGTGGCTAAGACCATTGTAGAACCGGTTCACCAACACTCGGTTCGAGTACCCAAGGTCTTGGTAACAGGTGGATAAGGCCGGTTGAATGCGGGTGTAGTAGTCATCAACCGACATCTTATCCCCCTGCCTCAGACTGTCCAGCTCGAGGCGCTTGGCCTCCATGCACATGTACAGGGTAATACTGGCTCGCAGTAGAGCCGTGTACTCCTCCAAAAACTCAGGATCAGCCATCCTGTCCTCTCACCAATCCACACCAAACTTGTGACGTACCCTTCAAGTAAGAAGCGGCAAGACGGACCTTAGCTTCAGCGGGCACTGCAAGGTCTAGTAGGCGGTTCCAGTTCGGAGATGTACGCCTCCAGCTTCGAGATCAGTCTCCCCATTGAATGACGGGCGGTCTCAAATCAGCCAACGCCTTGACCCAATTGTCTCTCGTGGCGGGTGGTGGCGGTGGCTGAAATCCGGGCTTTTGCCCTGCTGTATAGCAGCAACCAAATCGGGTACCAACTGGGCTACGGCGGCTGCAACTGCCTCAGCCATGGTCTGTGCCGTAGTATTTCATCGCCCTGGTCACCCGCATCTCCAGTACCGCGCCCGCGGCCTCTACCTCGTGGTCTACCTGCCATCTGAATCATACAAACATTCATTAGCATTATGCTTGCACACTTATCGGTTCCAACGGTTGTAGCATCTTCCTGACAACAAGGTATTCCACACTTAGTTAGTGGTTAACTTTCCAAATCTGTCCACTTAGGTAACTGTGGTTAGGTTTCCTAACTCGGTATATTTCTAGCTCGCGTATTCTAGTCATCAGAGCGATACTTCGCTCTGTACCACTTTTGTAACACCCCTACAACGCCCCTCCTACAAACTACCGAAATCGCCAGCGGAAATAATCAACCAAACAATAACTAAACGCTTTGGTGTCTTGTTACAAACGCGTTAACCACCCACGTGGTTGTTAACTAGGCAGAATAAATACAAGTGTATCGGTCTGATGATAGGAATCCCGAGCTAGAACCTAACATCCATATATAAACATAACCAAACCATACGATATTTAATTACATCACCCTACCAACCGTAAACATCCACCACTGTTTAACAAACGGTACCAAATGTAATGCTCGGGAGCACAAGGCGCATCCCGGGCTCAACAACAACATAGCCAAAAGTACATCAGCGACCCTAGGATCTAGAGCCACTCCGCTTTTTCGATACGCATCCTGAATAAAAATATGGAGCCCCGAGGGGGTCAGAACAACCTTTGCTGGTATGGTTAACGCGCAGCCCATCGGCTACCGGGATACGCGCAACCAATTGTCATGATAACATGGCATTCTTTTACAACATCCAACATAAACATACCATAGCATAGCAAGGGAAATTGCATAGCACAACAACAATACATAACACCATAAAATCGGTTCTCACAAGGAACCTTCCACCATAGTTAGTATACACCGTGAGCCTAGAGATTATTGTCAATCTCATGTTAAGCTCGTTACCAACCTCGTTACCGTCCAGTTATATCGAACGGTTAACTTATACCCAAGGTGTGTCGGATATAGTAATCCCAAGCACACCGAAAACAACATTCGTATGCCCCTGTGGCCCCACGTGAGTCAGTAACTAGCTTTGGATAAGCTAAGGGTAGGTTGAAACCAAATTGGAATACAACCTATACATACACCAAGAGAGTCGAACCGGATAGACATCGACCCCCATCCATCACACGCGTGGCCGGAACAACCGGACTCCTCACTCCCCCGATTAGCACTTGTTAGTGATCACACAATGTTTTGTTAAGTCACATACAAGCAAATATTTAGGTCTTGTTAGACAACCAAGGGGAAAGAGTCACAACACTACAACATCATAATGTATAACAACTGTAAACTCTTTTCATGCCTTAATCTTATAAGGTCGTAACACACAGGAAACAAACAACACCCAAGCCGGTGTAAACCGGTAGACAACAGACTGCAAGAAAACCATACCTTGGTCCTTGCCTCGATTGGTTTCCTCCGTAGGTCACTCCTATACATAATTAATAATGTCGGTTAATTATTTATTCAATTCAAACTTGCTAAGTATTTAACATGATTGTATGACATGTTTTAATGTCCATCTTACCCTAGGTTACCTTCATTATACACCCTAGGGTTTACTACATAAGTCACATTCTTTTCTGTTTTTTTTATATCTTGGTATGTCCGACCCACCGTCCGACCCACAACTGGGTCGGACCCTTCCAGTGGTTTTCGGGTCTGAAGAACCTTACCTTGTCCGACCCATGTCCGACCCAACCTTCTGGGTCGGACCATTCCAGAGACATGTCCGACCCACGTCCGACTCACTAGACTGGGTCGGACCATTACAGAGAATTCCATCGACCTCAGAACATCCATGTCCGACCCATGTCCGACCCACCCTTCTGGGTCGGACCATTACAGAACATTTTACCGCCTTACAAAACAAGCCCATCCGACCCATGTCCGACCCACCCTTCTGGGTCGGACCATTCCAGAACAATTTCCAGACGTCTAACAGAGGCTGTCCGACCCAAACTTGGGTCGGACCCCTGGGTCGGACGCCCTCTAAATTTACCCAAACTTTGTCAAATCATCACCAAACTTTTCCTAAAGCCTCTTAATGTTTCCTAACAACATTTGGTAACCTTATATCCACCTACAACATTCATGAAACTCATTTTCTAAGTCCTTAAGCCTTTACTTATTCCCTTGTGAAATTTCTTAACACTTATAACATTTTACACTAGGTTTCTAAATGGTGTTTCTCACCTATGATAACTACTATCCCAAAATGCTTTCTCCTCCTCTTAACTTCATCTCTTAAGCATTAATTCTCACAACTAACTCCTTTTATCATTCTTGAAATTCTTTTCCAAGTGTACACTTTCTCCTTATTTTACCAAAGTTTGCCTAAGTCTTTATCTAAGTCCAAAATGACTTTGGTACATACTAAAACCTCAAGCTCATGCCTAAGTCCTTGTTACACTCTAGAACACTTAAGACATTATATCTTCACTTGTAAAACACCTAGTCATTTCCTAACACCTCTAACTCACCAAACCTTATGTAAACACTTAGAACTTCTTGCTTCTTACCTAAATTTTGACATGGATTCCCCTAGAACATTACTAAGCCTAAACACTTTGTTTTCTCCATTAAACACACAAGAACATCTAGAATCACCAAGAACACTCTCATACACAACTTCACCAAATTCACACTACATTACAATATAGTGCATCATTTAAATTGCATGGCACTTAGGCCCTTAAAATGCATGGCTCTTAGGCCCTTAAGGTGCTTAACTCTTAAACACTGAATTTCCACATATATAGCCTTTGACCTGCAAATACACTCAACAACACATATGCCTTTTACTAAGCTCTTGGGAACACTTTACTAAGTCATTCACCATTTGCTCTTTAGGTAGTTTTAACAAGCATTATAAGCTCATTTCTCCTAAGGCATTAAACAACATTAGGTTAGTAGATTTACCTCTTTTCCAACCCACTTCTTTCTTGTTTCCTTAAAAACCGGTAAGGTATTTGTTTCCTTGTCAAGTTCTAAACAATATACAAACACCATAATGAGTATTCAAGCTTTAAGCTTCATCTCATTGCAAACCCTAATTTTACATTGTTTCAAAAAACATTAATGTAGTTGTTTTACCTTGATCTTTGAAGAGAGTTTGAATATATATCAAGAGAGGACTCCACCTAGTCCATGAAGAGTTGAAATGAAGCTAGAACAAGGTACAACAAAGAGCTATGTCAATGTGTATTTTGGTCAAGGTAAAAACATGGAGGAAACATGATTTTTCTTTGAGATTCCTTACCTAGGAGCAAAGGAGATCAACAATATGTAAAAAGACAACCTCAAGCTCCTTCAATGGTGGAACTCCATGGCACCGAAATGGGGCTCTTGAAGCTTTGAGAAGATGGAAATGAAGAGCTTGATGAGAGGAAGAGATTGGTGGTCTTAGAATTTGATTTGGACAAGTGAGCTTGATTTAGCAAGTGGTCAAAGCTAGAGTTTTAATGGTGGTGGTGGTATTACCGTGAGAGAACAGCAAGGAGTGTAACACCCCTACTATTAATTCAGTCATTACCGTCCAATCTCCTCGTGCTTCCCGAGTCACGCAGCGGATACATACTTACATACATCGGGTGATACAATGCCGTTAGTCACCCACGTGACTAACAAGGCTACTACTGCTACATACAGCATCGGTCTGATGGACCGGAATATCCGAGTACTACTTAATGCAATACATGCTCTCATTACATACTGGATACTACGATACTCCATTCGATACATTACTCCATTCAATACAAGATAATACACTACGCATACCGAGTTTACTAGGTTCCAAATCAATACAATACTCCTCCCAAATTCATACATATTCACTAGGAGTCAATCTACTACCCATTCCTCGCAAACTAGATACTTCTAATTACAAGGCGCGCCACCGGTCTCTTACCTTGACCATATTCGCTCCGGGTACCTGCACACTAAAAATGGTCCCCCGAGGGGGTCAGCTTACGCTGAATATGATAACCGCATACCCCGCGTTCTAGCGAGGGTACGCCGACCATTTGGTCGAATTCATGCAATTCATTTTGCAATACATACATTCCTCCATACATACATACATGCTTTCATTCACGATACTACAATACTACACAAGGTATACATACATACGCACAGTACGATACATGCTTGGAAGACAATACAAGTCAACCAAGGCTTACTTACCATTTTCCAGAATACACATACACAATACATACTCATTACATGTCCAATACGCAATGCGGAGATACAATTCTCCAATACATACAAGGTCCAGTTAGCTTCATTACACACCCGGGTTTATCGGGTGTTCGATACTCTTTTACTTCCGGTCGATGACTTACAATAGTCAAGACCAATACACATACGATACTTACTTCTTACATACTTTACTTCCAGTTAAGTCGGTATGACCTCCGGGCAGGGAATACTACTTCCCACCACCGGGCTTTAGGGTGGCCCACTAATCCAGGATGCTACCCATACAAAGGGAATTGGTCCAAGGAAAAGATCATAGCCAGGATTCGGTTCCAACCTCTTGTGGTTCCTTATCCTCACGCGTGGCCGAAACTATATCGGGCTTCTACTCATTACATTTTACTCATTACTCATGTTAGGAGTTAGGTTGTTCGGAATTAGTAGAAGTCCATACTTAGTTCCATACATACATACATACACAAGTACTCATACTTACACATACACTCCATTTCCATTCATTCATTTCATGAATTATGCAAACTAAATGTTCAAGAGCATAAACAAGAACAATATAGTCCAAACACATATAAGTGCAATATAAATCCGATTCATGCATTTATCTTGTTGATGATCACATAAGCACACAAATTGGGGTAACCAAGTTAGGATACAGGGCATGAGGAAATCATACCGTTCACCGTTGTGTCCGCACTACCGGCTCCTTCGAGGATCAACTATTGGATTCCTATACATACATGAAGCAGTACGATCAATGATCTATTATTGATCTACTTACTCCTTCATTGATACTTTCAATGTATTCCTACTACTTCATTACTTCCTTACTTGGTTATAAAACCATTCTTTCCTTTACTACTTCATAACTTACTTCCTTACACATTTACTTACTTTCTTACCGTTATTACTTCATTAATGGTGTATTACTACTTTTACATGCATACCGGTGTATAGGCATATACCTATACATACATATGATTACTATTGTCATATTATAAAAACATTTTTTTTTTGTAAGTGTTTGGGCCGTTCGACCCACCGTCCGACCCAACCCTGGGTCGGACCATTACAGTAGGTTTTCGTCCTCTGAAATTACTCCCGTCCGACCCACCACTATTCCGTCCGACCCATACCCTCTGGGTCGGACCATTCCAGAAGGTTTCAGTTTCGTCACCCAAGCTATGTCCGACCCACGTCCGACCCAACCTCTGGGTCGGACGAAATCAGAAACTTCGTTGAAGAATATATATATACATTTTTTTTTTGCCTGTCCGACCCATGTCCGACTCACGGCCCTGGGTCGGACCATTCCAGAAAGAATTACCGTCGTTTCTCAAGGCCCGTCCGACTCACGGCTCTGGGTCGGACGGTTCTAGAAAGTTTATTTTCGTTACCCAGGCCTTGTCCGACCCAGCGTCCGATCCAGCTGTGGGTCGGACAGTAGCAGAAACTGGCTACAGGCCTTGTTTTCTTTTCCCAATTTCACCCATTGTTTCCCCAATCTTCCTACATACATCCTAACATGTTTTAGTGCCATTTAGGCCTCCTAAAATACCTCAATTCATTCACCAATCTCATTACTAAATCCATCAACCCTTTTACACAATTTCCTCACTTCCTTTCAACACTTACAACAGTTTTTCATTGTCTAATGCTACAGATTTTTCTACCACTCCTACCATTCAATATTTCCCCCACCAATGTCACTCCTAGCATCCCAAATACCTCCTCTTACCATGCCAATTCATTTCCAAGCAATTGTACCATCTATACCCAAGTCCAATGTTCACTTTACCAAGTCTTATACTCTAGTTCTTCCTAGTTTCTCCAAGGCATTCCTAGCACTCCTTGCTATAGATTTTGCATCCTAGTATTCCCATACTTCAAATACCATTCCATGGTCATTAGACATCCTTACAATCCCCAATACACACCTTGGTTCTCCCATTCACCAAGTCATTCACAAATGCACATATTTCTACTAAAATTTTGCCATAATTCATCTACTTTTCTTTCTTGGCCACACACACACATTCTCACCAAATTCATCTCTATTCTAGCCACACCCATACAAGGGTCCTACCAGCACACAAAGCTATACAAACCATCACAATACATCAATACTCCATCTTATGTCAATACCAATACTCATACACAATATACTTGGCTCTAAGGCCTACAATTTACTTACTAATGCACAAATACTCAAACTTACTCACAAATACTCAAACTCCCAATACTACAATACCAATACAATAGTTTAGGTTCTTTTATTTGCTTACCCATTCCCATTACTCCAATGCATTAAATTGAGCATTAAGAAGGAGCTCTTACCTTGAGCTTTTATTTCCTTCAATCCTTTCTCATTTTTCCTCCTTCTTCTTTTCTTGCCCCAAAAATCGATTTTGTGGGGAATGGAGTTGCCGAACTCCATTCCCATCACCCAATGAACACAGACAATTACAATTAATACACTAACCCTTAAATCAATGCTAATTCAATGAAATGTTTAAGGCAAGATTTCTAGGGTTTACCTTTGGAGTGTTTTAGAAGGGGTTTTAGCCCTTGGTTCAAGCAGGTGAGTCCACCACCATTGCTAGGTTGATATTTTGCTCAAAAGAGAGAGAAAACAAGGCATTACACAAGGGTAAAAATCGGCTACCAAAGGAGATGAAGAAAACTTAAGGTTTTCATGGAGATTTTTACCTTGTTGGAAAGAGGAGACTCCAAGCTCCATAATGGTGTGCTTTTCTCTTTGAATGGGGTATACCCACGAAAATGAACTTCCTCATTTTGAAATTCCGAAAAGAGGGAAGTGTAGAGGAGAGTGAGGGGAGTTCAAATATGTAGTTATTTTTGTGGTTGAAGCTCAAACGGAGGTAGAGTAAGGAGGAGAAGATGAGGTTGCCATTGGAGCTCTTGTGGAGCTTTCAAAATCGCAGCCCAAGGGAGGAGGAAGAGGGAGAGTACGGTGGGGAGAAGGAAGGAAAGAGAGAGGGGTGAGTGAGATGAGAGAGTGAGGTGAGAGAAAAGGGTAAGTACCCCTTTTACTTTATCACTTTTAGCTTTTTGCTCTCTTATTTAATTAGCTAGTTACATGTGTGTGTGAGGGAGTTATTTGACTGATAAAAACCGGCCTCCACTGTTATACTAGCTGGAGCGTTTTTCGTCTTTTACAGAAAACGCTCGTTATTTTACCCGGTTTAGGTACTATTCACTAACCGGGCCTGTTTTCCGGGATTTCCTCGTTTCTTTGTTTTTATTGGTTATTAAGCTTCCATAAATGCTTAATAACTATTATTTAATGATTCATAATTTTTACGGGTCTGTTTGACCACTTAAAGTCACGTTTTCGGATTCCCTCGAAAAACGTGCGCTAAAGCTCTTTTAGCGTTTTAATACATTTCTCGGAGCCATTTTCTTCGGGAGATCGTTCCCATATATTATTTAGGTCTTATTAAACCTTTAGAATCCATATAATACGCTAACCGAGGTCTCATACCTCCCATGGTTATTTAACGCTTATTTAGCGTTTTCCGCTTTTTAATCGTTTATTTATGTCTTTTGGATTTATTTTTCCTTACCAATATTACTCTTGCATTATTAGGCTCTTAAATATGGATTAGAATTATCCTAATCACTAGGAATATGGTGTTTGGAACCGTGGGAAATGAAGGAAGGAAAAGAGAGAATGAGATAAGATTGCTTTAAGGAGATATTTATGCTTATAAAGTAAAAAGTAGTTTTAATTAGTTCTCTTTACTTGTTTAACAAAATAACAAGTGAGTGGTGAGTCACCACACTTAAGAAACCGGCCCCCTTTATTAATATGAGGGTACTTTAGTCTTTGTTTGTCAATTTAATTACTTAATACAACATATGTTATAAACTAGCTTATAAAAAGCACTATTCACCAAAACAAGGCACTTAGAAGTGAAATTTTTGATTTCCCATTAATATAGCCACCCAAATGTGATACTATATAGTACACATATATATTTAAGAGTAATGATGGGCATTTAGCCACTCAAAACTCATTTACAAGACAATTTTTCAAAAATGTGCTTTAAGACTTCTTAAAGCACATTTTGTGTTCTAACTTGTTTTCAAGCTTGGTTTTCTTTGGTAATTGATTAAATATGTTCATTAGTATATAAATGAGGTCTTGGTAAGTTCATTAGGTCTTAACCAAGCTTATCCCAAGCTTAGAGCACATTTTAGCTCTTATTGACTTAAAAGCACATTTTGTGTTTTCTTTTGTTTAAATTTGTTTACTAATGTTTCCAAGACTCTTTTTAGTCTTAATAAATCATGTTTTAATGTTTAACCAACATACCAAGGTTTGGGGTATTTCAGTCTGATTTGTTTCCTACTAATTGACCCTCAGTCTAAGATTTCTGTATTATCTGGAGCTGCTGTTCAGTGCTTATTGCTCTTCACAGTTTCCTTGAAAGTCTTGAGACATACAAACTGTTCGTACTTAGTAATCAGTGCTCCTCGCACTTCATAACTCTTAATTGTTTCCTCATGGAATGAATTCTTTGACTCTTTTAATCTCATTGGTTTAACTGAGTTCTGCCTCCTCCATTGTTCACAGTAACTTGCTGTTCTGGTGTGATTTTGCATCGCTGACTGTCTTACGGAGTCGACTACTTCTCGTGTTCCTTACACTACTCGTTTACATATATGGGGTACCTTACTGATACATTGCCACTTACTCGACTAACTTATAAATAAGTTCATCAGGTCCACAAGCTCCTTTGGAGTGCGGTCGTCCCACATCTCGTTTAAGTATACTAGTAGTGTTCGTCACACACTTGGTTATAGCTAATTTGTGAAGTATTCTATTGTCGATCTCCTCTTTCATCATTCCATAATAACGCACATGTCGTTCTTGTTGAACTTAATCAAGGAATATCCATCTACTGAGTTCATAACTACATTATACCTTTTGTATTTAGTACAAACTCGATCACTTAGTAATTTGAGGTCTCTTTCCTTAGAGCCTCTTATCTTATTTCTCAAGTCGATCCACTAGGAATGCACTTCCCGCTCCATACGGAATGGACAAAGTGCTTCCTATGAAACCTTTCATCACATGGCCCAGGCTACTGGCGTTACTGCACAGTATGTCTCCCATTTCATCATCTTACTTACATCGGGTTTTAATTCATAAATCTGATTGCTTTCGTGTCAATATTTGGTGGCTTATATATAGTGGTTGCTTTGCTGTACACTGTAACTTAATCTACCTGACAGGTATTATTCTCATGGCCTCTACTACCGAAGTAGCTTTAGCTGTCTTATATTGCCCATTGTTGGGACAATTCTTCAATCGTTTTACTTCAACATCTTGTCTTATATTCAATCCCCTTCATGGTGTAAACAAACTAGAAGTTCTCTAATTTCGGTGTTTGGCGGTTGTCGTATCGTGTTGTAAAATGGTTATCTCTTACTATGAAGGTGTTCTGCTCCAATCTCAGGTTCGTAAGTACACTAATTTCTCTCACATTCTTTCATCATTTATGATGTTATCTACCATGTAATTTAACCGGTTACTGAAGAAGTCTTTCGTTGAATCACAAGCTCTTTTGTGTGTTGGTCACTTGACGTGCCATACTACGCACTCACAATGTTTATCTCTGACGATTGCTGATTCTTAAATCCTGGGTGTTGGATATGAGGTCTGTCTCTGTAGCCTTCCATATTATTTATGTGTAACTGGAATGTTCTAAAGTAATTTTAAGGTCTACGGTTCCCATTCTCCAAAAGAGAGTATTTAATCTCTAAGAAGTGAAAGCCCTTTTTGAGGGGTTTACTCCCACTCATGGCCTCACAACAAGGAGAGGCATCCCTACCCTAAAAGGAATGGTTTGTTCTCCGCCCCTGTCAATAGCACTATTTCAACATTCTCATTGGTGCCCTTTCCTGGCAATTCTTCCTCAATTTAGTATAGGTTTTCATAACCACTCATATCTATGAGTTGTTGTTCATTCACGGCCTAGATAAGCCTTTTATGTTTTCCTACGCCTTGAGCTCTGATGTATTTAACATCCTTGGCTCGTCGGCCCTTAATGCTTGATTCGTCTCAAGTGATAGCCGGTGTTCAGTTCACTGTTGTATTCTTAATCATTTGTAGGTTATCCACGTAATTCTCTTGTTCTCTGAGCTCTGTCAATGTTGGGTCACATCATTGGATGTAATATTGGGTTTCACAATACGTTGTTGTATCTCGCTTCCTGCTGTGGAAGTTCGCTTAGGCAATCCGATGTTAATCAGTGTCTGTGACAATACCTTCACTCTCATAGACTTGTGTCTTTTAGCAATTAAGGATTCATTTTCATTAGGCATCTGCCCTCAGGTGTCTAAGTCGGATATTTACCCTGGGTATCATGTGCTGCCATGTCAATACTTTGTTCAACTTCCGTTGCTACGCCACCCGTTAATGACTAATCATACATAGGTGTTAATGAGTTAGGCATGCAATACTAACCATCGTTTATGGGTCTTTTTTCTGTTCAACTATACCAACTCTATGGTGTAGTGCTTTTAAGGTTCTCTCTTCCGTGATTGCACGTCTTTGATCCTAAGTAGGTCATTGCTTAAATTTGTTTTCTCTGATTCAGTTTCTGGGCTTTATCAACATCTTCAATGAAGAGTGCTTGTAATAGTATTATTCTTGGGAATTCATCCCGTTTTTATTGAAAGTTGTTATGTCCTCCATCTTCATTGTATGTCGTAATACCTTCCTTGTAGGTTATTACTTACATCTAGTCTTCTCACATTGTAGAGTAATCTTTACGGTTCTTCCATTCAAGGTTAGGCTTGGTTTTGGGTTTATGTTCTTACCTGTAGTGTCGGTTGTGTGTTGTTGATGCTCACATCGTTTAGTTTCCTGACCAAGTCCAGCTCCCTACTGAATGGTGTATTGATTTAGTTGTCATGGTCAGGCCGTCAGGCCCTCCCGATATTTCGCTCTTCAGTATTAAGGATTTGTAATCCGGTGTTAATATGTACTATACCTGTAACACCCCATCCAAAGCCATTCGTGGTTATCGCAAAACTGAACACTTAATCGAATACGTCGCAGCAGAAATAATAAACACCTGGACCTTGCCACGGTCTGATCGTTAGAATATACCGGCCTTAACATATACAATACTTATCCAAAATACTTAACCAACCCAAAACATCACCATTCACAATGCCACAACCAACCGAGTACTAACAGCTAAATCATAATCACCACCTTACATCAGTTTAAATATAAACAGTCAGGTGCACAGGCGTAACCCGAACTCAAAATAAACACCCCACCCTAAGTCTAACCGCTCCTACTCTCGTAGTGCGTTCTCATGGGTCTCTTACCTGCAAGTGTAAAAATAGCCCCCGAGGGGGTCAGCACGAATGCTGGTACACCCTCTCATGGCCCCCAAGCTAACGGGGCTACGACGACTAATTGTCGATAGCATGGAAATTGATTACATACACAAGCATAATATGAAGTGCAATAACAATAGCCACAGATGAACATATATAGTTCACAAACAATGAACGACTCAAGCGTTCCCTTATCAAGTGGGTTAGTAACCCCTTCCTTAGTCCTCATTTCCTTAATCTCAGTTCCTTACCTTAATCTCAATCTTAATCTCAACTTATTCTCAGTTTACAAACCGTTCCTGGAAGGGATTGGTTGTAGCTTAATTCGAACCTGGGATTTAGGTGATCCCACCGCACCATCTTAATGCCACCTACTCTGGACGGGAGTCCACCGTAGCAGAGCCGGCAACCGGCCCGAGGCTACAAGTCCGAAGACAAGTCCTTAAGCGGAGGGTGGATCTGATTCAGATACCGTCCCCCTTTTTCCTTAGCATGCATGACCGGAGATCGGTCCCGGGTTTCCTCACTCAAGTTCCAGTTAGTAGAAATCTTAATCACCATGTGCTAGATAAGCCCTAACGGGCATTAACCAACAGCCACCAAACTTAACTCTTATTCTTAACTCAGTAAGTACTAAACTTGGTTAGTAACAATCTCAAGTCTCGCGGGTTAGTGTAAATATAACACATACACAACGAGAATAAATATAACCGGCTGCATGCTTTATCTTGTTTTAGTCATAGCAATTAAATAGATAGCACACAAGCCGAGGGACACCTCGTTAGCAAGCAGGTCACAAGAAGGATTGTACCGTTCACCGTCGATCGTTGTTTGTTTAATCTTCTTCGGGGTCCCAATTCACAAACCTAAAACATTCATTCATTTTTAGGTCATTAGTTATTTGCACCTTACTTAACTCACTTAGTCCCTAGGGATTCCCATTCAATAACCTCTCAAGTCATTGCCACTTAGCTTACAACTTAACTTTGAACATTAAAACTTATACTTAATCTTAACTTAATTCCTTAAGTTCTTAGGGTCCTAATCATTACCACCCTACCAAAGGTATACCTTATTACCTATTACCATTACTAGTATTCAAAATTTCTTTTTTTTTGTGTTAAGGGTCGACCGACCCACCGACCGACCCAACCCCTGGGTTGGTCCGTCCCAGAAATTTTTCCGTCTTTTGAAACCCATCCGACCGACCCAGAGCTAGACCGACCGACCCAAACCCTCTGGGTCGGTCCATTACAGAACCCATTTCCTACGTTAAATTTTTGCCCGACCGACCTAAACCCTCTGGGTCGGTCCAGTCCAGAGACATCCCGGCTGGCTCAACATGGCCCGACCGACCCAAAACTGGGTCGGGCCCTGGCTCGGTCCACTACAGATTTTCCTCTTAAATTGCTCTTTCAATTCCAAACTCTTCCATAAGTGTCCTAATAGGTCCAACACCATCTTGGCACTTTAAACCCACCTTATTACCTCCACCAAAGTCATTAAAACAACTTCCAAAGATCTTCTCAAACATTTACTCAATTCTTACAAAGCTCCCAACTTAGCACTTATTTTCTTATATTTTTCACATGCATTCCACCAAGAATTTCAATTAACCAAATGCTCCCTCTCTTAAGAACTTGACCACACCATGTACACCACTTCCCAGCCTTATTGCATTTATCAAACCTTCCTTAGATTCTATACTCTAGTTCTCACCTAAACCATTTCAAAGTTTCCCACTCACTTACATCTAACTTACCCAAGTTTTCTAGCTTCTTTTATCAACATTTACCTAAGTCCTAAATACCCAAGTACACTCTTTTGTTTCCTAAATCCTTCATAGTGATGCCTAAGTCATTACAAGTCATTCAAACACCCTAATCTCACCCTCTTTCATCAAGACAACCTCTAGAACTTCCTAGTACTTCCTTAGTCATGAAATCTCCTTAGAATATCTTAAACACTTAAGTTCTCCTTTAAAATTTTGCATGGGTTCTCTAGTACATAGCACATCCTAACACATGGTTTTTCTCCATCAAACAACCAATACCACTCAAATTCTTATCACAACACCTTAACACACAATTTACACCAAAACCACACCACATCATCATATAGTGCTTAAACTTAAAATGCTTGGCACTTAGGCCCTTAAATGGAAATAATCTTAACCACTGAATTTCCACATATATTTGCCTTCAACCTGCGAATATACGCAACAAGGCTCCCATTGAAATAAAATGCTTCTTGTAATTCACCTTGATGTTCTTAAACTATCTCTTTTCCTCATTTGCTCCTTAGTCACAAGTTCACAAGTATAGTCATTGTTTCTCCTAGGTTTTATATAACCCTTTTCTAATGTAAACTCTACACTAAACTCATCACATACCTAAATCCCATTCCCTTAAACAATAAAACACCTTAAGGTAAGTAATTTACCTTGTTCTTTTACAAGCTTTAAAAGCTTTCTTCCTTAGGTTTTTCTTTGTTCAATCTCGGTCACCAATGTATATCTTCTTGCCAATGTTCTAACCAATATCCAATGACTCCAATGAGTACTTGATAATACTTTAACCCTAAGGAACAAACCCTAGGTTAAAAATGTGCTTTAAGGTATTAAGGTGATTGTTTTACCTTGGTTTCTCAAGACAAGCTTGGATATGAAGCAAGAAGGACCTCCTCAATCCTTTGAAGAGTAGAAAACAAGCTAGAACAAGGCATAAACATGGAGTACCAAGAGTGTAAATTTTCGGACAAGGAAGAAAATGATGGAAACCTAGATTTTCTTACACTTTCTTTACCTTAAGAGAATGGAGAAGCCAATGGAGTCTCCAAACTTGAATTTCCTCCTCTAATGGTGGTTTGACTTGGCACCAAAATGAAGCTCTTGAAGTTTTGAAAAGATATAAAGAGAGAGCTTGAGCTAACTAAGAAGAATATGTAATTTGTTTTGGTTTTGGAGCTAAAATGAGTGAGTTGTGTGCAAAGCTAGATGGAGCTAGCATGGAGTTTCTCTTCACGTTAATGGAGAAGGGAGAGAGAGCAAGAAATCGTGGGAAACAAAGGAGAATGAAGAAGTGAGGAGAGAGAATCACTAAAGTGTGATATTTATGTAAAAGGTGAATAGTACTTTTGCTTTACAAAACTTTATTTGCTTAATGAGTCATGAAGGTAGTGACTCACCTTATAAGAAACCGGCCCCCATTAGTAAAAAGGGGTACTTAAGTCTTTCTTCACTAAATATCTCACTTATATTGACTTATGTTATAAACTAGCTTAATTAATTTACTATTCACAAAACAAGGCACAATGTTGTGAAATTTTTATTTCCCATTGATATAGACTTCCAAATGTGATACTATATAGTACACATGTTAATTAAAGAGTAATGATGGACATTTAGCCATTCAAAACTTATTTACAAGACAATTTTTCAAAAACGTGCTTTAAGACTCCTTAAAGCACATTTTGTGTTTTAACTTGATTCAAGCTTGGTTTTCTTTGGTAATTGATTTAAAATGACCATTAGGATATTACGAAGGTCTTAGAACAATATTTGGGTACTCTCCCAAGTCTCTCCAAGCTTAGAGCACGTTTTGCTTAAACTGCTCTTTTAGTGTTTCCTTATATTTTCTTTAATTAGGAATGTTTCTTAATGTTTCTAAGGCATTATTTAGCCTCCTTATATCTTAGTTTATCATTTGAACACCACATCTAAGTTTGGGGTATTTCAATCTACCCCCCTTAAAAGAACTTTGTCCTCAAAGTTCACATATGTGCTTACTCATTCACGGTACTCAATTCCCTTAATCTTAACACCACATCTTATATTCACATTCACACATCTCAAGACTCAAAGGTCAATCTCAAATACAATACATAAGTATTATACATAACTCAAACTTACACCGAAGTGTAGCAACTTACACAAATTCACATCTTAAACAACCAAACAAACGACAAACATGATCGTTTCCTAACTCAAAAGCGAGGAAACTCTACCCCCCTTAAAAAGGGGTACGCCCCGTATCCTATACAGACGATCTAGTCAGTAAACAAAGAAGGGTACTTCGCCCTCATCTTATCCTCTAATTCCCACGTGGCCTCTTCGACATCCTAGTTAGACCAGAGAACCTTCACCAGTCGCACTGACTTGTGGCGAGTGTCCCTAGTCTTACTGTCCAAGATTCTCTGAGGAGTCACCACGGATCTCATATTTGGTTCTAATGTCAACCTCTCAGGTTCTAACACATGGGAGGGGTGGTGCATGTATTTCTTTAGCTGTGAAACATGAAAAACATCATGCACTTTACCCAGCTCAGCAGGTAAATTCAACCTGTAAGCAACCGGGCCCACCCGCTCCGTAATCTCATAGGGACCAACAAATTTCGGGCTTAACTTGCCCTTCTGCCCAAACCTGAATACACCCTTCATCGGTGAAACTCGTAGAAATACCTGGTCGCCCACTGCGAACTCCAGGTCCCGTTGTCGAACATCAGCATACGACTTCTGCCTATCTTGAGCAGCTTTCATGTTCTCCCTGATTTGCTGAACTTCAGCCTTAACTTGTTCTAAGTACTCTGGTCCTATAATGACCGTCTCACTCGACTCATCCCAGCAGAGCGGTGTACGACATGGTCTTCCGTACAACGCTTGAAAAGGTGCCATCTTGATCGAAGCGTGATAGCTGTTCTTGTATGAAAACTCGATCAGATGCAATCTGTCAATCCAACTGCCCTGGAAGTCTAAGGAACATGCTCTAAGCATGTCCTCGAGTGTCTGAATAGTACGCTCAGTCTGACCATCTGTTTGAGGATGGAACGCAGTACTCAGCTTGAGTTCTGTACCCAACGCTTCTCTGGTAGCTCTCCAGTACCGTGAAAGGAATCTGGTATCTCTATCTGACACTATGGTCTTTGGTATCCCGTGATGTCTCATGATTTCTTTCTCAAATAACTCAGCTAATTTGGTCACCTTCCAAGTATCCTTCATTGGTATGAATCGGGCTACTTTGGTAAGGCGATCTACCACCACCCATATCATGTTGAGACCTCCCCTAGCAGGTGGAAGCCCAACTACGAAGTCCATGGAGATATCATGGAACTTCCACTCCGGAACTGGCATCGACTGTACCATTCGGCCCGGTCGTCGGTGCTCGAATTTCACCTTCTGGCATGTGAGACACCTCAAGACGAACTCGGTTACATCTGTCTTCATCCCCGACCACCAGAAGTATCTCTTCATGTCTTTATACATTTTAGAGGCTCCCGGATGGATGGAAACTGAAGAACAGTGTGATTCTCTAAGTATACGGTCTTTCAGATCCGTGTTGCCCCGTGGTATGCATAACCGGCCCTTAAGTTTGATCAGATCATCATCATGAAGTCTGAAGTCGTATTTCAGACTCTCAAAGGTACCATCTGTCAGCTTGTCTGACCTCTCTCATGTACTCATCTGTCCTCTCAGCCTCTCGCACCTCATCAACCAAGCTGGAGAAAGAAACTAGCGAATGGAGTGAGTGTGCTCGACGGCTCAGGGCATCTGCTACAACATGGGCCTTCCCCTCTTTGTATTGGAGGTCAATGTCATAGTCTTTCAGAAACTCTAACCATCTCCTCTGTCGAAGATTTAACTCCTTCTGAGTGAATATGTATCTCAAACTCTTGTGATCGGTGTAGATCGTGACACTAACCCCATATAAGTAGTGGCGCCATATCTTCAAACCGAAGACTACAGCTCCCAGCTCTAAATCATGTGTGGGGTAGTTCTCCTCATGTTTCTTCAACTGGCATGAGGCATATGCCACCACCTTGCCATGTTGCATGAGCACGCAACCCAGCCCTCTGCCGGATGCATCACAATAAACCTCAAAGCCCTCTGTACCGTCTGGAATGGTCAGAACCGGTGCAGTGGTCAGTGAGTCCTTCAAGCACTGAAATGATCTCTCACAGTCAACTGTCCCCAAGAATGGTGCATCCTTCTTCATCAGACTGGTCATCGGTTTCGCGACCTTGCTGAAATCTTTAACAAACCTCCTGTAGTAACCTGCCAGACCGAGAAAGCTCCGGATGTCGGTAACAGTCTTCGGCCTTGGCCAATTACGTACGACATCAATCTTTGCTGGGTCCACTGCGATTCCAGCATCTGAGATGACATGACCTAGGAAAGAGACCTGGTCAAGCCAAAACTCACATTTGGGGAACTTAGCATATAGCTGGTTGTCCCTCAATATTTCCAATACCCTCCTCAAATGTTCCTCATGTTCAACCTTAGACTTCGAGTATATCAGAATGTCATCAAGAAAAACCACAACTGACTTGTCCAGCTGCTCCCGGAACAAGCGGTTCATCAGATCCATAAACTTCGCCGGTGCGTTCGACAAACCGAACGGCATCACTGTAAACTCATAGTGGCTGTATCGTGTCCGGAATGCCGTTTTCTCAATGTCTCCCTCCTTAATGGCTATCTGATGATACCCCGATCTGAGATCAATCTTGGAAAACACAGATGCTCCATTCAACTGATCGAACAGATCGTGGGTACTTATTTTTCACTGTCACTGCATTCAGCTCTCTGTAGTCGATGCAGAGGCGGAGACTACCATCCTTCTTCTTCACGAAGAGGACTGGCGCTCCCCACGATGACACACTTGGTCTAATGAATCCCTTATCCAAAAAATCTTTTAATTGTTCTTTTAATTCAGTCATTTCTGCCGGAGCCATACGGTATGGTGCCTTGGCTATCGGTCCGGTACCAGGTAGCAGCACGATGGTGAACTCTACCTCCCGAGTGGGTGGCATGCCAGGCAGTTCCCATGGAAATAAGTCGGGGAACTCCGACACTACCGGTAAGTCGGGGTCGAACTCAGGGTCTCTCTCTATGTCCTGTACATAGCAGAGGTATACTTCTTCCTTTCTCCTTAATTCTTTATACATTGCCATGGCGGTGATGATCTTAGTCGAAGGCTCTCTGGGCCTCTGCCGGTATGATATTGTTACCCCAGACGGACTCCTGAGCAGCAATCTATGCTCGGCGCAGAGGATACGTCCCTTGTGCCGCTCCAACCAGTTCATCCCGAAGATAACATCAAATCCTAGCTTACTGAACTCAATGAAACTGACTGGAAAGTCTTCTCCCTTAATTCTGATAGTGGCTCCTCGGTAGTAACGAGTGCAACGAACCTTCTCCTTAGACGGGAGCGTAACCGTGAAGTCGGGTAGCTCATCAGCATCTAGCCCCATCCTGCTTGCGAATGATGCCGAGACAAAGGTATGCGAGGCCCCTGAGTCGAAGAGAACTGATGCCTCAATCCCATTAATCGGAAAAGTGCCGGTGAGGATAGTACTGCTGGCGTGGGCCTGTGCCTCTAAAAGTATGCTTAGTGCACCTTCCGTACCGAGTCCATAACCTAATTGCGTTCACAAGCTTCATGAGTATTGATGGTATAACAAGACTCGTAACAATTTATATGAACAACACTGTTATTTTATTCATGACCATCCTGTTTACAACATGTGCTTCAATCTTACATTTCATTCCTCATCTCATTCTAACATCACATGGCTAATATTGTCTAAAGGTTAGGTTTAGTCTTCCTGGTCTCATATGTGTCGCATTGATTACTGCTGACGGTGCTGTATTCAGCTTGATTCTCTTAATCCCATGGTATAACATCCTTGATTCTCCTCCCATAATTAACACATCACCTGACTTAAGTACCAACTTATCTGCACGGTCCGCACGCTTCTGCTCGCCGTATAAAAACTCTGCATCATCCCCAATGGACCAAGACACTACGGGTATCCCTCTTTCGAGAGACTCTGTTGTCTCATCCTTATCCTGGTGTAGTCCCAGTCTCCCATCCTTCTCGTAGAAGTTTACAATGCAAATGTCTACCTGGATGTCTGGAATCGGTTCAGATTCCAACTGCTGAGCGATTT
Organism: Limonium bicolor; assembly: GCA_023374045.1. Taxonomy (NCBI): domain Eukaryota; kingdom Viridiplantae; phylum Streptophyta; class Magnoliopsida; order Caryophyllales; family Plumbaginaceae; genus Limonium; species Limonium bicolor. The sequence continues at coordinate 156,429,534 of CM041780.1, forward strand.
CCACGACTTGTGTAATAACTGGATGGAATTCTTCGGGTATTCCCGGTGGTGAGACTCCATCTTGAACCCTCATGGTTTGGTAATTCTTGGCATACGGATTCCAATCCTTGCCCAAGCTCATCATCTTTAATTTCATCCTTGCTCCCCCTGGGTACTCCGGTGTGTAAAAACCTCCCGGTCCCATTCCTAGTTGATTGCATCTTCTGATGATGGCTATTTGTGCTTCGGGTGTCAGGTATCCCCTTAATAAAATCATACCTGGGCGGATAACCTAACATTGTTCGGTTGGAAAGTCTATGGTTTCGATGTCGGTGTACTCCGGGTTAACTGTAGATGGTATTGGGTAGCAGATGTTGAATCTTCCTAAAGTGGTAGTAGGTTATATCTTACTTAAGTTCTAATCTCATCTTATTCTTACTTAACTCATTTATTCACCAAGCATGCATAATAATGCGGTAAGCAGGTAGTTTTTATTACTAAATGGTTATAATGGTACCTGGCCTCGATGAGGGTTCAGGCTCATCGTCCCGGTCCACCATGTGTAAAGTGGGTCCCGACTTCTGGGTCACCCTTGGGTTCTTGTCCGCCGGCTGCTGCACCTTCCTCTAACCGTCAGATCCAGCTCCCTGATCGGTCTTGCCCTTGCCCCTGGTATCGGGCCTATAGGCTCTGCTAGCAGGGTTCCGGTAACACTCATACGCCCGGTGTCCATACACTCCACAAAAATTGCACTCCACCTTATTCCCTTTACAATCGAGCCCGGGTGGTCCTGGTGACACAACCTACAGATGTAGCGTCGCTGGTAGCCACCACCGCTCCCTTCTCAGTCTCAGATCCTGATGATTCATATGTCAATTCTCATATCTCAAACGTTACTAACTTGTTTCTCAACTCATTCAATATCAATTTCCTTACCCTTTGGCGCCCTAGAGCGCAGGGGTGTAGCTGCAATAGCATATGTCAACTTCAATGGCTCTTCCGGAGCCTTCTCCTTTTCCTCCTTCCCCTTTGGGTTCTGATTTTTCTGGGCCTGAGGCTGGTACTTTTATTTCTTGTATCCTCCTTGCCCTTGACTTTCCTCTTAGCATTCTCCTCGTCCCTCAGCTGGACGGTTATCTCAACCTTAGCAGCGGCGTGATAGCACTCCTACTTTTCTATAGTATTAGTCACTCTTATTTCTCATAATCTAAATCTTACTCACTACTTAATCAATCTCAATTATTCTTATTACCTGCAAGGTAGTGTAACTCGTCGGCCCCATGCCGTAGCGGAGTCGATGGCTAAGCCCGCCATAGAAGCGGTCCACCAGGATCTGGTCAGAATGTCCAAGACCTGGCAAAAGACGGAGCAAGGCAGTGAACTCTGAGTAATACTCGTCCACTGTCATCTTGTCCGTCTGCTTAAGCGCATCCAACTGTAAGCGCTTCTTCGTCTGGACATGGGCAGGGTAGTACTTTGCTCGTAGCAAGGCGGTGTACTGCTCCCAGCCGAACTCTGGTTTGGCCACATGGTCGGCCCTTACCAGCTTCCACCAATCGTCTGCCGCCCCCTTCAGATAGAAAGCAGCTAGGCGCACCTTGATCCCAGCAGACATCAAGGGTCTCGAAGGCGGTCTCCAGCTCGGAGATGTACGCCTCAAGCTTGGCGGGATCGGTCTCCCCCTTAAAGTGCGCGGGTCGAAGATCTGCAAGACTCTTCACCCAGTTTGGTTCCCTAGGTTGTGGCGGTGGAGGTGGTGCACCCACACCAGGCTGGTAGCCCATATGCCCTAATGCGGCAGCTACGATCTCTGCGATCGTCTGCCCTCCAGGTATTCCTGAAGTATCCTCACCCTGGCCGCGACCTCGGCTTCCCCTAGGACGTCCTGCCATCTGAACAAGCACTCACATTAGATTTGTATTCACCACTGTTTCGGTTAACGAATTTATAACGTCCGTAGACGATAAAGACGATCCACACTTATTAGTGGTCATCTGACTCTACTCACTCTAACTTCTCACACCCTTAACCCACACTTATTCCTTAACTTATATCCTAACTCGGTGGTTACTCATGTCCGGTATTTCTTGATCAGAGCGTAACTACGCTCTGATACCACTTTTTGTAACACCCCATCCAAAGCCATTCGTGGTTATCGCAAAACTGAACACTTAATCGAATACGTCGCAGCGGAAATAATAAACACCTGGACCTTGCCACGGTCTGATCGTTAGAATATACCGGCCTTAACATACAATACTTATCCAAAATACTTAACCAACCCAAAACATCACCATCACAATGCCACAGCCAACCGAGTACTAATAGCTAAATCATAATCACCACCTTACATCAGTTTAAATATAAACAGTCGGGTGCACAGGCGCAACCCGAACTCAAAATAAACACCCCACCCTAAGTCTAACCGCTCCTACTCTCGTAGTGCGTTCCTGGGTCTCTTACCTGCAAGTGTAAAAATAGCCCCCGAGGGGGTCAGCACGAATGCTGGTACACCCTCTCATGGCCCCCAAGCTAACGGGGCTACGACGACTAATTGTCGATAGCATGGAAATTGATTACATACACAAGCATAATATGAAGTGCAATAACAATAACCACAGATGAACATATATAGTTCACAAACAATGAACGACTCAAGCGTTCCCTTATCAAGTGGGTTAGTAACCCCTTCCTTAGTCCTCATTTCCTTAATCTCAGTTCCTTACCTTAATCTCAATCTTAATCTCAACTTATTCTCAGTTTACAAACCGTTCCTGGAAGGGATTGGTTGTAGCTTAATTCGAACCTGGGATTTAGGTGATCCCACCGCACCATCTTAATGCCACCTACTCTGGACGGGAGTCCAGCGTAGCTGAGCCGGCAACCGGCCCTAGGCTACAAGTCCGAAGACAAGTCCTTAAGCGGAGGGCGGATCTGATTCAGATACCGTCCCCCTTTTTCCTTAGCATGCATGACCGGAGATCGGTCCCGGGTTTCCTCACTCAAGTTCCAGTTAGTAGAAATCTTAATCACCATGTGCTAGCTAAGCCCTAACGGGCATTAACCAACAACCACCAAACTTAACTCTTATTCTTAACTCAGTAAGTACTAAACTTGGTTAGTAACAATCTCAAGTCTCGCGGGTTAGTGTAAATATAACACATACACAACGAGAATAAATATAACCGGTTGCATGCTTTATCTTGTTTTAGTCATAGCAATTAAACAGATAGCACACAAGCCGAGGGACACCTCGTTAGCAAGCAGGTCACAAGAAGGATTGTACCGTTCACCGTCGATCGTTGTTTGTTTAATCTTCTTCGGGGTCCCAATTCACAAACCTAAAACATTCATTCATTTTTAGGTCATTAGTTATTTGCACCTTACTTTACTCACTTAGTCCCTAGGGATTCCCATTCAATAACCTCTCAAGTCTTGCCACTTAGCTTACAACTTAACTTTGAACATTAAAACTTATACTTAATCTTAACTTAATTCCTTAAGTTCTTAGGGTCCTAATCATTACCACCCTACAAAGGTATACCTTATTACCTATTACCATTCTTAGTATTCAAAAATTCTTTTTTTTTAAGTGTTAAGGGTCGACCGACCCACCGACCGACCCAACCCCTGGGTTGGTCCGTCCTAGAAACTTTTTCGTCTTTTGAAACCCATCCGACCGACCCAGAGCTAGACCGACCGACCCAAACCCTCTGGGTCGGTCCATTACAGAACCCATTTCCTACGTTAAATTTTTGCCCGACCGACCCAAAGCTAAGCCGACCGACCCAAACCCTCTGGGTCGGTCCAGTCCAGAGACATCCCGGCTGGCTCAACATGGCCCGACCGACCCAAAACTGGGTCGGACCCTGGGTCGGTCCACTACAGATTTTCCTCTTAAATTGCTCTTTCAATTCCAAACTCTTCCATAAGTGTCCTAATAGGTCCAACACCATCTTGGCACTTTAAACCCACCTTATAACCTCCACCAAACTCATTAAAACAACTTCCAAAGATCTTCTCAAACATTTACTCAATTCTTACAAAGCTCCCAACACTTAGCACTTATTTTCTTATATTTTTCACCTGCATTCCACCAAGAATTTCAATTAACCAAATGCTCCCTCTCTTAAGAACTTGACCACACCATGTACACCACTTCCCAGCCTTATTGCATTTATCAAACCTTCCTTAGATTCTATACTCTAGTTCTCACCTAAACCATTTCAAAGTTTCCCACTCACTTACATCTAACTTACCCAAGTTTTCTAGCTTCTTTTATCAACATTTACCTAAGTCCTAAATACCCAAGTACACTCTTTTGTTTCCTAAATCCTTCATAGTGATGCCTAAGACATTACAAGTCATTCAAACACTCTAATCTCACCCTCTTTCATCAAGACAACCTCTAGAACTTCCTAGTACTTCCTTAGTCATGAAATCTCCTTAGAATATCTTAAACACTTAAGTTCTCCTTTAAAATTTTTCCATGGGTTCTCTAGTACATAGCACATCCTAACACATGGTTTTTCTCCATCAAACAACCAATACCACTCAAATTCTTATCACAACACCTTAACACACAATTTACACCAAAACCACACCACATCATCATATAGTGCTTAAACTTAAAATGCTTGGCACTTAGGCCCTTAAATGACAATAATCTTAACCACTGAATTTCCACATATATTTGCCTTCAACCTGCGAATATACGCAACAAGGCTCCCATTGAAATAAAATGCTTCTTGTAATTCACCTTGATGTTCTTAAACTATCTCTTTTCCTCATTTGCTCCTTAGTCACAAGTTCACAAGTATAGTCATTGTTTCTCCTAGGTTTTATATAACCCTTTTCTAATGTAAACTCTACACTAAACTCATCACATACCTAAATCCCATTCCCTTAAACAATAAAACACCTTAAGGTAAGTAATTTACCTTGTTCTTTTACAAGCTTTAAAAGCTTTCTTCCTTAGGTTTTTCTTTGTTCAATCTCGGTCACCAATGTATATCTCCTTGCCAATGTTCTAACCAATATCCAATGACTCCAATGAGTACTAGATAATACTTTAACCCTAAGGAACAAACCCTAGGTTAAAAATGTGCTTTAAGGTATTAAGGTGATTGTTTTACCTTGGTTTCTCAAGAAAGCTTGGATATGAAGCAAGAAGGACCTCCTCAATCCTTTGAAGAGTAGAAAACAAGCTAGAACAAGGCATAAACATGGAGTCCCATGAGTGTAAATTTTCGGACAAGGAAGAAAATGATGGAAACCTAGATTTTCTTACACTTTCTTTACCTTAAGAGAATGGAGAAGCCAATGGAGTCTCCAAACTTGAATTTCCTCCTCTAATGGTGGTTTGACTTGGCACCAAAATGAAGCTCTTGAAGTTTTGAAAAGATAGAAAGAGAGAGCTTGAGCTAACTAAGAAGAATATGTAATTTGTTTTGGTTTTGGAGCTAAAATGAGTGAGTTGTGTGCAAAGCTAGATGGAGCTAGCATGGAGTTGCTCTTCACGTTAATGGAGAAGGGAGAGAGAGCAAGAAATCGTGGGAAACAAAGGAGAATGAAGGAGTGAGGAGAGAGAATCACTAAAGTGTGATATTTATGTAAAAGGTGAATAGTACTTTTGCTTTACAAAACTTTATTTGCTTAATGTGTCATGAAGGTGGTGACTCACCTTATAAGAGACCGGCCCCCATTAGTAACAAGGGGTACTTAAGTCTTTCTTGACTAACTATCTCACTTATATTGACTTATGTTATAAACTAGCTTAATTAATTTACTATTCACAAAACAAGGCACATTGTTGTGAAATTTTTGATTTCCCATTGATATAGACTTCCAAATGTGATACTATATTACACATGTTAATTAAAGAGTAATGATGGACATTTAGCCATTCAAAACTTATTTACAAGACAATTTTTCAAAAACGTGCTTTAAGACTCCTTAAAGCACATTTTGTGTTTTAACTTGTTTTCAAGCTTGGTTTTCTTTGGTAATTGATTTAAAATGACCATTAGGATATTACTAAGGTCTTAGAACAATATTTGGGTACTCTCCCAAGTCTCTCCAAGCTTAGAGCACGTTTTTGCTTAAACTGCTCTTTTGGTGTTTCCTTATATTTTCTTTAATTAGGAATGTTTCTTAATGTTTATAAGGCATTATTTAGCCTCCTTATATCTTATTTTATCATTTAAACACCATATCTAAGTTTGGGGTATTTCAATACCTGTGGGTTTTACCATTTGGTCTTCACGGCTTCCCGTATAACTTCATTGTGGCAGCACTTGCCAAGGAAAGTGCGCCATGCAAGATGGGCTATCGGTACTGTGTACGTCAACAATGGTGCATTCTCCTAAACTCCATGTAGGTGGTAGTCCATGGGACTCCTTCTTTGCCCTTTTTGGCTTTGGTTAATTGATTATCTAGGCAGCTTCCTGACAGCTTTCGTTAGTATAATTACTTATCAGGGTATTCCTCATTCTGAAGGGACCCCTTTTTCTTTCACTTTAGACTTGGTTCTCACTGTCGTTTCCACACCTTCGTCGTGGTTATCGAGTATTGACTCTGCTTAGGCACTACATCGTGGTCCTATCTTGGAGTATGACTTGCATATGCATTCGTAGTCATCTGGGCTATTGCAGTTAGGTCTTTGCAACCCCTTTTTTGTAGGTTCGGAGTTACCTGATTCATAATTGACTTTTAGGTAGTCCCTATGCTCTTGCGTGGTATTATCCCACTGTTATTGCTCCTTTGGACTATTGTCCGGTGTTTCTGTTGCTTCTGTTGTCCTCCCATTGCACTCGTAGTGCTTTCTTTCTTACTGGTACGGCGGGGTTATATCGACTGCGTCGCATGTCGACCCAAGTTGCCATTAATTATTATTCTCTCATTGGTGAGATTCCGTTGGTAGTGCCTATTTCAACGTTGCGCTCCAATTAGGACCTTCAAGTCTTGATAGGCTACTGCATAATGAGGTGTTTCTCGTATTTGCACCATGCTATGTAACTTCCAGATCAGGTTTTCCCGAGTAAGAGAAAGCTTGTCTTCTCTCTGGTGTTCATTTCTGGTATCTTAGAACCAGGGGCGCGGAGGGCGGGTCAGGTATTATAGATATCCGATATACATCGGGGAATCCTAACTAACGCACCTCTCGCACTAATACTCAACCCTTATGCCAAAGTCTAAAGTTCCTAACTCGGTAATTCCTAAGCTTGGTAATTTCCAGCCATCAGAGCGTAGTTACGCTCTGATACCACTTTTTGTAACACCCCATCTCCAAATACAATGATCGTCGCCCTAAGTCCATCTCGTACATTAACAACGCAGCGGAAAAGTTCTACTAAATTGGTGTTACCGTCGTTAGCCACCCACGTGACTAACTAGGCCTATTCTCTTACAAGTCATGGTCTGACTAACTGGATAATTACTCGAGCATCTAAACATTACAATCCATAAAACATAACATATACCGAGTATCTCATATCCTAATACATCATACTAACATCTCATCAATATAGAAAACAAGTGTACATGCACAACTCGTGTGACAAATGTAAAAGCAACCCGAAGTACTCTACCCGCTCCCACTCTTAGGTTGAGTCCTCGTCTGGTACCTACCTGCAAAGTTTAAATCACAGGCCCCAAGGGGCTCAGCACATGGCTGGTACAGAAAACATGCAGCCCACAAGCTAACAGGGCTACCCACGACTACTTTGTCGTTTACATGCAATTGTTTATTCATACAAATAAAAATAAGAAGTACGATAACAAACAACACATTTATGTGAAACATTCACAGCTCAAATAAATCGAACGTCGTAATGGACGCCCATTAATGAGTAAATTAGATTCCTAACTCTTGAGGCCTGAGAATTGTTTAGTTCTCGTGTTTGACCATACCTTATAAGTGTCAACCGTTCTCTTAATAGAACTGGTTGTTCTCTAACTGAATTGTTTATTTATGTTGGGTCAAGGTAACCCTAGCCAATGAGTTGTTAGCTTCATTGGGTTAATAAACATTAATTCTTAAGTTATGAGGGGTGTAGGCTTGACCCTCCCGCGCCTCCTGAATTTGCCTCCCACCTCAAACTGTTCACTCGAGCTGGTCGGGTCTGTTTGTCGACCCTAGGCGACAAGTCGTAAACGAGCCATATGCGGAAGACAGATCTGATACAGATGCCGACCTCCTAACCTAAACATGCATGAACGGAGTCAGTCCCGGATTCCTCTCTCCCCAAGTTCCAGTTAGCTGAAATCTCTTTGACAATTGGTTAGTTAAACCTCTCTTGGTATTAACCAACTAACAATAGGGAATATTTGTAACCTTATACAATTGTTATTAATCATAGTTAATGAACAAGCTCTGAATCAAGTCGTGTTAGTGTGCAATGTACGCACAATAACAATACAATAAATCGGTTTCATGCTTAGTCTTGTTTGGTCGTATAAGAATAACACATAGCACACAAACCGAGGTAGACCCCGTTAGCAAACAAGCTACAAGAATGCCATACCGTACACCGGAGATTGGCTAGCTCTTAATCCCACATTCGCCTAATCTGCCGAACACCTCTGACTTATCTAGATCTGTAACCAGAACTAGTATTAGTATCCTGTGTCTTAGAACTAATTTGGTTCTCTTTTCAACTTAAACCTCATCCTAGGTTAACCCGGGTATAATAATATACCGTTAAATGGGTTCGTTCATTTAGGAGAGTTTTCAAGCTCAATTCTAATTCATTAACATACTAACGTCGTTAGCAGTTATTTAGTTGCACAGTTAGCAACTTAAGGCTTATACGGACCTTGTATAAGGTTTTCGTATTTGTCACTATTCATTCGTATTTCACTATTTTAATACCCCGGATCTAAAAATGGCGATTAAATTACTCTAATATGATTATGAAAGGCCTAATGGTGCCTAAAGAGTATTGGTAAAAAGAATAAAACCAAAAGAAAAGAGAAAACGCTTGAAAAGCGAAAAACGTTAAAATGCGCGTTAAATGAGTATAAGAGATATATGATCTCAAGAGGGTCCGAGATGGATTCCTAAGGCTTAGTTAGGCCTAATTATTATACGGGAATGATTCCCGAAGAAAACGGATCCAAATAATGGATTAAAACGCCAACGGAGTTTAAAAGCACGTTTTTCGAGAAAAACCCGAAAACGTGACTTTAAGTGGTCAAACGGACCCGTAAAAATTATAGTTGATTAAATAACTATAATTAAGTATTAATGGAAGCTTAATAGCCATTAAAAATAAAGAAACGAGAAAAATCCAAAAAACGGGCCCGGTTAGTGAATAGTGCCAAACCGGGTAAAATAACGAGCGTTTTCTGTCAGAAACCGAAAAACGCTCCAGCTCTCTAATATTGGGGGGCCGTTTTATTGGTGAGTCACCACTCACACACACACTCTAAGCTAGTAAATAAGTAAGAAAGAAAGTAAAGGAGGGGAGAGAAAAGTAAAAGCAAAAAGCATAAAGCAATTTCCTCTCTCTCTCTTTCCTCCCATCAGCACACCATTGGAGCCAAGCAAGCTTCTCCACCTTCTCCTTCATGCCCAAGCTTCATCCTTGCTCCGAATTCAAAAATAAGTACATATTTGCGATCCTCTCATCACCCTCTACGATCCTCTCTTTTCAAAACTCGAAAATGGTGAGTTTCATTTTCGTGGGTGTTGGCCATTTGAGGAGAAAAGCACATAATCTTGAAGCTTGAAGCTTCCCCTTTCTAGCAAGGTAAAGATATCCATGAAAAATTCTTGTTTTCTTCATCTTGTACCTTGACCGATTTTGGTCTCTAATGGAGCCTTGTTTTTTCTCTTATGAGCATTGTTTCAATCCCTAAAAGCTTGGAGGGAGTTACTCTTTGATTCTTGATCAAAACCCCATCTTAGGGTTTCAAGGTAATCACCCATTTTAGAGCTTAAGCATTTTAAATTAATGAGGTTAGGTGTTTTTACTTAAACTCATTTCTTGCCTTGTGTATTGAATGGGAGATGGGCAATTTCTTGGCCTTTGGCCGATTCTCAAGCAAGAGAAAAGAGAAGAGAAAGAAGAGGAGTGAAAAGAGTAAAGGCTTGTGAAGTTAAGGTAAATAAATTTACCTTGGAGCCTAACTTAATGCTTTTGGTATTTTGGGAAGGGTTAAATTAATTAATGAACCCTAACATATAATGACATGTGATTTGTCGAGATGAGGAAGAGTTGTAGTAATGCTTGATGCACTTGTGAATTAATGCTTGATTTAAGAGCCAAGGAGCTTGCATTTAATGATGTAATTTTATTGTGTTACCTTTGGAGGAATTACTGAGTATTGATGGATTTGTATGTGAGCTGATAGAACCCTTGTGGTTTGGCTAGCTTTAGGATGAATGATGTGAGGAAATGAGCTTTGGGTAATGTTAAGAGATGTAGCCAAGTTATGGCGAAATTTGTGTAGAAATTAAGTGGATTGTGTATGGTTGTGAGTAAGTAATGACCTAGAGAAACTAGGTGTTGATGGTGGTTGTTTTGGCTTAGAAAATCACCATGGGAATACTTGTTTAAAGAGAGGAGATTGATGCTAAAATCTGTAGCAAGAACTTGTGTGAATGCCTAAGGAGCTTTAGGAAAAAGGAATGAGAATTTTAGGTTTTTAGAGTGAGTCATGGAACTTGGTATGAGGTGTGCATTATCTTGGAAGGTTTGGAATGGTTAAATGAAGAGAGAACAATAATGTAAGTATCAAGAGAGGTTAGAAAAATGCACAAGTGTGCATTAGTGCAAAAGGAGAATGCAAAATTGTGATTTGGGCAAGAATTTGAGTAAGGGTTTAACCCATGATTGAAGGGGTTTAGAGCATGATTAATGGTGATTAAACATGTAGAAATCTTGTGGAAAGATTAGGGAAGTATTGAGTGTGGATTAAGGGTTGAAATGGGGGTGAAAAATAATGTCTGTTTCGGGTTGTAGCAGGGCCGGGACCTAGTCCATGGACAAGGACCCGGACCACCCCTGTTTTTATGCCGAGAGCACACCCCTGCTTTGGTCCGGGACTATACTCCAGGACAAGGTCCCGGACCAGGTTGTTTTTCACCCGAGAGTTAGATAATGAATTGGTCCGGGACTTAGGATGAGGACCAAGTCCCGGACCACCCCAGAAACCTACGGAGAGTGTTTTAAAGGGTTTAAATGATGGGGGTTTGAATGTTAATGGTGTTATAAGATGTTAAGGCCTTGTTTGGTGACATGTAAAGGCCCCAGGAAGTGCGATAAAGTGTTAGAAGTGATTGAGAAGTGAGAACTCAAATTGACAAGAGTAAAACCGAGATAACGGGATAAACGGGGTTAAGTACAGGAGTATTAGTTTTACATACCGTAATGCTTTGATGTTAATAAAACATTTGAATGTTATCAGTGGATCGTGTGTGAACCAAGCATGGTGAGATGACACGGTAAAAGTAAAATCCGGTGAAAGGTATGATTTTCTCATGCCCCGTATGCTAACCGAGTTACTCTGATTTGTGGTTTGTGTGCCGGCTTAATCAAGATTAAAGCATGAAAATAATCCTTGTATGATTATGTATGCCTTGATGCATGTTGTATGAGCTAACATACTTGTATGCCGGTGTAGTCTAACAGAGTGCCTAGACCGACTCATAGTGAGTATTGATTGACCAATAACCCGTAGTACGGGTAGTCTCATAAGCAATGGAAATATGCAAAACACATAAACTATCGATTAAAGTATAACGATATCGTAAACATAAGAAACTCCCTAGAATGTGAGGAGATGTACGGGTTGAGTAAATACCCGATAACGGTTAGAAAACCTTATTGAAACAATCCACGAAATAAATATGAGTGGAGAGATAAATGAACCTCCATCGAGAGGATTGAAGTTAGTCCAATGATGTGAATATATAAGAAAGGTAAAAGAGACCTAAGGGACTAGTGTTCCCTTGAGGACACGGTCGACTCCTAATGAGGATTTTACCGGTTAAGAAAATATCCTAATGTATAAGCATATGATTGTGAGGGTAACCCTTAAACCTAAGATTACCCGAATTTAAGTAAAGTTCCCAAAGTCATTAGAAACATCGAGAATGATGCTTCTAAACTAATATACATGATATTATTATAACTCCGAGAGAGGAGTGTATGGGAACGAGAGTAGTCCGAGAGTAGTCGGACCTAAGTAAAAGAGATAGGAACTAGGAGAGAGTTCCGTGAGCTGGTTGAACCTTCCCACCATGCTAGACCCAGAGTAGGGTCGAAACCGGGGAAGTAAGACTATGCTAGAGAGCCATGAGTTTTGGCTTAAGTATGTGATAAGAGTAACAAGCGTGACGTAGGAGACCTGTAGTGTCTCGAGAATCTACAAGAGCTTGAGTATGAATAACCCAAGAGTGTGGGTGAGATAATGAGTATAAATAACCCGAGAGAAAGGGGTGAGTATATGTATGAGTAACCCGAGAGAATGGGTAAGTATAAGAATGAGTAGCCCAAGAGAATGGGTGTGTATATGAATAAGTAACCCGAGAGAGCGGGTGAGGTATTGAATAAGTAAACAAGGCATAGTGAGGAATAACCCTCAATGCCTAAGAGTAACCAGTTACCACTAACAACATTGTTATGTTAGTTAGGAATCGTGTTCCGTGATTGGATGTAGATTCCTTGTGTGATATACATATATATTGTATTGCCATGATGCATGTTGTTTGATTAAAATGAACTCCATGTATATCCGACCCAAAGTAGTCGGCGTACCGCGGTTAGCACGCGGTATATGCGAATTTCATATTCAGCGTAAGCTGACCCCCTAGGGGGAACGTTTTTAGTGTGCAGGTACTTGAAGCTGACCATCGTTCGAGAGAGTAGGACGGGGACTGCTATGAAGCATGGGTAGTTAGATAGTAATTACTAATGCATTTGTAAGAGGTGTAAGTCCGAGTGTGTTATCGGCATCCGTATATTGTAGACTCGGTATAGTGAAGAAAGGAATTGTGTATTGTGTTGTATGAAGTACTCGGTTGTTCCAGTCCATCAGACCGTTACTGTGTGTGAGAAAGGCCTGGTTAGCCATATGGGTGGCTAACGGCGTTGTTTCACCCCTCGTTGTAATTAGAGTTCCGCTGCGTGAGTAAGAGTATTTGGTGACAATTTGAGAGGTAATGACGAGCCTAACGGTTGGGGTGTTACAAAAATGGTATCAGAGCGAAGTATCGCTCTGATGACTGGAAATACCGAGCTTAGGAAATACCGAGTTAGGAATTAGAGACTTAGGGCTATGGGTTGAGTGGTAGCGTGAGAGATGCGCTAGATAGGAACTTCCAGTATGTTCTGGATACCTACAATACCAAACCCGCCCTCCACAACCCCCGTATTAAAAGTTCGGGAAAGAATGCCAAAAGACGGGAAACCCGATCTGGCACTTACAAAATATCTCAATATGAACTAGAACCTGTCATGCGGTAGATCCCGAGAACCGGAAATCCCGGAGACGGATCCCGCTGGAACGACAATAACCGCACTTAATGGCGAGGGAACGAGACATCCTAATCCAAGGAGACCAGAATTTGTGGCAGCCTGGGCGACATGCTTAGCAGTCGCGAGAACCTAGCTGGCCGAGTAGTAGCAAGAACAAAGCACTAACCGTGCAAGAAGGCGGATTAATGAGAAGCAATGATGATAACAAAAACCGAGACACATGTCTACGGACCGCCATAACTAAATAATACCATCAACGGTACACTAACCGACTAAGAATCTAGTCAAGAGTAGAGGCACCCACCCTGCCACACCCAAAGAGATTGCAATACTTAACTGATATAGCTTAGACAGCTACAAGCATAATTACGGGATGTACCCGAATAGGACTACAGAAGTAGTACCTAAATAAGTTAAACCTCGGTAACCACAGTAAAGACGTGGGAACGAGCAACGAGGTAAAGCATAGAATTAAAGTAATTAAGGAACTCCGAGAGTGGAGGAGCACCTAAATGAATGACAGTCATGTCAAGAGGGATGAGAAGCAGCTCCAAGGAGCAGTTATCCAATTAAAAGATCAAGGAAGAGCCGACAAGGCTAACAAATACCATGTAAACAATACCGTGACCGGTATGAGTTAACCCAAAAACCGCCAGTACCGCGCACTTGCCACGGCAAGTGCAGTAATAGCGGGACTAATAAGAAGAGCTTTGGCAAGCGACCAGTACTTAGCAAGTACCAAGACGGCAAGAGAAGCCAATATAGCACCACAAACCCTAAGAATTCTAAAACGAAACCTTGGAAAGGCCTAAATGGCCTGACCACTGTATAAAGAACATACCAGTCTGCAAGAAGTCAGACTTAAAGAAGCAACCGGCATTGAAATGCCGTGGAGATTTTATTTTCAACTCAAATTTTTCTTTCAAACAGAGAATTTTCCAAAAACTCCTAAATTTTTTTTAAAAAAAAACAAACAGAGAATCACGGTAAGTTATCATAGGACGATATAAGAAGAGTTGGCAACAGAATACTTCACCTAGGCGTGTGACCGACACTACGGTGTACTAAACGAGACATGGAACGACCGCACTCCGAAGGAGCTTGCGGACCTGACAGACCAATTATGAGTTAGTCAGGTAAGTGGTAACGTATCAATAAGATACTCCATGTATGTATACTAGTAGAGTACGGAACACGGGAAGTAGCCCACTCCATACTACGGACGAAAGAGCCAATTCAAACCAAGACAGTTGGACACCTCGAATGATCGAAGAATACAAGGAAGTTTACCAAGTTAAGGGAGTCAAGAATCCAGTAAGATGATGGATCTAAGAACATAGCGTTAATAAACGCGAGAAGCACAGAGTATTAAGCACAGACATTGGATATGTCTCAGGAAATACCTAATAACTGGGTGAATACCAGTGTAAATAATACGGCGAATGCCTAAATGAACATATTAATGTTCGATGAACGGGATAGAATTCCCATAGTATACTTCACTAAGAGAAAGAACCAATGATCTACCCAATAATGGGAGACATTACAACCCTAAACGGGATAGTCAAGGACATAGCCGCAAGGCAAAGTCACAACTGAACTTAACCATGAGTACAAGCCAGATGTAATGGCATTACTCAGTAACACCCAGGAGCAATCCGAGAAGGGTGCCGGAGTCAACAGTAGTTGAACGAAACATCGTGTTGAGAACACAAGTGTTTAAGCAAACACTCGGGCAGAACCCGAAGGGATCCCTCGTAACACGGGATACCCTAAAATGCTAGAGGGCATGAATTAATACCTAGTAGATAAGGGCCTTCCAAGTACGGAAGGGTGGTGAGACAACCATGTCAAAGAGCCCAGAAAAACCTCCTAACCGTCTAGTGGCATACGGAGAAGATGAAACCTATATAAACAGCCCGCATGGAGCATGGCGAGGCAATGTGGCTTATAGCCGGTAAACTAACTGCAACTTGTAGATCTAAACGTTGTAAACCTATGCATAGAGGCATAAAAGGAACAGTGGAGAATGAACCACAACCTTATAGTGGGGATACCACTTGTTATTATAGGGCCTATGGAGCGGCATTTGCGTGAATCCTCCAGAGAAAGGCTACCACCTAGGTATGAAATGTGAAACCGCTAGTGCGGTGTAGTAAAACTTGAACATGTGTATATTGCCAATGAGTATATGAACAATAGTAGAGTATAAAGAGGAACCTCGATAGCAGTAAAAGGAAACCGATAGAGTAATCGGATGAGTAGTGAACACTGTATGTGTACAGTATGAACTGCAGAGTAAGCAGTGCGCAAGCGCGCAGAGAGATTTAAAGAATAGCGTATATTGTTGAGCCAAGTGAATGGCAAGCCATAGTGTAAATGGCGAGAACACCTGGGCGGAAGCTAAAGTAGTAGCGGATGCCATAGAAATGAGAAAGACCAAGGTGCGCAGTAAGCGATTCAGATAGTGATTAGAGTTGATGAAGAAATGTGGTAAAGGAGACATGATCATTCCTATCTCATAAGAGATTTACCGTCAAGGGTTTACGCTTCTGCACTCTGTATGACTGAGTGTTTTGGTATTGCACTTGTGCGGTAATAATCGAGTGGGAGAGCCAGGAATTGAGAAATGTCAACGAAGCCTGTTGAGTGAGAATCTAGAGAGATAACCGTGCGGCCATTGGCCAAAGATGCACAAAGAACGTGGGCAGTAACCCACAGGGCCCAGGATCGATATGTGGAAAAATGCAGAGTGGTATGAATGAAGAACTCTGGTACAAAACCAAGAAACAAACGTAATCCATGAGCCACTATTAAACGAGGAAGCACTACATGCTAAGTAGTAGCTTGACCTCAACCGACAATAAGTCGGGAAAAATATGTGAATAATCACAAAGGTATACAGTGTTATACGAAGTAGATTCCCAGAGAACTGGAGAGACAATCTAAAATTCATCGAATTCGCATACGGTAAGAGATACCAAGCGACGATTGAAATACATTGAGAATACCAAAGAGCGAATTAAGCTCTAGTTATCAGGTCACGCAGCAGAAGCTTGTGGACCGTGATTCAGGGTTAAGTATACCTATATCATAAACCCCTTGAAGCCTTAGAGGCTAGAACCGAACCCGGTTATGAGTTAATTAACCGTACTGAAGTTAAAACACTTCATAATACTCGAATTAATGAACCAATGTTCAGTGATAACATATGGTTGGTTACGCGGGCGTAACCCCTTTTAAGGGGGGTAGAGCGAGAAACCGCTTAGAGTATGTTTTACGTATAGTTCGTAAACTACTATGTGCATAGCACAAAAGAAATTGTTTCGATGTTTGGACCTCATGTTACATAAACATGTGTACCCATTCATTGTGTAAGTATAAGTATTGTGCATGAGAAATGCAAGTAACGAGTAAGTATTCTGCATGAGAGATGCAAGTAACGAGTATGTAATATTGATGAAAAGAGGAGTAGAGAGACTCCTAGGGAACGAGAATCCCTATAGTATATGTCTAGTGAGATTAGACATGAGTTATGATGAGTTTGAATCGGCATGAAACCGATGTGTAACCTAAGAGGGAGTGAGTTCCCTAGGTGATTTTATTTGAGAATGATTGATGGAGTGAGTTCCATCCTTTGGAGTTGCATGTTGTGTGTTTTAAGTTGAGTAATAATTTGACTAATGAGGCCACAAGTATGGAATGCCTAGGCAAGGTAAGAGAAACAATAGAGAATAATGGATGACTTAAGTTCCATGATAAAGATAAATTGAAACAGATTGTTTTATGAATATGACTAGAAAAAGTAAAAGATAGAAAACGAAAATGTTTGTCTATCTGATTGTTTGAAACTGACGTGGGAGGTGGAACTTGGTCTGCTAGCGATCAAGGGAAACCGAACACAAATTGGGGTGGAAGGATAGTTCAACACTGATGCTGATCACATCAGGGTTAGATGATTCCTGAAGCTCCCTATAAGTGGTCACAAGTAATCACGCTAAGGAAGGATACAACTACCATAAACCGGATTTGGAGTTGTGTGATGTTTTAAAAAGAATTTTCAAACAGATTTTGAAAAAGAATTTTCTTCAAGTATGAAGATGGAAATGAAAACTGGTTTGAAACCGCTATCACCCGCCGATGGCTGAGCCTTAAGTCTTGATGACCGGTAGAATGGTGGGCGTGTATTAGTTTTGAAACCATTGCACCGTACGTGCGGCGGTCCTAAGTGACCGGTTGGGGCGGTGTCAGTGTGTGATTTTTCCAAAGGCAGCGGGACGGGGAGAGTACCCTGAGATGTTCCTGTGTTGAGTGAGTCAACCAGAGTGCCTGAGGATATGTATATGTGTAACGTTTTGATCAGAACCGAAGGGACCGTGGGCCGGAGAGAGTAAGTGCCCATTTGTCATGAAACGGCCGTGAACCAGAAAGAGTAAGTGTTCAACGTGACCGGTACCTGAGGGATCAGTAGTATATTACTCAACATGGATTCGAGGACTGTAGTGCCTTCTTGTCTTCGGACCGATTCCATGGAGAGAGTAAAAGAGTATTTTTGATTGCTATACATGCTGTGATATGTGTGTGGTATGTGTAGTATGAAATGAGACTGACTTGTGGAGTCAGTAGGGTTATACATGTACTATAACCTTGGCATAGTACGCCATGAGAGTAACCATCTAGATTCATCAACTTTGAGGACAAAGTTCCTAAGGGGGGTAGATTTTAATACCCGGATCTAAAAATGGCGATTAAATTACTCTAATATGATTATGAAAGGCCTAATGGTGCCTAAAGAGTATTGGTAAAAAGAATAAAACCAAAAGAAAAGAGAAAACGCTTGAAAAGCGAAAAACGTTAAAATGCGCGTTAAATGAGTATAAGAGATATATGATCTCGAGAGGGTCCGAGATGGATTCCTAAGGCTTAGTTAGGCCTAATTATTATACGGGAATGATTCCCGAAGAAAACGGATCCAAATAATGGATTAAAACGCCAACGGAGTTTAAAAGCACGTTTTTCGAGAAAACCCGAAAACGTGACTTTAAGTGGTCAAACGGACCCGTAAAAATTATAGTTGATTAAATAACTATAATTAAGTATTAATGGAAGCTTAATAGCCATTAAAAATAAAGAAACGAGAAAAATCCGAAAAACGGGCCCGGTTAGTGAATAGTGCCAAACCGGGTAAAATAACGAGCGTTTTCTGTCAGAAACCGAAAAACGCTCCAGCTCTCTAATATTGTGGGGGCCGGTTTTATTGGTGAGTCACCACTCACACACACTCTAAGCTAGTAAATAAGTAAGAAAGAAAGTAAAGGAGGAGAGAGAAAAGTAAAAGCAAAAAGCATAAAGCAATTTCCTCTCTCTCTCTTTCCTCCCATTCTCTTTTCTTCTTTCTCTCTTTCCCCTTCTTCACGATTTCTCCCTCTCCCTCTGTGTGCTGTACGCCATTGGAGCCAAGCAAGCTTCTCCACCTTCTCCTCCATGCCCAAGCTTCATCCTTGCTCCGAATTCAAAAATAAGTACATATTTGCGATCCTCTCATCACCCTCTACGATCCTCTCTTTTCAAAACTCGAAAATGGTGAGTTTCATTTTCGTGGGTGTTGGCCATTTGAGGAGAAAAGCACATAATCTTGAAGCTTGAAGCTTCCCCTTTCTAGCAAGGTAAAGATATCCATGAAAAAGTCTTGTTTTCTTCATCTTGTACCTTGACCGATTTTGGTCTCTAATGGAGCCTTGTTTATTTTCTCTTATGAGCATTGTTTCAATCCCTAAAAGCTTGGAGGGAGTTACTCTTTGATTCTTGATCAAAACCCCATCTTAGGGTTTCAAGGTAATCACCCATTTTAGAGCTTTAAGCATTTTAAATTAATGAGGTTAGGTGTTTTTACTTAAACTCATTTCTTGCCTTGTGTATTGAATGGGAGATGGGCAATTTCTTGGCCTTTGGCCGATTCTCAAGCAAGAGAAAAGAGAAGAGAAAGAAGAGGAGTGAAAAGAGTAAAGGCTTGTGAAGTTAAGGTAAATAAATTTACCTTGGAGCCTAACTTAATGCTTTTGGTATTTTGGGAAGGGTTAAATTAATTAATGAACCCTAACATATAATGACATGTGATTTGTCGAGATGAGGAAGAGTTGTAGTAATGCTTGATGCACTTGTGAATTAATGCTTGATTTAAGAGCCAAGGAGCTTTGCATTTAATGATGTATGTATTGTGTTACCTTTGGAGGAATTACTGAGTATTGATGGATTTGTATGTGAGCTGATAGAACCCTTGTGGTTTGGCTAGCTTTAGGATGAATGATGTGAGGAAATGAGCTTTGGGTAATGTTAAGAGATGTAGCCAAGTTATGGCGAAATTTGTGTAGAAATTTAAGTGGATTGTGTATGGTTGTGAGTAAGTAATGACCTAGAGAAACTAGGTGTTGATGGTGGTTGTTTTGGCTTAGAAAATCACCATGGGAATACTTGTTTAAAGAGAGGAGATTGATGCTAAAATCTGTAGCAAGAACTTGTGTGAATGCCTAAGGAGCTTTAGGAAAAAGGAATGAGAATTTTAGGTTTTTAGAGTGAGTCATGGAACTTGGTATGAGGTGTGCATTATCTTGGAAGGTTTGGAATGGTTAAATGAAGAGAGAACAATAATGTAAGTATCAAGAGAGGTTAGAAAAATGCACAAGTGTGCATTAGTGCAAAAGGAGAATGCAAAATTGTGATTTTGGGCAAGAATTTGAGTAAGGGTTTAACCCATGATTTGAAGGGGTTTAGAGCATGATTAATGGTGATTAAACATGTAGAAATCTTGTGGAAAGATTAGGGAAGTATTGAGTGTGGATTAAGGGTTGAAATGGGGGTGAAAAATAATGTCTGTTTCGGGTTGTAGCAGGGTCCGGGACCTAGTCCATGGACAAGGACCCGGACCACCCCCTGTTTTTATGCCGAGAGCACACCCCCTGCTTTGGTCCGGGACTATACTCCAGGACAAGGTCCCGGACCAGGTGTTGTTTTTCACCCGAGAGTTAGATAATGAATTGGTCCGGGACTTAGGATGAGGACCAAGTCCCGGACCACCCCCAGAAACCTACAGAGAGTGTTTTAAAGGGTTTAAATGATGGGGGTTTGAATGTTAATGGTGTTATAAGATGTTAAGGCCTTGTTTGGTGACATGTAAAGGCCCCAGGAAGTGCGATAAAGTGTTAGAAGTGCTCTGATACACAAGTAAAACGATAACTCAAATTGAGTTTACATACCGTAATGCTTTGATGAACGGGGTTAAGTACGGGAGTATTAGTTTTACATACCGTAATGCTTTGATGTTAATAAAACATTTGAATGTTATCAGTGGATCGTGTGTGAACCAAGCATGGTGAGATGACACGGTAAAAGTAAAATCCCGGTGAAAGGTATGATTTTCTCATGCCCCGTATGCTAACCGAGTTACTCTGATTTGTGTGTTTGTGTGCCGGCTTAATCAAGATTAAAGCATGAAAATAATCCCTTGTATGATTATGTATGCCTTGATGCATGTTGTATGAGCTAACATACTTGTATGCCGGTGTGGTCTAACAGAGTGCCTAGACCGACTCATAGTGAGTATTGATTGACCAATAACCCGTAGTACGGGTAGTCTCATAAGCAATGGAAATATGCAAACACACATAAACTATCGATTAAAGTATAACGATATCGTAAACATAAGAACTCCCTAGAATGTGAGGAGATGTACGGGTTGAGTAAATACCCGATAACGGTTAGAAAACCTTATTGAAACAATCCACGAAATAAATATGAGTGGAGAGATAAATGAACCTCCATCGAGAGGATTGAAGTTAGTCCAATGATGTGAATATATAAGAAAGGTAAAAGAGACCTAAGGGACTATGTGGTTCCCTTGAGACACGGTCGACCTCCTAATGAGGATTTTACCCGGTATAAGAAAATATCCTAATGTATAAGCATATGATTGTGAGGGTAACCCTTAAACCTAAGATTACCCGAATTTAAGTAAAGTTCCCAAAGTCATTAGAAACATCGAGAATGATGCTTCTAAACTAATATACATGATATTATTATAACTCCGAGAGAGGAGTGTATGGGAACGAGAGTAGTCCGAGAGTAGTCGGACCTAAGTAAAAGAGATAGGAACTAGAGAGAGTTCCGTGAGCTGGTTGAACCTTCCCACCATGCTAGACCCAGAGTAGGGTCGAAACCGGGGAAGTAAGACTATGCTAGAGAGCCATGAGTTTTGGCTTAAGTATGTGATAAGAGTAACAAGCGTGACGTAGGAGACCTGTAGTGTCTCGAGAATCTACAAGAGCTTGAGTATGAATAACCCAAGAGTGTGGGTGAGATAATGAGTATAAATAACCCGAGAGAAAGGGGTGAGTATATGTATGAGTAACCCGAGAGAATGGGTAAGTATAAGAATGAGTAGCCCAAGAGAATGGGTGTGTATATGAATAAGTAACCCGAGAGAGCGGGTGAGGTATTGAATAAGTAAACAAGGCATAGTGAGGAATAACCCTCAATGCCTAAGAGTAACCAGTTACCACTAACAACATTGTTATGTTAGTTAGGAATCGTGTTCCGTGATTGGATGTAGATTCCTTGTGTGATATACATATATATTGTATTGCCATGATGCATGTTGTTTGATTAAAATGAACTCCATGTATATCCGACCCAAAGTAGTCGGCGTACCGCGGTTAGCACGCGGTATATGCGAATTTCATATTCAGCGTAAGCTGACCCCCTAGGGGGAACGTTTTTAGTGTGCAGGTACTTGAAGCTGACCATCGTTCGAGAGAGTAGGACGGGGACTGCTATGAAGCATGGGTAGTTAGATAGTAATTACTAATGCATTTGTAAGAGGTGTAAGTCCGAGTGTGTTATCGGCATCCGTATATTGTAGACTCGGTATAGTGAAGAAAGGAATTGTGTATTGTGTTGTATGAAGTACTCGGTTGTTCCAGTCCATCAGACCGTTACTGTGTGTGAGAAAGGCCTGGTTAGCCATAGGGTGGCTAACGGCGTTGTTTCACCCCTCGTTGTAATTAGAGTTCCGCTGCGTGAGTAAGAGTATTGGTGACAATTTGAGAGGTAATGACGAGCCTAACGGTTGGGGTGTTACAAAAATGGTATCAGAGCGAAGTATCGCTCTGATGACTGGAAATACCGAGCTTAGGAAATACCGAGTTAGGAATTAGAGACTTAGGGCTATGGGTTGAGTGGTAGCGTGAGAGATGCGCTAGATAGGAACTTCCAGTATGTTCTGGATACCTACAATACCAAACCCGCCTCCACACCCCGTATTAAAAGTTCGGGAAAGAACGCCAAAAGACGGGAAACCCGATCTGGCACTTACAATATCTCAATATGAACTAGAACCTGTCATGCGGTAGATCCCGAGACCGGAAATCCCGGAGACGGATCCCGCTGGAACGACAATAACCGCACTTAATGGCGAGGGAACGAGACATCCTAATCCAAGGAGACCAGAATTTGTGGCAGCCTAGGCGACATGCTTAGCAGTCGCGAGAACCTAGCTGGCCGAGTAGTAGCAAGAACAAAGCACTAACCGTGCAAGAAGGCGGATTAATGAGAAGCATGATGATAACAAAAACCGAGACACATGTCTACGGACCGCCATAAACTAAAATACCATCACGGTACAACTGCCACACCCAAAGAGATTGCAATACTTAACCTGAAATAGCTTAGACAGCTACAAGCATAATTACGGGATGTAACCCGAATAGGACTACAGAAGTATTACCTCATAAGTTAAACCTCGTAACCACAGTAAGACGTGGAACGAGCACGAGGTAAAGCATAGATTAAGTAATTAAGGAACTCCGAGAGTGAGGAGCACCTAAGAATGACAGTCAGTCAAGAGGATGAAGCAGCTCCAAGGAGCAGTTATCCAATTAAAAGATCAAGGAAGAGCCGACAAGGCTAACAAATACCATGTAACAATACCGTGACCGTATGAGTTACCCAAAAACCGCCAGTACCGCGCACTTGCCACGCAGTGCAGTAATGCGGGACTAATAAAAGCTTTGGCAGCGCCAGTACTTAGCAAGTACCAAGACGGCAAGAGAAGCCAATATAGCACCACAACCCTAAGAATTCTAAAACGAAACCTTGGAAAGGCCTAAATGGCCTGACCACTGTATAAAGAACATACCAGTCTTGCAAGAAGTCAGACTTAGTAAGAAGCAACCGGCATTGAAATGCCGTGGAGATTTTATTTTCAACCTCAAATTTTTCTTTCAAACAGAGAATTTTCCAAAACTCCTAATTTTTTTTTTTAAAAAACAAACCAGAGATCACGGTAAGTTATCATAGGACGATATAAGAAGAGTTGGCAACAGAATACTTCCCTAGGCGTGTGACCGACACTACGGTGTACTAAACGAGACATGGAAA
The DNA here is from genome assembly GCA_023374045.1 of Limonium bicolor. Taxonomy (NCBI): domain Eukaryota; kingdom Viridiplantae; phylum Streptophyta; class Magnoliopsida; order Caryophyllales; family Plumbaginaceae; genus Limonium; species Limonium bicolor. Next base: position 156,453,428 of record CM041780.1, read on the forward strand.
CGACCGCACTCCGAAGGAGCTTGCGGACCTGAAGACTAATTATGAGTTAGTCAGTAGTGGTAACGTATCATAAGATACTCCATGTATGTATACTATTAGTAGAGTACGGAACCGGGAAGTAGCCCACTCCATACTACGGACGAAAGAGCCAATTCAAACCAAGACAGTTGGACACCATCGAATGATCGAAGAATACAAGGAAGTTTACCAAGTTAAGGGAGTCAAGAATCCAGTAGATGATGGATCTAAGAACATAGCGTTCATAAACGCGAGAAGCACAGTATTAGCACAGACATTGGATATGTCTCAGGAAATACCTAATAACTGGGTGAATACCAGTGTAAATAATCCGGCGATGCCTAAATGAACATATTAATGTTTGATGAACGGGATAAATTCCATAGTATACTTCACTAAGAGAAAGAACCAATGATCTACCCAATAATGGGAGACATTACAACCCTAAACGGGATAGTCAAGGACATAGCCGCAAGGCAAAGTCACAACTGAACTTAACCATGAGTACAAGCCAGATGTAATGGCATTACTCAGTAACACCCAGGAGCAATCCGAGAAGGGTGCCGGAGTCAACAGTAGTTGAACGAAACATCGTGTTGAGAACACAAGTGTTTAAGCAAACACTCGGGCAGAACCCGAAGGGATCCCTCGTAACACGGGATACCCTAAAATGCTAGAGGGCATGAATTAATACCTAGTAGATAAGGGCCTTCCAAGTACGGAAGGGTGGTGAGACAACCATGTCAAAGAGCCCAGAAAAACCTCCTAACCGTCTAGTGGCATACGGAGAAGATGAAACCTATATAAACAGCCCGCATGGAGCATGGCGAGGCAATGTGGCTTATAGCCGGTAAACTAACTGCAACTTGTAGATCTAAACGTTGTAAACCTATGCATAGAGGCATAAAAGGAACAGTGGAGAATGAACCACAACCTTATAGTGGGGATACCACTTGTTATTATAGGGCCTATGGAGCGGCATTTGCGTGAATCCTCCAGAGAAAGGCTACCACCTAGGTATGAAATGTGAAACCGCTAGTGCGGTGTAGTAAAACTTGAACATGTGTATATTGCCAATGAGTATATGAACAATAGTAGAGTATAAAGAGGAACCTCGATAGCAGTAAAAGGAAACCGATAGAGTAATCGGATGAGTAGTGAACACTGTATGTGTACAGTATGAACTGCAGAGTAAGCAGTGCGCAAGCGCGCAGAGAGATTTAAAGAATAGCGTATATTGTTGAGCCAAGTGAATGGCAAGCCATAGTGTAAATGGCGAGAACACCTGGGCGGAAGCTAAAGTAGTAGCGGATGCCATAGAAATGAGAAAGACCAAGGTGCGCAGTAAGCGATTCAGATAGTGATTAGAGTTGATGAAGAAATGTGGTAAAGGAGACATGATCATTCCTATCTCATAAGAGATTTACCGTCAAGGGTTTACGCTTCTGCACTCTGTATGACTGAGTGTTTTGGTATTGCACTTGTGCGGTAATAATCGAGTGGGAGAGCCAGGAATTGAGAAATGTCAACGAAGCCTGTTGAGTGAGAATCTAGAGAGATAACCGTGCGGCCATTGGCCAAAGATGCACAAAGAACGTGGGCAGTAACCCACAGGGCCCAGGATCGATATGTGGAAAAATGCAGAGTGGTATGAATGAAGAACTCTGGTACAAAACCAAGAAACAAACGTAATCCATGAGCCACTATTAAACGAGGAAGCACTACATGCTAAGTAGTAGCTTGACCTCAACCGACAATAAGTCGGGAAAAATATGTGAATAATCACAAAGGTATACAGTGTTATACGAAGTAGATTCCCAGAGAACTGGAGAGACAATCTAAAATTCATCGAATTCGCATACGGTAAGAGATACCAAGCGACGATTGAAATACATTGAGAATACCAAAGAGCGAATTAAGCTCTAGTTATCAGGTCACGCAGCAGAAGCTTGTGGACCGTGATTCAGGGTTAAGTATACCTATATCATAAACCCCTTGAAGCCTTAGAGGCTAGAACCGAACCCGGTTATGAGTTAATTAACCGTACTGAAGTTAAAACACTTCATAATACTCGAATTAATGAACCAATGTTCAGTGATAACATATGGTTGGTTACGCGGGCGTAACCCCTTTTAAGGGGGGTAGAGCGAGAAACCGCTTAGAGTATGTTTTACGTATAGTTCGTAAACTACTATGTGCATAGCACAAAAGAAATTGTTTCGATGTTTGGACCTCATGTTACATAAACATGTGTACCCATTCATTGTGTAAGTATAAGTATTGTGCATGAGAAATGCAAGTAACGAGTAAGTATTCTGCATGAGAGATGCAAGTAACGAGTATGTAATATTGATGAAAAGAGGAGTAGAGAGACTCCTAGGGAACGAGAATCCCTATAGTATATGTCTAGTGAGATTAGACATGAGTTATGATGAGTTTGAATCGGCATGAAACCGATGTGTAACCTAAGAGGGAGTGAGTTCCCTAGGTGATTTTATTTGAGAATGATTGATGGAGTGAGTTCCATCCTTTGGAGTTGCATGTTGTGTGTTTTAAGTTGAGTAATAATTTGACTAATGAGGCCACAAGTATGGAATGCCTAGGCAAGGTAAGAGAAACAATAGAGAATAATGGATGACTTAAGTTCCATGATAAAGATAAATTGAAACAGATTGTTTTATGAATATGACTAGAAAAAGTAAAATAGAAAACGAAAATGTTTGTCTATCTGATTGTTTGAAACTGACGTGGGAGGTGGAACTTGGTCTGCTAGCGATCAAGGGAAACCGAACACAAATTGGGGTGGAAGGATAGTTCAACACTGATGCTGATCACATCAGGGTTAGATGATTCCTGAAGCTCCCTATAAGTGGTCACAAGTAATCACGCTAAGGAAGGATACAACTACCATAAACCGGATTTGGAGTTGTGTGATGTTTTAAAAAGAATTTTCAAACAGATTTTGAAAAAGAATTTTCTTCAAGTATGAAGATGGAAATGAAAACTGGTTTGAAACCGCTATCACCCGCCGATGGCTGAGCCTTAAGTCTTGATGACCGGTAGAACGGTGGGCGTGTATTAGTTTTGAAACCATTGCACCGTACGTGCGGCGGTCCTAAGTGACCGGTTGGGGCGGTGTCAGTGTGTGATTTTTCCAAAGGCAGCGGGACGGGGAGAGTACCCTGAGATGTTCCTGTGTTGAGTGAGTCAACCAGAGTGCCTGAGGATATGTATATGTGTAACGTTTTGATCAGAACCGAAGGGACCGTGGGCCAGAGAGAGTAAGTGCCCATTTGTCATGAAACGGCCGTGAACCAGAAAGAGTAAGTGTTCAACGTGACCGGTACCTGAGGGATCAGTAGTATATTACTCAACATGGATTCGAGGACTGTAGTGCCTTCTTGTCTTCGGACCGATTCCATGGAGAGAGTAAAAGAGTATTTTTGATTGCTATACATGCTGTGATATGTGTGTGGTATGTGTAGTATGAAATGAGACTGACTTGTGGAGTCAGTAGGGTTATACATGTACTATAACCTTGGCATAGTACGCCATGAGAGTAACCATCTAGATTCATCAACTTTGAGGACAAAGTTCCTAAGGGGGGTAGATTTTAATACCCGGATCTAAAAATGGCGATTAAATTACTCTAATATGATTATGAAAGGCCTAATGGTGCCTAAAGAGTATTGGTAAAAAGAATAAAACCAAAAGAAAAGAGAAAACGCTTGAAAAGCGAAAAACGTTAAAATGCGCGTTAAATGAGTATAAGAGATATATGATCTCGAGAGGGTCCGAGATGGATTCCTAAGGCTTAGTTAGGCCTAATTATTATACGGGAATGATTCCCGAAGAAAACGGATCCAAATAATGGATTAAAACGCCAACGGAGTTTAAAAGCACGTTTTTCGAGAAAACCCGAAAACGTGACTTTAAGTGGTCAAACGGACCCGTAAAAATTATAGTTGATTAAATAACTATAATTAAGTATTAATGGAAGCTTAATAGCCATTAAAAATAAAGAAACGAGAAAAATCCGAAAAACGGGCCCGGTTAGTGAATAGTGCCAAACCGGGTAAAATAACGAGCGTTTTCTGTCAGAAACCGAAAAACGCTCCAGCTCTCTAATATTGTGGGGGCCGGTTTTATTGGTGAGTCACCACTCACACACACTCTAAGCTAGTAAATAAGTAAGAAAGAAGTAAAGGAGAGAGAAAAGTAAAAGCAAAAAGCATAAAGCAATTTCCTCTCTCTCTCTTTCCTCCCATTCTCTTTTCTTCTTTCTCTCTTTCCCCTTCTTCACGATTTCTCCCTCTCCCTCTGTGCTGTACGCCATTGGAGCCAAGCAAGCTTCTCCACCTTCTCCTCCATGCCCAAGCTTCATCCTTGCTCCGAATTCAAAAATAAGTACATATTTGCGATCCTCTCATCACCCTCTACGATCCTCTCTTTTCAAAACTCGAAAATGGTGAGTTTCATTTTCGTGGGTGTTGGCCATTTGAGGAGAAAAGCACATAATCTTGAAGCTTGAAGCTTCCCCTTTCTAGCAAGGTAAAGATATCCATGAAAAAGTCTTGTTTTCTTCATCTTGTACCTTGACCGATTTTGGTCTCTAATGGAGCCTTGTTTATTTTCTCTTATGAGCATTGTTTCAATCCCTAAAAGCTTGGAGGGAGTTACTCTTTGATTCTTGATCAAAACCCCATCTTAGGGTTTCAAGGTAATCACCCATTTTAGAGCTTTAAGCATTTTAAATTAATGAGGTTAGGTGTTTTTACTTAAACTCATTTCTTGCCTTGTGTATTGAATGGGAGATGGGCAATTTCTTGGCCTTTGGCCGATTCTCAAGCAAAAAAAGAGAAAGAAGAGGAGTGAAAAGAGTAAAGGCTTGTGAAGTTAAGGTAAATAAATTTACTTGGAGCCTAACTTAATGCTTTTGGTATTTTGGGAAGGGTTAAATTAATTAATGAACCCTAACATATAATGACATGTGATTTGTCGAGATGAGGAAGAGTTGTAGTAATGCTTGATGCACTTGTGAATTAATGCTTGATTTAAGAGCCAAGGAGCTTTGCATTTAATGATGTATGTATTGTGTTACCTTTGGAGGAATTACTGAGTATTGATGGATTTGTATGTGAGCTGATAGAACCCTTGTGGTTTGGCTAGCTTTAGGATGAATGATGTGAGGAAATGAGCTTTGGGTAATGTTAAGAGATGTAGCCAAGTTATGGCGAAATTTGTGTAGAAATTTAAGTGGATTGTGTATGGTTGTGAGTAAGTAATGACCTAGAGAAACTAGGTGTTGATGGTGGTTGTTTTGGCTTAGAAAATCACCATGGGAATACTTGTTTAAAGAGAGGAGATTGATGCTAAAATCTGTAGCAAGAACTTGTGTGAATGCCTAAGGAGCTTTAGGAAAAAGGAATGAGAATTTTAGGTTTTTAGAGTGAGTCATGGAACTTGGTATGAGGTGTGCATTATCTTGGAAGGTTTGGAATGGTTAAATGAAGAGAGAACAATAATGTAAGTATCAAGAGAGGTTAGAAAAATGCACAAGTGTGCATTAGTGCAAAAGGAGAATGCAAAATTGTGATTTTGGGCAAGAATTTGAGTAAGGGTTTAACCCATGATTTGAAGGGGTTTAGAGCATGATTAATGGTGATTAAACATGTAGAAATCTTGTGGAAAGATTAGGGAAGTATTGAGTGTGGATTAAGGGTTGAAATGGGGGTGAAAAATAATGTCTGTTTCGGGTTGTAGCAGGGTCCGGGACCTAGTCCATGGACAAGGACCCGGACCACCCCCTGTTTTTATGCCGAGAGCACACCCCCTGCTTTGGTCCGGGACTATACTCCAGGACAAGGTCCCGGACCAGGTGTTGTTTTTCACCCGAGAGTTAGATAATGAATTGGTCCGGGACTTAGGATGAGGACCAAGTCCCGGACCACCCCCAGAAACCTACAGAGAGTGTTTTAAAGGGTTTAAATGATGGGGGTTTGAATGTTAATGGTGTTATAAGATGTTAAGGCCTTGTTTGGTGACATGTAAAGGCCCCAGGAAGTGCGATAAAGTGTTAGAAGTGATTGAGAAGTGAGAACTCAATTGACAAGAGTAAAACCGAGATAACGGGATAAACGGGGTTAAGTACGGGAGTATTAGTTTTACATACCGTAATGCTTTGATGTTAATAAAACATTTGAATGTTATCAGTGGATCGTGTGTGAACCAAGCATGGTGAGATGACACGGTAAAAGTAAAATCCCGGTGAAAGGTATGATTTTCTCATGCCCCGTATGCTAACCGAGTTACTCTGATTTGTGTGTTTGTGTGCCGGCTTAATCAAGATTAAAGCATGAAAATAATCCCTTGTATGATTATGTATGCCTTGATGCATGTTGTATGAGCTAACATACTTGTATGCCGGTGTGGTCTAACAGAGTGCCTAGACCGACTCATAGTGAGTATTGATTGACCAATAACCCGTAGTACGGGTAGTCTCATAAGCAATGGAAATATGCAAACACACATAAACTATCGATTAAAGTATAACGATATCGTAAACATAAGAACTCCCTAGAATGTGAGGAGATGTACGGGTTGAGTAAATACCCGATAACGGTTAGAAAACCTTATTGAAACAATCCACGAAATAAATATGAGTGGAGAGATAAATGAACCTCCATCGAGAGGATTGAAGTTAGTCCAATGATGTGAATATATAAGAAAGGTAAAAGAGACCTAAGGGACTATGTGGTTCCCTTGAGACACGGTCGACCTCCTAATGAGGATTTTACCCGGTATAAGAAAGTTTCCTAATGTATAAGCATATGATTGTGAGGGTAACCCGTAAACCTAAGATTACCCGAATTTAAGTAAAGTTCCCAAAGTCATTAGAAACATCGAGAATGATGCTTCTAAACTAATATACATGATATTATTATAACTCCGAGAGAGGAGTGTATGGGAACGAGAGTAGTCCGAGAGTAGTCGGACCTAAGTAAAAGAGATAGGAACTAGGAGAGAGTTCCGTGAGCTGGTTGAACCTTCCCACCACGCTAGACCCAGAGTAGGGTCGAAACCGGGGAAGTAAGACTATGCTAGAGAGCCATGAGTTTTGGCTTAAGTATGTGATAAGAGTAACAAGCGTGACGTAGGAGACCTGTAGTGTCTCGAGAATCTACAAGAGCTTGAGTATGAATAACCCAAGAGTGTGGGTGAGATAATGAGTATAAATAACCAGAGAGAAAGGGGTGAGTATATGTATGAGTAACCCGAGAGAATGGGTAAGTATAAGAATGAGTAGCCCAAGAGAATGGGTGTGTATATGAATAAGTAACCCGAGAGAGCGGGTGAGGTATTGAATAAGTAAACAAGGCATAGTGAGGAATAACCCTCAATGCCTAAGAGTAACCAGTTACCACTAACAACATTGTTATGTTAGTTAGGAATCGTGTTCCGTGATTGGATGTAGATTCCTTGTGTGATATACATATATATTGTATTGCCATGATGCATGTTGTTTGATTAAAATGAACTCCATGTATATCCGACCCAAAGTAGTCGGCGTACCGCGGTTAGCACGCGGTATATGCGAATTTCATATTCAGCGTAAGCTGACCCCCTAGGGGGAACGTTTTTAGTGTGCAGGTACTTGAAGCTGACCATCGTTCGAGAGAGTAGGACGGGGACTGCTATGAAGCATGGGTAGTTAGATAGTAATTACTAATGCATTTGTAAGAGGTGTAAGTCCGAGTGTGTTATCGGCATCCGTATATTGTAGACTCGGTATAGTGAAGAAAGGAATTGTGTATTGTGTTGTATGAAGTACTCGGTTGTTCCAGTCCATCAGACCGTTACTGTGTGTGAGAAAGGCCTGGTTAGCCATATGGGTGGCTAACGGCGTTGTTTCACCCCTCGTTGTAATTAGAGTTCCGTTGCGTGAGTAAGAGTATTTGGTGACAATTTGAGAGGTAATGACGAGCCTAACGGTTGGGGTGTTACAATTTTGGTCAACTAAATAATCATTAATAAATATTAATGAAGCTTTAGGACCAATAAAATCAATAAAACGAGAGATTAGTAAAAACTGTCAAAAACGGGAAGTTGTGGGGTGGAAGTATAAATAACACAAACTTATGTGTCCAATAATGTAAAAAGAATTTTCAAAACCCACATGGGTTCAGTGTGCTGTCCGATTTTGGTCTCTCACACACACACACACTTAACTTCTTTTTACTCACAAACAAACAAAACAATAACACCTTACTTTATTACTTTATTTCCTCACTCACAATTCTCTCTCCTACCCATTCTCTCTTTTCCCTCACGTGGAGCAGCATCCCCTCACCCTCTCTTTTCTTCTCCTTCTTCCTCAAGCGATTTCCATGGCATTTTGAGAAGCTCTCACAAAACTACCACTTCTCTCCTTTGTAACTCTCTCCAAACTCTTCCAAAAATTATAAAAACACCACCATTGTAATCCCCTCCTCAAGAGCTACATTTTCATCTTTCCAAAATTCGAAAACACCCACTTTCGTTTTCATGGGTATGCACCATTTGGAGCTTCAACACCACCATTAGAAGGCCCTTGTTCTCCTTGTTCTTCTAAGGTAAAAATATCTTCAAAAACTCCATCTTTTTCTAGCCTAAATGGCAAAACGAAAATTTAGACTAAACCTTGTTTGGTCTCTTGTATGTCCAGCCGATTTTGGCATTTTGGTGGTGTGAGAAACCTTGTTCTTGAGCTATCCCAAACAGCTCTTGTGCTCTTGGAAGGTAATAAATTTTCTAAACCCTAAAACCTAGATTAAAGCTTGATTAATGGTTAGGGTTAGTTCATAGTATTGAATGGTGTATGTGAATGGTTGTAGTGTTAGTGGATTGAGACTTCAAAACCGGTAGAGAAAGAGGAAGGAGAAAGAAAGAAGAAGCTTGTGAAATAACAAGGTAATATACTTGTCCTTGTGTAGTCTTGTAAATGAGTATGTAACAGATTTTTAAGAATGGAAATGTGTATTGTAAAATGATAATGCATTAGTGGTATAATGTGTAAGAGAATATAAGTATTTTGAAGCTTTAAAAGATGTGTAAAACTTGTTGAAAACAGATTGGGAATTAGTGTTTGAGTGCAGGAATTTTTATGAGTGTTTTAGTATTGGTATTGTATATGGGAGCTTGTATTTTGATATGGTATATAAACAGGTGAATTGAGTAATGGGATGTGAGCGAAACAATGTGGTGAGTGTATAAAATTATAAGGGAGACTATGGCAAAATTTGCCTAGGATTAGAACACTTAGAGGATTAAAACTAGGTGACTAATGTGAGTGTGTAACAGATTTTGTTTGAGGAAGGTAGAGGGTAAGTTAGAGAGATAAATAATGTATTCTAAATGCATAAGAGTGTTAGAAATGGCATTAGACGAGAGAGATATAGAAGAGGAGTGTAAGTGCTAAAATCTGTAGCAAGATGTAACTAGAGAAGAAACTAGTTTGAGTGTTGTATGAAACTTGGAAAATTATGTGAGTGAATGAGTATAGAATTGTGTAAGGGTTAATGAATGAACTAAGGTGTATTAGGAGGTTTAATTAGTGTTATAACATGTGGGAATAAGTGTAGGAACAATGGGGAAGTAATGGGTAAAAGAGAGGACTGAAAACAGAAATGAAAATGCAAATACTGGGCCCGACCTACCTTGCGACCGGACTTGCAAGTCTGGTCGGAGTAGAAAATTTTCCGTCAGAAAGCTACTGGAATCGACCGAACTTGCGACCGGACTTGCAAGTCCGGTCGGACCAAAAAATTCCCCAATGAAACCTTCTGGAATGGACCGGACTTGCGACCGGACTTGCAAGTCCGGTCGACCAGAAGAATTTCCGTAATTTGAGCTACTGGAATGGACCGGACTTGCAAGGTAGGTCGCAAGTCCGGTCCTGTCAAAAAAAAAAATTATTAAAAAAATTATTTTAATTTTAATAATAATTATATATATATATATGTATGTTAGCCCACATATATATATATATATACATATATATGTACATGTATGTAAGCATGCCAATAGTAAGTAAGAAAATGAAACTTAAGGTAATGAAAGATAAGTAAGTAATGTGTAAGTGTAAGAAGTATAAGGACATAGTAAGTAGGACTTAAGTTGATGATAGTAATATTAATCATTCATTTGTACATATATAATAGGATTTGATTTGTGACACCGAAGGACGTTTGGAAACACGTACGACGGTGAACGGTATGGATTCCTCATGCCCCGTATGCTATCTTGGTTACTCTGATTTGTGTGTTGTGTGCTAATTGATCACCAAATAAGATAAATGCACGAATCGGAGTTAATATGCATACTTGTGAATATGTAGTGTTGTATGATGTTGTATCTTTCTTAAAATCTTAGTTTGTATAATTCATGAAATGTTTGGATGAATATGAATGTGTGTATGTATGACGTATTGTACTGTGACCGATTGTGATGTGTTTGGACTTCTAACTTATTCCTAACAAGCTAACCATCCTAACTTAAAATGGTAATTAAATTGGAATGAGTAGAAGTCCGATATAGTTTCGGTCACGCGTGAGGATGCGGAGTCACGAGAGGTTGGCTCCAATTCCTGACTCTTAAGCTGGTCCGCGGCCCAAACCCCTTAAATGGGTAGCATCCCGGATTGGTGAGTCAAGTAAATCCCGGATGTGGGACGGAGTAGTCCCCAAGGCCGGAGGTCCCGACGACTTAACTCGAGTATAAGTAAGTAAGTAAGAATGAGTAAGTATGTGAATGGAAGTAAGTAAGTGTAAGTAAAAGTAAGTATTGTGAATGAGTAAAAGAGTAATATGCATCCCGATTAACCGGATGCACAATTTGGCTAACCTTGCGAAGGTAAGTAATGTATGCACTATTGTATTGTTGCCTTGAACTGTAAATGGTATCGAGTATGTATGTATGATTGTATGCAAAGCATGTATGTATGAAAGTAACGAACTGCATGTTTAGTGGACGTCAAATAGTCGGCGTGCCCTAGCTAGCACGCGGTATATGCGGAGTTCATGCGCAGCTTTTGCTGAGCCCCTTGGGGCGATTTTTTACTACACGCAGGTACCCGCGAAGGATGAAGACTAGGAAGTTGAAGTTTAATTTCTTGTCTTTTTTTGGTATTGTAAACAATGAATTTGATTGGTGTACTGAGTAGTACATGGCTATTGTTTTGATTGGCCGGTGTACCATGTGGTACACCTTTTTGGACATGGTAGAATGGAGTATTGGTATAGATGAGTAGGTTTTAAACTCATTCTTTTGGGAACTAGGGACGGATGTAATTAACTACTTAAATACTCGGTAATCCCTGAATGTAAGCGCACGGTATTTGTAAATGGTTAAGTGTTTTCAGTGGCTCGGTACACTATTGGCATCAGACCGTCACTGTAAGTATTAGTAGCCTAGCTAACCGTATAGGCGGTTAGCGGCATTGTTTCACCCGCCGTAGTAAGTAGTAATATTCCGCTGCAAACTCGTAGGATTAACAGGACGATTAGACGGTAAGCTTAGGATTAGCGGTTGGGGTGTTACAAAAAGTGGTATCAGAGCTTAGTTACGCTCTGATGTCCATAGTACCGAGCATAGGGGATTACCGAGTTAGGATTTCAACCGTCTTAAGACGGATACTTAGAAACCTAACTAGGAATTACCGTTGTTAATAACGGATACCCTTGACGTTCTTAGGAACGATACCTTGCTTAAATTCCAAGACCTTTGAGTCACATCTTGCAAGCCTAATGTAACTGTTAAACATTCAGATGTCAGGACGAGGCCGAGGCCGACCTAGAGGCGAAGCCTCAGATGGAACCGGCGCGCAGACGATAGCTGAGATCGTCGCCGCCACAGTAGCACAGATGCTGCCCCAAGTAATCCAAGCTGTACAACAAACTCAGCAGAACCAAACACAAGCGGGGCCAACCCCTCCCCCTCCACCCAGAGAAGCTAATTGGGTGAAAGCTGTAGCGGAACTCCGCCCTCCTTGCTTTAGGGGCGAGAGTGATCCGGCTAAGCTAGAAGCCTACATCTCCGAAATGGAGACGGCATTTGAGACCCTCGAAGCTCCTGCTGGAGTTCGAGTCAGAGTTGCTGCTTATTATCTTAAAGATGCAGCCATGGATTGGTGGAAGCTAATCAAGCAAGAGCACGTCAACGACCCCACCTTTGACTGGGAGTCTTTCACTTCTCTCCTCCGATCAAATACTATCCTGAACATGTGAAAACCAAAAGAGGCTAGAGCTGGACGCCTTGAAAATGACAGAGAATGATGCCGATGAGTACTACCGAACTTCACATCCATTCTCCGTCTTCTCCCTGATCTAGGATACACCGGCCAGGTGTTGGTCGATCGCTTCTATGGCGGTCTGAGCCATCGCCTTCGGTACGGTATGGGCTACACTAGATTTACCTCCCTTCAGGTAAATATCAGTTAACCCTTAGTATCATTTCAATTCCTTGAATTCCTTGAATCTTTTCCTTATCCTTTCATAAATGAGAATCCCGGCTAATACCTGAAACTTCAGGAGTGCTATCACGCAGCCTCTCGCGTTGAGATCACTTGCCAACTAAGGGATGAAGAAACCGCGCTGAAGCGCAAAGCCAATAACAAGAACACTAATGGCGAGGAGCAGAACCAGGGTAAAAGCTGGAAAAAGAAGAAGGGAAATTTCTTTCAACAATCCCAAAAGAAATTCCCAAGTGAGAGCAGTGCCCATGCGAGCAGGGCAAACCAGTTGAGCTTCTTCAACTTGGTTCTTCTGCACCGGTGGCAGCTAAGCCACTGAGATCATACCCACCTAAGGGTAAACTTCTATTTCCAATTCGTATTCGTATCCGTATTATATCTAGTATATCCACGCACACATGTGCTAACCCTCTAACCTCAGGTTCTAGCTCCGGTCCCGCCAAAACCTTCTCCGATGGCCGCACTATGTGTGCAGGAAATGCAACCTAGACCATCCCGGCAAGGATTGCTATGGGAGAGAAATCAAATGCTACAACTGTCAGAAGGTAGGCCACACAGCCAATAGATGCCCAGAGAGCACAAAGCCAAAGGGAAGTTTCCAGAACTACAAGCAGAGAGAGGGCAAGGAGGTGGCATCTGGCGATGCACCGGCCCAGCAGGCACCACAGGGACAGGGATCCCGGGGTCCTCAGAGGGGCGCACCCCAGAGGCACCTGTTCTGCATGTGATTAACCGTGATGGGCCCGGTTCGAAGTCCGGCCCAGGTAATTAATCTAAACCTTTAATCCTTGAAGTAGTATGACTAAGTAGTAGAGTAACTGTTTGAATGAATGCATGAGTAAATGAATTGAAGTGTGTATTGAGCATGAAATGGAGTAGTTGAACTAGTACTCACCGTAGATGAAATTTGTAACCTTAGGAAGCTTTAGTATCTGTTATCCGATACCGGTTAACCTGAATCAAGAAGAGATCGACATCACCAACCCTACTACACCAACGAACAGTGTCAGGTCATCCGGCCAGGTATGATTTTATTAAGGGAATACCTGACACCTGAAGCACAAATTTCAATCATCCGACGATGCAACGAACTAGGAACGGGTCAAGGAGGATTTTATACACCCGAATTCCCCGGTGGAGCGAAGATGAAGCTGAAGATGATGTGCTTGGGAAAGGACTGGAATCCTTATACCAAGACATACCAGGAGACACGACAACATGACGGAGCGACGCCACCGACAATACCTCCAGAGTTTCAGACACTCGTCACGCAAGCAGTAGAACTTGCACAACAATGTGAACAAGAACCGATTCCCGCACTTGAAGCGGACCTCTGTATCGTCAACTTCTATGAAAAAGAAGGACGACTTGGGTTACACCAAGACAAGGATGAGACAGCGGAATCTCTTGAACAGGGAGTGCCCGTAGTGTCTTGGTCCATTGGTGATGACGCCGTATTCCTGTATAGCGAGCAGAAGCGTGTAGACCTTGCACAGAAACTGGTATTGAGATCAGGAGATGTCCTAATCATGGGTGGAAACTCTAGGATGTTGTATCACGGTATCAATAAGATCAAGCTGAATACAGCACCACCGGCAATAATCAATGCCACACACATGAAACAAGGACGCCTGAACCTTACCTTTAGGAAGTATTAAATTCATAGTACCATGTAATGTATTAGTAACGTGTATTAGAGACACGGTTTGTATGATGGTTGGTTTATCAATAAAGAGCAGTGTTGACTTAAATTCCACTTGTGTCCACCATCAATACTTATCCAATTGTGACTTCAATAGGTTGTGGGCTCGGTACCGAAGGTAACCTGAGCATCCTCACCGAAGCACAAGCCGGCAGAAGCGGCACTATCTTAACGGGAACATTCCCAGTAAATGGCATTGATGCCAATGTATTATTCGACTCCGGCGCCTCTCACACTTTCGTATCACCATCTTTTGTGAAGAGGTTGAAGCTAGATGCGGATGAGCTACCGAACTTCATGGTTACTCTCCCATCGAAGGAGCGAGTACAGTGCACCAAATACTACCAATCAGCCACCATCGAAATTAAAAAGGAAGCGTTTCCCATTTCCTTCATCGAGTTCAATGGATTGGGATTCGACCTTATCATTGGAATGAATTGGTTGGAGCGGCACAAGGGTAGAATCCTCTGCGCCGAGCATCGTTTGCTGCTCAAGAGTCCTTCTGGGGTTACCGTATCTTACCGCCAGAGACCGAGAGAGCCTTCGACCACACTCATATCTGCCATGGCTATGTACCGGGAGCTCAGGAAGGGCCAAGAGGTGTATCTTTGTTATGTATAAGACCTGGAGCGAGATCCAGAGTTCAGTGATGAAGTACCCATTGTATCCGAGTATCCCGATGTATTCCCTAAGGAGCTACCCGGCATGCCACCACCGAGAGCAGTGGAATTCGAAATTGATCTCTTGCCAGGTACCGGTCCCATTGCTAGGGCACCGTACCGCATGGCACCTGCAGAAATGACCGAACTAAAGGAACAGTTACGAGACCTTCGACAAAGGGTTCATACGCCCGAGCGTATCACCCTGGGGAGCACCGGTTCTCTTCGTGAAGAAGAAGGACGGTAGTCTCCGCCTTTGTATTGACTACCGCGAGCTGAATGCGGTCACAGTCAAAATAAAACCCATTGCCACGCATCGACGACCTATTCGACCAACTCAAAGGAGCCTCAGTTTCTCCAAGATCGACCTCGTTCTGGGTACCATCAGATTGCAATCAAGGAACAAGACATTGAGAAAACGGCATTCCGTACCAGATATGGCCACTACGAATTCACAGTGATGCCATTCGGATTGTCAAACGCACCAGCTAAATTCATGGACCTCATGAATCGTTTATTCAGTGAGCAGTTGGACACTTCAGTTGTTGTCTTCATCGACGACATACTTGTATATTCAAAATCAGCAGAGGAACATGAAACCCATTTGAGGAAAGTGCTAGAGACACTGCGCGAGAACCAGCTGTATGCGAAGTTCTCCAAATGCGAGTTCTGGCTTGATCAGGTATCATTCCTTGGACATGTCATCTCGAGCGCAGGTATCTCAGTTGACCCTTCTAAGATAGAAGCTGTACGATCATGCCTAGACCCAAGACGGTTACCGACATTAGGAGCTTTCTTGGTCTAGCCGGTTACTACCGGAGATTTGTAAGGGACTTCTCGAAAGTCGCCAAGCCATGACTACACTGATGAAGAAAGATGCACTGTTTGTATGGACAGACGAGTGCGAGCTATCGTTTAAGAGCCTAAAGGACTCATTGACCTCAGCGCCCATCCTTACTCTTCCAGAGGGCACAGAGGGATTTGAGGTATACTGTGATGCATCAGGCAAAGGAATGGGATGCGTACTCATGCAGCATGGCAAGGTTGTTGCTTATGCCTCCCACCAGCTGAAAAAGCATGAGGAGAATTACCCGACACACGACTTAGAGTTAGGAGCCATTGTCTTCGCCTTGAAGATATGACGACACTATATCTATGGGGTAAGCATCACCATCTACTCCGACCATAAGAGCTTACAGTATGTATTCACCAGAAAGAACTTAACTTGAGACAAAGAAGATGGATGGAATTCCTCTCAGACTATGACATCAATCTGCAGTATAAGGAAGGGAAGGCAAACGTTGTAGCCGACGCCCTGAGCCGTCGAGCACACTCGCTCCATTCGCTACTCGCTTCTTCTAGCTTGGTTGACGAGGTGCGAGATGCTCAGTTGAGCGACCCTTACCTAACCGAAATCAGACAAAAGATTGAGAATGGTACATTTGAGAAGAAAAAGTATGATTTTAAACTACATGAAGATGGTTTGATTCGGTTGAATGGCAGGCTATGCGTCCCCGAAGCAATGCAGAGCTAAGGGATCGCATCCTGCGAGAGTCACAAGTTCTACATTATCAGTCCATCCGGGAGCCTCCAAGATGTACAAAGACATGAAGAGGTACTTCTGGTGGTCTGGAATGAAGTCAGATGTGACAGAATTCGTATTGAGATGCTTAACATGCCAAAAGTCAAATTCGAACATCGTAGACCGGGCGGAATGGTACAATCGATGCCAGTTCCGGAGTGGAAATTTCATGATATCTCCATGGATTTTGTTGTAGGACTCCCACCTGCTAGGGGAGGACTCAACATGATCTGGGTTGTAGTAGATCGCCTTACCAAGGTTGCCAGATTCATACCGATGAAGGACACCTGGAAGGTAGTAAAGCTAGCTGAGCTATTCGATAAGGAGATTATCAGACACCACGGAGTCCCAAAGACCATAGTATCTGACCGCGACACCAGATTTCTTTCGAGATACTGGAGAGCCACAGGGAAGCGCTGGGTACAGAATTGAAGTTGAGTACCGCCTTCCATCCTCAAACCGACGGTCAGACATGAAGGACCATCCAGACATTGGAGGACATGCTTCGGGCATGTGCCTTAGACTTTCAGGGGAGTTGGTTAGATAAGCTTCATCTTATCGAGTTCTCGTATAATAATAGTTATCACGCCTCGATTAAGATGTCGCCTTTCCAAGCTCTATACGGTAGACCTTGCCGTACACCCTTGTGTTGGGATGAGTCAAGCGAAGCGGTCATCATAGGACCGGAGTACCTTGAGCAAGTACAAGCTGAAGTTCAACAGATTAGAGCTAATAAAGGCAGCCCAAGATAGACAGAAATCCTATGCGGATGTGAGACGACGCGACCTTGAGTTCGCCGTGGGCGACCAGGTGTTCTTGCGAGTTTCACCTATGAAGGGTGTCTTCCGTTTTGGCCAGAAGGGCAAGCTAAGCCCAAAATTTGTAGGGCCGTACACTATCACCGAAAGAGTTGGTTCAGTAGCCTACAGGTTAGCATTACCTGAGGACTTGGGACGTGTCCATGATGTATTTCATGTGTCACAACTCAAGAAGTACATGGCTGATCCTTCTCATGTGTTGGAGCCTGAGAGACTTTCCATTGAGCCGAATATGAGATATGTTGAAACCCCAGTGGATCTTGGATAGGAAGACCAGAGACACTCGCCAAGTCTATACGATGGTGAAGGTCCTATGGTCTAACCATGATGTCGAAGAAGCGACATGGGAACTAGAAGATGCCATGAAGGCTAAGTACCCACAGTTGTTCATAGACTAGAGAGTCTAGTGTTAGTATACGGGTACGGGGCGTACCCCTTTTAAGGGGGGTAGAGCCTTTTTGCTTTGCATTGCTTCGGGATAAGCATTGCATTTTGTATGGCACATGTAGTGCAAGTGAATTGGTTGTATGTATGTGTAAGTGTAGTGAATGATGTGTATGTGCGATGTATGGTGTAATGTGTATTGTGAATGGTAATGGTGTATTGTGTATTGTGGTATGGTATGAATGAGAATGATGGATTTTGTATGGATTGTGAATTGTGTATTGTACTCGAATTGTGTATGCTTGTAATGTGGAATGAAGGAAACACCTCATAGGTGTAGTAAGACACATTAGGACAATTGGTTTGCCTAATGAGTAGAATAATGAAACTATTAACCTTGAGCAACTTTGAGGGCAAAGTTTCTTAAGGGGGGTAGATTGAAATACCCCGTAATTAAAAACAGTGATTAATTAGGCTAATAAGTAATTTAGAGGCTTAATTAAGTATAAATAATTACTAGGGAACAAATCCCGAAGAAAACGGATCCTTAAAATGGATTAAAATCACTAACGAACCTTAAAGCGCGTTTTTCGAGGTAACCGGGAAAACGTGTCTTTAAGCGGGTCAAATAGACTCGCAACAATTTTGGTCAACTAAATAATCATTAATAAATATTAGTGAAGCTTTAGGACCAATAAAATCAAAAAACGAGAGATTAGTAAAAACTGTCAAAAACGGGAAGTTGTGGGGTGGAAGTATAAATAACACAAACTTATGTGTCCAATAATGTAAAAAGAATTTTCAAAACCCACATGGGTTCAGTGTGCTGTCCGATTTTGGTCTCACACACACACACACTTAACTTCTTTTTACTCACAAACAAACAAAACAATAACACACTTTATTACTTTATTTCCTCACTCACAATTCTCTCTCCTACCCATTCTCTTTTCCCTCACGTGGAGCAGCATCCCCTCACCCTCTCTTTTCTTCTCTTCTTCCTCAAGCGATTTCCATGGAATTTTGAGAAGCTCTCACAAAACTACCACTTCTCTCCTTTGTAACTCTCTCCAAACTCTTCCAAAAATTATAAAAACACCACCATTGTAATCCCTCCTCAAGAGCTACATTTTCATCTTTCCAAAATTCGAAAACACCCACTTTCGTTTTCATGGGTATGCACCATTTGGAGCTTCAACACCACCATTAGAAGGCCCTTGTTCTCCTTGTTCTTCTAAGGTAAAAATATCTTCAAAAACTCCATCTTTTTCTAGCCTAAATGGCAAAACGAAAATTTAGACTAAACCTTGTTTGGTCTCTTGTATGTCCAGCCGATTTTGGCATTTTGGTGGTGTGAGAAACCTTGTTCTTGAGCTATCCCAAACAGCTCTTGTGCTCTTGGAAGGTAATAAATTTTCTAAACCCTAAAACCTAGATTAAAGCTTGATTAATGGTTAGGGTTAGTTCATAGTATTGAATGGTGTATGTGAATGGTTGTAGTGTTAGTGGATTGAGACTTCAAAACCGGTAGAGAAAGAGGAAGGAGAAAGAAAGAAGAAGCTTGTGAAATAACAAGGTAATATACTTGTCCTTGTGTAGTCTTGTAAATGAGTATGTAACAGATTTTTAAGAATGGAAATGTGTATTGTAAAATGATAATGCATTAGTGGTATAATGTGTAAGAGAATATAAGTATTTTGAAGCTTTAAAAGATGTGTAAAACTTGTTGAAAACAGATTGGGAATTAGTGTTTGAGTGCAGGAATTTTTATGAGTGTTTTAGTATTGGTATTGTATATGGGAGCTTGTATTTTGATATGGTATATAAACAGGTGAATTGAGTAATGGGATGTGAGCGAAACAATGTGGCGAGTGTATAAAATTATAAGGGAGACTATGGCAAAATTTGCCTAGGATTAGAACACTTAGAGGATTAAAACTAGGTGACTAATGTGAGTGTGTAACAGATTTTGTTTGAGGAAGGTAGAGGGTAAGTTGAGAGAGATAAATAATGTATTCTAAATGCATAAGGAGTGTTAGAAATGGCATTAGACGAGAGAGATATAGAAGAGGAGTGTAAGTGCTAAAATCTGTAGCAAGATGTAACTAGAGAAGAAACTAGTTTGAGTGTTGTATGAAACTTGGAAAATTATGTGAGTGAATGAGTATAGAATTGTGTAAGGAGTTAATGAATGAACTAAGGTGTATTAGGAGGTTTAATTAGTGTTATAACATGTGGGAATAAGTGTAGGAACAATGGGGAAGTAATGGGTAAAAGAGAGGACTGAAAACAGAAATGAAAATGCAAATACTGGGCCCGACCTACCTTGCGACCGGACTTGCAAGTCTGGGGAGTAGAAAATTTTCCGTCAAAAGCTACTGGAATCGACCGGACTTGCGACCGGACTTGCAAGTCCGGTCGGACCAGAAAAATTCCCCGACGAAACCTTCTGGAATGGACCGGACTTGCGACCGGACTTGCAAGTCCGGTCGACCAGAAGAATTTCCGTAATTTGAGCTACTGGAATGGACCGGACTTGCAAGGTAGGTCGCAAGTCCGGTCCTGTCAAAAAAAAAAATTATTAAAAAAATTATTTTAATTTTAATAATAATTATATATATATATGTATGTTAGCCCACATATATATATATATATATATATACATATATAACATGTATGTAAGCATGCCAATAGTAAGTAAGAAAATGAAACTTAAGGTAATGAAAGATAAGTAAGTAATGTGTAAGTGTAAGAAGTATAAGGACATAGTAAGTAGGACTTAAGTTGATGATAGTAATATTAATCATTCATTTGTACATATATAATAGGATTTGATTTGTGACACCGAAGGACGTTTGGAAACACGTACGACGGTGAACGGTATGGATTCCTCATGCCCCGTATGCTATCTTGGTTACTCTGATTTGTGTGTTGTGTGCTAATTGATCACCAAATAAGATAAATGCACGAATCGGAGTTAATATGCATACTTGTGAATATGTAGTGTTGTATGATGTTGTATCTCTTCTTAAAATCTTAGTTTGTATAATTCATGAAATTTGGATGAAATGAATGTGTGTATGTATGACGTATTGTACTGTGACCGATTGTGATGTGTTTGGACTTCTAACTTATTCCTAACAAGCTAACCATCCTAACTTAAAATGGTAATTAAATTGGAATGAGTAGAAGTCCGATATAGTTTCGGCCACGCGTGAGGATGCGGAGTCACGAGAGGTTGGCTCCAATTCCTGACTCTTAAGCTGGTCCGCGGCCCAAACCCCTTAAATGGGTAGCATCCCGGATTGGTGAGTCAAGTAAATCCCGGATGTGGGACGGAGTAGTCCCCAAGGCCGGAGGTCCCGACGACTTAACTCGAGTATAAGTAAGTAAGTAAGAATGAGTAAGTATGTGAATGGAAGTAAGTAAGTGTAAGTAAAAGTAAGTATTGTGAATGAGTAAAAGAGTAATATGCATCCCGATTAACCCGGATGCACAATTTGGCTAACCTTGAAGGTAAGTAATGTATGCACTATTGTATTGTTGCCTTGAACTGTAAATGGTATCGAGTATGTATGTATGATTGTATGCAAAGCATGTATGTATGAAAGTAACGAACTGCATGTTTAGTGGACGTCAAATAGTCGGCGTGCCCTAGCTAGCACGCGGTATATGCGGAGTTCATGCGCAGCTTTTGCTGAGCCCCTTGGGGCGATGTTTTTACTACACGCAGGTACCCGCGAAGGATGAAGACTAGGAAGTTGAAGTTTAATTTCTTGTCTTCTTTTTGGTATTGTAAACAATGAATTTGATTGGTGTACTGAGTAGTACATGGCTATTGTTTTTGATTGGCCGGTGTACCATGTGGTACACCTTTTTGGACATGGGTAGAATGGAGTATTGGTATAGATGAGTAGGTTTTAAACTCATTCTTTTGGGAACTAGCGGACGGATGTAATTAACACTTAAATACTCGGTAATCCCTGAATGTAAGCGCACGGTATTTGTAAATGGTTAAGTGTTATTCAGTGGCTCGGTACACTATTGGCATCAGACCGTCACTGTAAGTATTAGTAGCCTAGCTAACCGTAGGCGGTTAGCGGCATTGTTTCACCCGCCGTAGTAAGTAGTATATTCCGCTGCAAACTCGTAGGATTAACAGGACGATTAGACGGTAAGCTTAGGATTAGCGGTTGGGGTGTTACAAAAAGTGGTATCAGAGCTTAGTTACGCTCTGATGTCCATAGTACCGAGCATAGGGGATTACCGAGTTAGGATTTCAACCGTCTTAAGACGGATACTTAGAAACCTAACTAGGAATTACCGTTGTTAATAACGGATACCCTTGACGTTCTTAGGAACGATACCTTGCTTAAATTCCAAGACCTTTGAGTCACATCTTGCAAGCCTAATGTAACTGTTAAACATTCAGATGTCAGGACGAGGCCGAGGCCGACCTAGAGGCGAAGCCTCAGATGGAACCGGCGCGCAGACGATAGCTGAGATCGTCGCCGCCAGTAGCATAGATGCTGCCCCAAGTAATCCAAGCTGTACAACAAACTCAGCAGAACCAAACACAAGCGGGGCCAACCCCTCCCCCTCCACCCAGAGAAGCTAATTGGGTGAAAGCTGTAGCGGAACTCCGCCCTCCTTGCTTTAGGGGCGAGAGTGATCCGGCTAAGCTAGAAGCCTACATCTCCGAAATGGAGACGGCATTTGAGACCCTCGAAGCTCCTGCTGGAGTTTGAGTCAGAGTTGCTGCTTATTATCTTAAAGATGCAGCCATGGATTGGTGGAAGCTAATCAAGCAAGAGCACGTCAACGACCCCACCTTTGACTGGGAGTCTTTCACTTCTCTCCTCCGATCAAAATACTATCCTGAACATGTGAAAACCAAGAAGAGGCTAGAGCTGGACGCCTTGAAAATGACAGAGAAGATGTATGCGATGAGTACTACCGAACTTTCACATCCATTCTCCGTCTTCTCCCTGATCTAGGATACACCGGCCAGGTGTTGGTCGATCGCTTCTATGGCGGTCTGAGCCATCGCCTTCGGTACGGTATGGGCTACACTAGATTTACCTCCCTTCAGGTAAATATCAGTTAACCCTTAGTATCATTTCAATTCCTTGAATTCCTTGAATCTTTTCCTTATCCTTTCATAATGAGAATCCCGGCTAATACCTGAAACTTCAGGAGTGCTATCACGCGGCTCTCGCGTTGAGATCACTTGCCAACTAAGGGATGAAGAAACCGCGCTGAAGCGCAAAGCCAATAACAAGAAACTAATGGCGAGGAGCAGAACCAGGGTAAAAGCTGGAAAAAGAAGAAGGGAAATTTCTTTCAACAATCCCAAAAGAAATTCCCAAGTGAGAGCAGTGCCCATGCCGAGCAGGGCAAACCAGTTGAGCTTCTTCAACTTGGTTCTTCTGCACCGGTGGCAGCTAAGCCACTGAGATCATACCCACCTAAGGGTAAACTTCTATTTCCAATTCGTATTCGTATCCGTATTATATCTAGTATATCCACGCACACATGTGCTAACCCTCTAACCTCAGGTTCTAGCTCCGGTCCCGCCAAAACCTTCTCCGATGGCCGCACCTATGTGTGCAGGAAATGCAACCTAGACCATCCCGGCAAGGATTGCTATGGGAGAGAAATCAAATGCTACAACTGTCAGAAGGTAGGCCACACAGCCAATAGATGCCCAGAGAGCACAAAGCCAAAGGGAAGTTTCCAGAACTACAAGCAGAGAGAGGGCAAGGAGG
Organism: Limonium bicolor; assembly: GCA_023374045.1. Classification (NCBI taxonomy): domain Eukaryota; kingdom Viridiplantae; phylum Streptophyta; class Magnoliopsida; order Caryophyllales; family Plumbaginaceae; genus Limonium; species Limonium bicolor. The sequence continues at coordinate 156,476,867 of CM041780.1, forward strand.
TGGCATCTGGCGATGCACCGGCCCAGCAGGCACCACAGGGACAGGGATCCCGGGTCCTCAGAGGGGCGCACCCCAGAGGCAACCTGTTCTGCATGTGATTAACCGTGATGGGCCCGGTTCGAAGTCCGCCCAGGTAATTAATCTAAACCTTTAATCCTTGAAGTAGTATGACTAAGTAGTAGAGTAACTGTTTGAATGAATGCATGAGTAAATGAATTGAAGTGTGTATTGAGCATGAAATGGAGTAGTTGAACTAGTACTCACCGTAGATGAAATTTGTAACCTTAGGAAGCTTTAGTATCTGTTATCCGATACCGGTTAACCTGAATCAAGAAGAGATCGACATCACC